>CM065725.1:55718212-56008212 GCA_033310375.1 Conus canariensis
CATTCACCACCCGCATGCCGACGGTGGTGCATGAGGCTCGCAAATGACGCAATTACGTTAAACAGCGCTTTGTCAATTGGCATGTGCTGATACAGGCGCTGCAACACAACCCCCAAATGTTACAGCACCAGCGAGGTTTCGAACATTCAAAAACTGTTCCATTCCACGGTAGGGGGTGGGGGATGACCAACCCCCTCCCCTCCATTTTCTTTATCTTTAGTGATACAAAGTCACCTGGAACAGGAACCAGAATAGACAGTTTAGCCTATAAAAAAGGGAAGCCGAGTCCCTCCCATTCACTGCTTTCACAGACCAGCAATAGAACAATACAGTGCAGCCACAAAGACAACAGGGGTAAACCAGCGAGAGTGCTCGGTTATCTCACTCTACTCTAAATTTCCTTGTCTAAGATTCACTGATGTCCTAGAACTGTAAATTTAAATTATGTTTCTAAATTTTGAGACTATGTATTGATTGTATGTATACCATGTGGTTCAACAGTATAACTTTATGCCAATACTTGGTGACATCTATCAAGATGATGAATGAGTATTCCGTTGTAATAGTTTGTTTGCCACCACATGGTAAAAGCTATTACCATGATTGGTTAAAATTCTTTAACATTCTGACCTCCATCCTTTTATCTGACTTTTGCCAGTATGCAATACTATCTGTTACGATGATAAGTGAAGGATAAATTCTGACCAGAAACCAGTATGCCAGTATTAGATGAAGACTGGTGATTGTTGGAATGCTTTGTAGTGTGTGACTTAAAGTCTACACCACTACTTGGGCCAAGTGTATTCCAAGTTATTGCAATTCAAGTCATAAGAAAAACTTAAGTGTTATTTAACTAAAATTGTTTAGCATTGTATTACTGTCTCCTACCCTTTTGTAAACTCCACTCAAAATCTGAACAAAAGTGGAGACTGATAATTATGACAGATATATTTATGCTAGTCTAATCCTTTGTTGGCTGAGATCTCACACATTTACTGAAAGCCAAAGGGCAATGCATGAACTCGACAAGCCAGACACTCAGCTACTTAACTACAGACCAGGTTCTTTTTGTTTTAGAACCTGGGACCCTATCTACCCGGGGCAAGCCTGGTAGTGAAGAAAACACCACAGCCCAGCAACTGAGCAGTGGGTCCATATAAGTGGATCACCAGCAACTAGAGAGAAATCAACTATCCTCTCCAACATCAGATAAGTTCTGATATTCCAAGTGGACTCCCAACTCAATTCATCCAGAACTTTCCCTCTCTTAAACAGTGAGAAACAAAACTCAGCATGAACTGACTGAGTGAAATTAATTTGAATATTTCACTCTTGTATAAATAAGTAAAGTTATGTGTGAAGGTGCACTTAATTTGTGTCAGTTTTTTGTTGTTCAATCAGTATTGAATGTTTGAACTTCTCTCCAATTCTGTCTCTCGGAGCTACAAGTACTCTTAAGAGTACAAGCCTAAGGAAACCTATCCCTGAGCCATTATTGAGTATTTTAACAGTCACAAGAAAAATATTAATTTTAATTTAATTCGATGACTAGTACCAGAAAGTTGCTCCTTCCATCACTAGTAAGAGAGAGGGTGGAGGTGAAATTTTAACATAATCCTCATAGAGAAAATATTCCAAGTCCTTCCCCTAAAGGACACACTCACCCACCTCCAACTCTCATCACAGTGTGCAAGCGTGTATGTGTGTGTGTGTGTCTATTGAAGCGTTTAGACGACAAATCCTTTTTTCTGCATTTGGATTTTTCATGTGTAATAAGTTAGAGAGGAACAATGTTTCTTGTTCTCAGTCATGTCAAAAGAGAAGCCAGTGCGTGACATCTTATTCCCAGAGACTGGAATGTTTCGTGGGTGCATGAGTGTGCTTGTGCGTGCATTGAGTGCAGAGATAACCTTGGTGTATTAAGCCAAACTTATATATCACACCTATTTAACTTCAGCAATACTATCACGATTTCCCCTACCCTGGACAATGAGGATAAAACTGCAATAATAATCTTTCAGCCAAAGTCTTTGAATCATCTCTCTCTTCAATCTTCTATTGATCTCACAGCTCATCAATCACTGTCTTCTGCTAGCAACCCTTCTTAACCTTGTGTACTGTTGAGTACTGATACTTGTAATTTCCTGATTTCCTCTGTTCATACTAAATATTTTGCAACTGTGTTCCGCTGCCTATAAAGCCATCTTCATTTGGAATCAACTTCCTCATCAACTTAGGTTCTCTGCCTCATTGCATTTTTTTCAAATCAAACCTGACAACTTTTCTTTTCTCCTGTAGCAGATATATATATATATATGCAAAACATGTGCTGGTATTATTTGAGAGTATTGAATGTACTTGGATGCCTTTGATCTTAAATTATCCGTGACCGTTTTTATTTGAGAAGCAGGAATGGGTGGAAAGAGGAAGTGAAAGGGCTGCATCGCAGTATGTTTGTGTTGCAAGTGTTTATGCTTATGGCATGCATTTTGTATCACACTTATCATTCCTTCACTTGCTGTGTAATTTAATTTTTGATATTCCCTGCTGTAATCGCCTAGAAGATTCAGCTGCTTTTAAAAATATTCTTAATGATAATAACATATGACAGCATGACAATGTGCAAAAATGTTTCTGCATGCCTTCTGGTTTATAATGTTGTGCTCACCTTTCTGTTTCAGGTCAGAGCACTAGCATTCTTCATACCAACAGACTGATATGCCAATACAGCTCTTCGGAGATACTTGTACTAGTTTATTCATTAAAGCCTTAGATCTATACATTTCTTTTCTGAATGTCTGCCAAATTTCAAGCAAACTTATTCAAGCACACACTGTGACCTGACAATTGCCAGCCACACCATCCTCTACACCCCACCCCACCACTTTTTTTTTTTTACTCCACCTCCTTCCCCCCTCTCTCTTACTCTCTTCGTCATACAAACAGCAATAAAGATTACTAATCTATTTCAATTTTCAGTCTGTCCCCCCCCCCCCCCCCCCCCTCAATCTCTTCCCGCCATCTGCCAGGTATTTCCTTTGATACATGCTGACCCCAGGATCAGCATGCGGCGCTGGCAACAATAGGACGGAGAAAGGTGATGTCACTCTGAAACAAGTCGCCCGTTTCACTCCCTCTCTCTCTCTCCCTTGCTTATCTTGTGTGCAGGTGATCCTAGTGGTTGAGGCATATGTACTTCAGAGAAGCCATCAACCTCCTTCATTCCCCGCCATCTCCATACTCACCCTGGCCAACGCACATGATCCGCCTGTGCATGATGCAGTTACATTAAGCAGCAAGATATCCCTTCTACCCAGTCTAGACAGGTGGGAAGAATGTAGCTTAGTTAATTCGCATAAAGGCTAAACATGCCGCCAACATCTAAGAGATACTGTTCTTAAATCTTCTACAGGGTTCCTCACACTGTTATAGGGGGTGGGGGATGATCACCCCCCCCTCCTCCAATACTAACACTACCACCGCCACCCCTTCCTTTTCTAAAGTAATATTACTGGCTGCCATGTTACTCTGACACTGTGTAGTGACAGCCTGTCAATCAAATAGGCATCAGAGACTGGATGCATAGCTTAGCACACAAAATGAGGAAACCAAGTCTTCTTACACATTGCTCTACCAAAGGTTGTAAGACTGATCACCACCAGTGAACCAACAAAGAAATACGGCAAGAGAGGGGAACAGGTTTATCTCTCCAACTCCCAGAAGAAAAAACTACCCTGGATCCCTGTCTCTGCCTGCACAGCACAGCAGCCATAACTGATCAGCCTGCCTATAGAGGTGGACCAGTCACCAGCAACTGGAGAGAGACCCAAACTCCACTCCAACATCAGATAAGATCTGATATAGCAAGTGGATTCCAACTCAACTCATCCAGAACTTTCCCTCTCTTAATGATGAAATAACCTGGGAAAAAGTTAGCCTGAACTTAAGTTTATTCATTTGTATATTTTACCTTTGTTTAAAGTTGATGTGTGAAAGTACACTTAACTTGTGTCAGATCTTTGTTGTTCAATCAGTACTGAATGTTTGAACTTATTTCTCATCCTGTCACTCGGAGCTACAAGCACTTCTAAGTGAACAATGCTAAGGAGAATTATCCCTGAGCCACTCTTGAGGAGTATAAGCAGTCCCAAGAAAAATAAAAATTTCTTTCAGTGACTAATACTGTAAAGTTGCTCCTTGCATAACTAGTTAGAAAGAGGGTGGAGGTGAAATTCTAATATCTCTAATAGAGAAAACATTCTGAGTCCTTTCCATAGAGGACCATGCCTACCAGCGGAAAACAGCGGAACCAACATTATCTGCAGTACCAAAGAATTCAGGACAAGCCAGACTACAGATATTCCAGCTACTTCCCAAGGACCATCAGGGACTGGAATAAACTCCCTTGGGAAGGTGCCTTATCACCCACACTTGACACCTTCACTAGGAGGGTATCAAGCCTTGCCTAACTGAGTAACTCACCAACACCACCCCCCCTCCCCAGTTCCCCCCTCCCCACCCCTTACCCTCCCCACCCCAGCCCAGCTTTGCCGAGTTGGGTCAGCAAAACCTGGTGTTGTGCTGGAGACCATTGTGGTGTCCACACTTCATTAGGTGGAGGTCTTAACATGTCCTCAAGGCCTCTCACCTTCCAAGGCGCTACCCCAGTCCATATGTCCTCTTTCCCTCCGATAGCTGGTACAATCCACTCCTTCACACACACTCACACACACCCATACCCCAACCCTCACCATACCCTTCTTGCTGTCCAGCTTCAAACTCTGTTCTTGTTCTTGTTAATCACCAAAAACGCTGCACTTCCGAGTATGACAGTAATGATTAGTGTTTCAATCAATGGTCATTATCGGAAGAAGAAGACCCACCCCCAGCTACCGTCACACACACTCAGTTAACTGTAAATGTAATGCTTACAATTCAAGCCATGAAGATGCAGGAAAGTTCTTGAACTTTTCTGACCGGCTCTCTGGGAGATCAGACCTTGTTTCTACTTCAAATTTATTAAAATCAAATAACACTGTGTTTGTACATTTTAAGGGCAAAATTTAATGGCTTAAAAAATTGTACCTTTCTTTTCAAATACCTCACTGACATACTTTTTATATCACTTCTTTGCTATTTTTTGTTTCTCCTACTTTCCCCCTAGTAGTCTGCTTATTCACCGTTATGATCAATAACTGTACGTGACAGTTGGCCGTGTGGCAGAGTCGGTGAGAGGAGTCCAAATCGAATCGAATCGACAACCATTACGATATAAAGAAGCTCATTAACAGGAGAGCTAGGGTCTACAAGAAGCTGAAGAAGATAGGATGACAGGACCTGAGAGAAGAGTCCACGGAGCTAAGACGAACGATACAACACAAACTACGCAGAGCGTACTGAACGTATATAAACGAAACCCTATCAGAGACCCCGCCGGATTAACCCTCGTCATCTTTGAAAAGATTCTGGTCTTATATTAAGCACCAGAAGACTGCAAAGATTGGGGTGTCACTTTTGAAGGTGCGGGGCATGCTGATATCAGAACCTTTAGAAGCATCAAGCGAAAACTCTGAATGAACAATTTCAGTCAGTCTTTACTGACGGCCAGGTCTACACGAGGGAACAGTTTATGGACAAGTGCCGTATGAACGAGACAGACTACTCCGAGCTCAGCAAGATCCACATCTCAGAGGAGGGCATCAGGAACCGGTGAAAAGGATCAAATCCCCACAAGGCCTGCAGCCCCGACAGGATCTCGCCGAGGGTGCTTAAAGAGCTGGCACACGAAGTCGTTCCCATCCTGACACTGCTGTTCAGAACCTCCATGGACACAGGCATCGTACCAAAAGACTGGAGATCAGCCAACATTGCGCCAGTCTTTAAAAAGGGCAAATATTACGATCCAGCAAATTATCGCCCCGTATCACTGACCAGCATCCCATGTAAGATCATGGAACATGTCATTGTCGGTTCACTCATGGACCATCTAGAGAAGAACAACATCCTTTCTCCCAGACAGCTTTCATCGTACAAGATCTTGCGAAACTCAGCTGCTGGAGTTCATGGAGGAGCTGATCGAGAATATGGAAGCCTGCCAACAAACTGACATTGTGGTAATGGATTTCGCGAAAGCCTTCGTCAGGGTTAATCATTCCCTCCTCCTGCATAAACTGCACCATTATGGAGTTCAAAGCCATGTTAAACAGTTGGATCGGAAGCTTTCTACAAGACCGGAAGCAGGCTGTAGTGGTTGATGGTGCAAAGTCAGACTGTCACCATGAAATCTATAGTACCCCAGGGCTCCGTTTTAGGCCAAGCTTGTTCTTGGTTTACATTTATAAACGACTTGCCCAGAACTGTCTCCTCATCCACGCGACTTTTTGCAGATGACACCCCCGTCTACAGGCCAATAACAGCAACCAAGTCCAGACCCAACTACAAACAGATTTCCAACAGCTAGAGAAATGAGAGAAAAGTTGGGATATGTCATTCCACCCCAGGAAATGTACCACCCTCCCGGTTATCAGTCCCAAGAGAAAGAAGAAGCTGCTGATACCATCGTACCAGCTGCACAACCAGACTCTTGCCAATGTCACCTTGGTGAAGTATTTGGGGGTCACGATCACACAATACCTAGATTGGGATCTCCATGTTCATAACATCTCAAACACAAAGCTAACAAAACAAGACATCCTATATAAGGCAATGGTGCGGCCTGTTCTCGAATATAGTACTGTGTATGTGTAGTACCCGTACAAAGAAGACACATCAAAAAAATTGAGGCCATGCAACAAAGATCAGCTTGTTTCGTTTTAAATCGTTACAAAAGAACCGCTAGCGTCATCAACATGTTATACCACCTCGGATGGACATCCCTACAAACTACAAAGCCGACGCAAGATCGCAAGGCTCACCATGATGTACCAAATAACAACATGGTCCACGTGGATTTTGGCAAACTTCATAAATCTCAGGAGCCAAAGTTGAGAACACCTATGGAGAGGGACAGAAGAGCACACTCAGGGCAGCTTGCTAGACTTCAGTGTCTACGGGACTACCGGATTTATTCGTTCTCCCGCGAACCATCCATGAGTGGAAACGATTCATTGACTGAGGCTGTGGTTGGAGCCGCGTCTCTTTGCGTGTTCACCGCTTCACGTCAGGATCAGGATCAGGATCAGGGGCGTTGTATCAACAACTTAGCCTATTTAGGCTTTTTAAGCCCCTTCTGTATGTATATATCTTTTCTTTTTTTTTCGTGACCGTTGATCCAGTCGTAGGCTAGCTCAGTCCTATTTATCCATCAAATTCATATTTTATTTTAGTAAATAATTCATGTTTATCTATGAGGTTCTTAAAAACATTAATAGTAGGTGCACGTTTGATGTTAACTGTTAGTTCATTCCAAAAATTGGTTACTCTGTTAGTAAAAGTAAATTTTCTCAATTTAGTTCTGGAATATTGTTTAAATATCTTATCTTCACTGTTCCTTGTCATATTTTTCTGCGGAGTACAAAAAAAGCATGCTTTATCAACATCATCAATTCCATTAAATATCTTACATGCTTGAATCAAGTCTCCTCTTATTCTTCTTGCCTTAAGTGTTGGAAGTTGTAGATCATTTTAATCTTTCCTGATATGAGTAATTTTTTATATTATGAATCATCTTGGTTGCTCTTCTTTGTACCTGTTCTAGAGCTTCTGACTGTCTCTTCAGCATTGGATACTATACAGTGTTTCCATATTCAAGAACAGGTCAAACTAGTGTCTTATATAATTGTAAAAAAGTCGGGAGCTCGTGAACTCCACCAGTAGTCACAAGGTTTTTTTGTTTGTTTGTTTGCGCCCCCCTACCCCCCCCCCCCCCCCCCCCCCTTACAAGTGTCAGAATAATCAGCGTGTTGATTGAGGACACTCTACGGATGGAGATGAAGATGAAGCCGAGTTTGATGAAAAGCCAACACTTTTTTTTTTATCAACTTAACCACAACGGACTGCATATCCATCGAGCTTACCAAACATTTGGTCCGCTCCATCGTTGAATGGCATCGGAACAGTGAAGTCTACATATTGGGGACAATCGTAGTCCCACCGATTATCATCATCATGATGATCCATACTTTAAATCACCAAAACAAAGTTCTAAATTTCCAGTTTGCAAGGCGCAAATTCAATCTCACCGCACACTGAATTTCTAGCCAATCAAATTTAACTGGTTTTGCTGCGGACTGAATATCACTGTTTCGCAGAATAAACTCGACTGCTTGCTCATTTAAATGATTGTAAAACTAAAAATATATTTAAGTATTATACTTTTTATTTTGTTGGCCTTTTTTTTTCCAGAAAAACAAAATTGGCACGGCTTTTACCGCGAGTCTACTTCTGTTGCGAGAGTTGCTTCCCTTAAACTATAAACAAGTAGGCCTAAGGTAACTCTTGCTCCCATAAGAAAACCTAACACAGAGTAACTTTTATTCAAGACTAGCACAGCCTTCTAACCTTGAATAAAGTCAGACAAATACAATGACGAACAATCTAAAAAAGCTGGCACAGCCATCTAACCTTGAATAAAGTCAGACAAATACAAAGACGAACAATCTAAGAGTGGGGGAAAAACAAGCGCAAGCCAACAACCCCTCCGTCATCACAGTAATGACTTGGCAAAGATTTGAACTTAATTGGGGGGGGGGGGGGGGGGGGGGGGGGGGGGTTCAAGATGAACAAAATGGGAACATAAACTTGAGAAAATATATTATATTCACTAGCTGCATGAGAGAACCATCGTAATCCCCCTCTCGAAGGCAGATCTATTTGTATTGCCTGCTCCTAGGTTTTTCGTCCGCTGGATCAGACTCATCTGGGAAAACGGCTGATTGTGTCTGTGCTCCTGGCGTCAAATAGAGACACACCACAGTCCATAATACTGTGGTGTTCTCACCACCAAGGGTTCAAAAAAGAATCCAACAGCACCCCAAAGCAACCAGCGAAGAGTAGTAAATGAAACAAACGAAAGTGTGGGGAGGAAAAAAAATGTTGCTGAAAAACTAAAGACATTATGCAAACAGTGTAAAATGTAGGGGACAATCTTTGAGCCTACCAGAGATGGATTGGAGCAGTGACAACCCGGCAGAAGCGCTGACGATGGAATACTTCTTGGAAGACGAAAACATTGTAAGGCCGGAAAAGAAAGCACTGAAAATTTTGAGAGGACTCGGGGCAGAAGGCATCAAGCGACAACAAGCATCATGTCTGTCTGAGATCGACAAACGATAGAGTTAACAGCCAGTAATTGTAAAATATTTGCTGATGACACCAAGATTTATAACATATCCGAGAATAATAAAACCGTACGAAAAGATTTTGATAGGTCAATTAAGTGGTCAGAAACCTGTAATTTACATTTTAACACTACTAAATGCAAAGTTATGCATATAGGCAGAAACTGATTACACTATGAAAACGAAAAGTGGAGATACTATATTATCTAAATGCAGAGAAGAGAATATTTTTTGATGAAGCTTTAACTTTTGACCAACATATTGAGAGTGCAACTAAGAATGCTAATTACATTTTCATTTCTATACAAAGATACATTTATTTATTTATTTATTTATATAAGGCACTAATAAGATCTCATCTTGAGTATGGCAGAGTAATTTGGTATCCATATTTGAAAAGGCAATCTGCCCTGATTGAAAAGGTACAGAGAAGAGCCACCAAGTTGGTACATGGTATACAGAATTTGTGTTATGGAGACAGATTGAAGCACGTAAATATCCCCTCATTGAAAGCTAGAAGAGTTAGAGGAGACTTAATTCAAGCTTTTAAGAATTTTAATAATATTGATCATATAAGTATGCAAGATTTCTTTAAATTAACAAATTATACCCTTACGAGAAATAGTACAAGTAAAATCTTTATTGAATACAGTCGTACCAACAAAAGAAAATTCTGTTTTAGTAACCGTGTTGCACCTCTATGGAATATGTTGCCCACTAACATTAAATGTGCACAATTACTAACACCTTGAAAGACCTAATTGACAAATGGCAGTACTTTGTTGATATAAAATATGATTATGACGATTAAAACCGTCACTAAAGACTGAGCGATCACAAATGACCTTATATGACCATATATATATATATTTTTTTTTTTTTTCATCAAATGATGGGACAATTAAAAGCCTAAATGGCTATGTGTTTAACACATGTGTTCCTATATCCTGAATCCTGAAAAAAAACAAGACCCAAACAAACTGTGGACATTCTTTGAATCTCAGCTGCAAATAGACATAAATTTCAGAGTACACAGACTGCAATTAATGAATATGAGGCAGTCAGAAAAAATGAAACTTCGAATGAATTCTGCACAAGAGCCAGAACTACAGCACTCAAATGCCAGTTTAAACAGAAGGAACTGGAAGAAATTTGTTGTTGTTGTTGTTGTTGTCGTCGTACCCTGGCTAAAAGACTCCAGGGATCATCCGAACAGCCAAAGTACTTGAACACTATTGTACAAATGCATAAGCTGGGGATGAGAACATTACGTGTGTGACCGTTTTTGATTACCCCGCCACGTGGGCAGCCACACTCCGACTTCGGGGGATTTTGGAGACTGATAATGTTATGCTAGGAGCTTGTCACAACTGAAGACAATCCCCGCATACTATGCAGAGCATAACAACATTTTGATGTAGCCTTGGAGTTCTAGCTTATGTCAATTGGCTTGACACAGCCTTAAGCCAAGGTGGACTGGAAGAAAGAATAATAGAACTGATTACAGCATCCACACCAATTGAAGCTCTCCAGAGAGAGCTACTGAGCAAAGAGAAAGGACATACCCTTGAAGACACTCTTGCAGAAGGCTGCAGATTTGAGGCCATTATAGAAGCAAAGAGCCAGCTGAAGGCAATGGCACAGTCACCAGTCAATATTGATGCCCAGCGTATCAAAGGAAAAAGATTCAATAACTGTGGATTGAGACATGCACTACGCAGATGCCCTGCATTTGGAGATAAATGCGGAGCCTGCAGCAAGAAGAACCACTTGAAAGCTGTATGCCGAAGCAAGCAATACCACCAGGATTAACAGTATAAAGAAAAAAAGAAGAGAAGACCAAGAACACGTGTTGATGACATTGAAAACAATGACACCGAGGATACCAGTGGTAGTGATGAACAATTTGATTGCATCCAAATACTGAGCCAGTCAGTATGCAAAGAAGTCTTCACAAATCTACGCATCAAATTACCACAGAAGAAAGGCAAGCTCTGGCTAAGACTGAAAACTGATGCGAGTGCAGCAGTAAACACTGACACTATGCATAAGATAAGATAAAAAATCAAAATGACTACATTCCCGGAAAGTTCTATGTAGTGGATGTACCCGGACCTGCTATCATGGAACTGCATACCAGTGAAAAATTCAGACTGGTCACTATAAACTGCAGTGCTGTGAAAAAGAAGCCCATTATATCAAATATGAAAAATGTGCAAGACTTAAAGAAAGCATATCCCGAGCAGTTCCATAAACAGGGAAATTTCAAAAACCCTGCAAAATCTTCCTAAAAGAGGATGTCAAACCTTTCATCGATCCACCAAGAAAATGTCCAGTCCATATCAAGAATAAACTGAAGAAAGAACTGAAAAAGATGGAAGATCAGGGGATGATAAGACCTGTGAAAAAACACACAGACTGGTGTTCAAGTCTTGCCTTCACCACAAAGAAAGATGGATCCCTGAGAATCTGCAACGACCCCAGGAAACGGAACCAGTCACTGAAAAGATGTCCTCACAAGATACCAACATTAGAGGAACTGAACACTGATTTTGCCGGCTCAGGCGTATTCAGCAAACTTGATGCCAAAGCTGAATATTGGTCGGTCCACTTAGATCCAGAAAGCCAACTACTAACTACTAGCTGAAAGATGTGACAGAATAACAAAAATTGTAACAGTCATGCTGGAGACCAGCTTCCACCTCTACATCAGGGTCAAGCTGTATGGGTGAAGGATCACACCACCAAGCAATGGAGACCGGCGACAGTCATCCGAATTGCTGTGGACAATGGTATCACTCTACGAAGAAACAGAGTAGATCTGCGACAGAGATATAAGCCGAGTGCCAACACCTCCTGTGGACAACCGCTATCAACTGTCACAAGCTGGAGACGCAAAAATGAAGACGTCCATCTTACCGCCCAACGTCCACCCATCACGACGGTACCAAGGATCAGCCCGTCTTCAGAAAACCAGCAGACCAACCGGGAGAACACACGAGACCATGATGAACCTCCGCGTGACAACCAACCGATCCAACAGGAATTCCGGCCACAAACCACTCGATCAAACCGCACAATGAAAAAAAAGAAAAAAGAAAAAAAAAAAAAACCCGAGATACCTGGATTGGCACCTGAAACATTACCACAGAGCTCACGTTTTAACCTAGTTGTGTTAGCTTTATTCACACTGTTTTCACATGTTAGTTGTTCCATTTAATTTGCGTTTGATGTTTTATTTATTCGAATCCGAACATTCACCAAAGAGATGTACTTCCCTTAACTACAGAACGAACATTCTCATGACACATAGCAACCGTAAACGACTCGCTTCGGACTGCTCACGCTTCGACGTTCGATAGCTGTTCACTGCTTAACAAAGCCTTCGATTGGTTTACGATCACAAGACGTTTCAACTTGCTTTGAGAGAGGGCGGGGAAAAGGGACAGGGGTGGGGCGGGGCCTACATGATTGTGCATGACGGTCCACATAGCTCTAATTGCAAAGAAGTTTACTGACAGCTATCAGTCAAACAGAAACCAAATGAAAGCAGCTAGTCTCTGATTCATCTTTTTTCCTTTAAAGGCCATTAGACTTTGATTCAGTGAGGTGGGTTTTTTTGTGTGTTTTTTGTTCATTTTTATTTCCATTTTGTGTTTATTTCTTTTTTTCGGGGGGGGGGGGGGGGGGGGGTCTTAGGGCCACAGATCGATCAAGGAATCATGTTCCTTTCCCCTCTCCTCTTTCCCCCATCTGTAACGTCCTCTGGTAGAGGAGTATCCTCAAATGTGGCCCTTGCTATTGCGTGCACAATAAATAATATTTTCCTTCGGCATAACCTCGCTTTGGCCTAAAAATGTATTCTTTTGAGTGTGTGTGCGTGTGTGCGTGCGTGCGTGTGTGTGTGTGTGTGGTCAATTCTTTTCACTTAGTCATTTTAGACAGGAAGAGGGGAAGTTTTGGTTATGTGTTGTCTTAGTTTTATATCTTTCGCTCAAGTGTGATCTAAACGAAAACGTTTGATAAGGAAATGAACTGTTACAGATAACAGGTGTAACAGCCTGTTCTTACCCCCCTCTGGAACTTACCCCAGGGTAAGTCTGGGCTAGCCTGCTTTTATCCCGGGGGTCATTCTAGGACTAGTTAGAACTTACCCCCCCACCCCACCCTCCGTGGGTAAGTTTGGGCTAGCCTGGATTTACCCCCCCCCCCCACTCCCCCTCCCAAAGGGTCAATCTAGGACTATTTGGATCTTCCTCCACTCCACCCACCCTTCAAGCAAGAGAGGGTTATTCAGGCTTTTCCTCTGCCTTTTTCCAACACGCACACCCACCTTTAAAAGAAAATTTGGGTAAGCCTGCATGTTTACACCCCCTCTCCCATTTCCTGTATACAGTCGGTTGGGTTTAGACAAAGTGTAGTTCTAGATTCTTTTCAATAGATAGACCTCCTACTCCCCCCCCCCCCCCCCCCCCCCCCCCCCCCCCCCCCCCCACCCACACACACACACAACTGGTTCACTAACAGATATGTATTAACATTTCTCGCGCTTGCTTACATGCGTGGGTCAATATTCGGGTGTGTGAGTATGCCCATGCATGCGTGAGAAGAAAGACGGCTACATGCCAATGTGACCAAGTGCCAATGTGACCTAGCGTCGTTGTGACAAAATGTCGTTGTGACCACGTGTCATTGTGACCAAGAACCATTGTTGCTTCATCCCGTTTTGCCTCCTTTAACTATTTTACAGCTAATTAAAGTCTCTTGAGTACCTGTGTATCTTAGCTTGTACAATGCAAATTACTAGTGGTCAGTGCCACTGACCACTGGTCATTATGACGTAAATCGGAGATTTTAACTATTTCACAGCTAAGTGTAGTCTCCTGAGTATCTGTGTACCTTGTACAATGCAGAAGACTGGTGGTCAGTGCCACTGACCACTGGTCACTATGACGTAAATCAGATATTTCGACTATTTTACAGTTGATTAGTGTCTCATGAGTGCTTGCATACCTTGTGCAATGCAGACAACCAGTGGTCAGTGTCACTGACCATTGGTCACTTTAATGTAAATCGGTGAAGGCCAATGATCCGAACCCAGAAAAACAAAAGATGTCACCAAACAAGTGTGCAAATTTGGACAATCCAAAGTTGCTGCATAAAAAAAGAGATTTCACAGTATCTCCTGCGCACAAGAACGAACAATGCTTTTCACACCCGTGGACGTTCAGTGGCAAAACCAAAGAGCAAACAGTCTCAAGTGTGGCAGGATCTATGGGAAACCTCCTGCTGTTGTTCCTGTGAATGTTCCTCTCAGTGCTGAACCCGACAATGTTGTTTCTGTTCCTGGAGACGGTAATTGTGTTTTTTCAGATCCATGAGCAACATTGTTCTAGGGACTGAAAAAAACACACACACAAAGCGATGAGGCAAATCATTTGTGACTTCATTGAAGAGAATGACAACGGATTTTTCGAGGTCGCCAATCGGAAAGACTACGTCAATCATGAAAACATGAGGAAAAGTGGTAA
The DNA here is from genome assembly GCA_033310375.1 of Conus canariensis. Classification (NCBI taxonomy): domain Eukaryota; kingdom Metazoa; phylum Mollusca; class Gastropoda; order Neogastropoda; family Conidae; genus Conus; species Conus canariensis. Next base: position 55,733,022 of record CM065725.1, read on the forward strand.
ATGGGCCACTGGAGTTGAAATTTTTGCGACCGCCACAATCCTGAATACAGACATATTTGTTTTTACAGTTCAGGTCAAGGGTTTCCAACCTCTGTTGCTGAAATACTCTCCACTGAAACTTTTCTCTCTTCCAGAAACTGACAAAGCAATCTACATATCCAATTTGCACTGTGACAAGGGAGCCGGAATAGCTCAGTTGGTAGAGCGCCTGACTCGTAATCTTGGTGATCCTGGGGTTGCGGGTTCGAATCTCTGCCGGGGCGTTTTGGTACAGGGGGATTTTTCACTCGGAGTTAACATTAGTTCCGACTCCATTTCCCATACAGTCCTTCGAATGAGACTATAAACCGAGGTTCCGTGTGTGAACGCACACATAATATCTTGCACACACATAAAATCCCATCACCAACTTTCGGAAGAGTAGGCCAGTTTGGCCGTTGGTATGGATGACACGTTACACACAGCATGCACCCTGTGTAAGAAATGGAAAGAATGAAGGAAGTAAAGAAACTGAGTGAACGATATTGAATGATATTGACTGGATGACACGGGAAACGACTGAATGAAGCGCCAGCTGGCAGCTCTTCAGTCGGCACTACTCAGGTAGGCAGCCCATTGTGTAAGCAAGTGTTGATTGTAAAGCACTTAGAGCTTGGTCTGTAGCCGAGAATAGGCGCTATATAAGTATTCATTATTATTATTATTATTATTATTAATGAGTGGTAGGTGGGTCCTCTAGGGGAAGGATTTGGAATAATTTCTCAATGAGAAATATCTTAACATTTCACCTACACCCTCTCTCTTACTAGTGGTGGAAGGAGCAACTTTCTGGTACTAATCATCAAAGACATTTTTATTTTTGTTCCGGGTCTTGGTAAAATACTGAAGAGTGGCTCTGAGATCATTTTCCTTAAGCCTGTACTCTTAGAAGTACTTGTAGCTCTGAGCGACAGAATAGAAGAGAGAATTTCAAACATTCAACATTTGATTGAACAACAGAGAACTGACACAAGTTAAGTGCAATTTCACACATCAACTTTACTTGCTTACACATAGGTAAGTATTTACATGTCACTTCAGTCGGCTAGATTTTAGTTCTCATTGAACCACAACAATGAGGGGCCCTTCCTCACTCCTACTTTACATGCTTGCACTCGGTGCAGCTGCTTAAGTTGGAATACAATGAGCCTGTCTAAGTTACACTGAATGCATCTGGTTGAGACACATCCACTTCGCTTGCATACACCCAGTGCAGTAGCCAAAGTGATACTCATAGACATTTTCTCACTGTTTCATCATAAAGTGAGGGTAAGGGTCTGATGGGTTTGAGTCCAGGTGGTTAGCTAACTTAGCTTATATTGGAGAGGGAAGTTGATCTCTCCTGTGGCTGGTGACTGCCCCGCTGGTGTAGATTGTTGTCTGGTGTCGCCCCGATTTAGAGTGTAGCCATGGTGTCTGGCATTCCCCCAGTTTCTGGCGTAGCCCCAGCGTGTGGTTCAGCTACCATGTGTAGCGTGACCAGGATCCCAGTTTTTTCCTGGGAATGAACCAGTGAATGACTTGAGATCAAGGAGTAGGTGATCAGCCCTTTTCTCTGGTCGTCCCTTTCATCTTTCACCGTTCTGATCTACAGGCAGTCTTGAGGGGTCAGTGAAGTTGCGACCCTATGTGTCTGGTATATGTATTCTAAACCGCCAAATCAGGGTTCTGATCTGGTTGACAAGATGTCATTCATACACCAGGGGTGAGAGGGGGAGGGATCTAGTCTTATCACCATTCGCCTCGGAAATTGTTTGAACCTAATCGGCACAGCTCACTGAGATCAGCGGTCGGTTAATTTATGCATCCGTATAGACAAATGCAAATGTAGACCATCGCAGGGAAAACACAATGACATCATGTACAAAGGTCCGCGAGCACGCGGACTGTAGATATGAGGGGGGGGGGGGGGGGGTTGGAGAAGGAGGGAGGTTTGACAGTTACCTTTGTGTCAACTACGGCCGCACGTGGCTCAGGTGGGTGGGGGGGGGGGAGGGTGGTGGTGGTGGCGGTGGAGAAAGCGGCAACATGCCTTTGTGTCACAGGGATGGGGGGGGGGGGGGTGAAGATAGTGCCAGGGGGAAAAGGGAGGGGGGTGTGAGACGGGCAATTGTCACAATGCAATGGAAATTTTACTGCGTAGTAAGCCCCATGTGGGGAAGGAGAGTTGAGAGGGGAAGGGAGGTGGGCCAATAAGAATGACGCAGAGCGCAGCATGACGTAATTTTCTCTTGTAACCGATAGGGAGAGACAGGCGGCTCACACCGTTCTAAGAGAAAGGGGGGGAGGGGGGGGGGTTGAGAGGGGAGAGTGGGCATAGATTTGAAATCTATTCTTTGGTTTGGGGGTTGAGTGAGACTGATCGGATGGTTTTGTCAAGTGTTACATGCACCACCATTTTCAACCTGTCCATAGTGTAGCACACTAGGATTAAAGAAACTGTCCAAGTCTGCTTGGGTGAATTTCCTGGGGGTTCATGCTTGCTGCATGTCTCTGTCGTCATTGACAAGTGTTCTCTATTACAGGATAGACAAAGAAATACTGTTTTGCCAAGATGTTTTATAAAAAGATTACAATTTTTGTTCATTTTTCATTAACATACTTTGAACCTTATGGCCTCTCCCATTCTCTTTCACTCCATCTCTTTCCTTATGAGCAATTTACATCCTTTGACATGTGTGTGTTGTGTGTGTGTGTGTGTGTGTGTGTGTAATGCATGCACGCGCGCGCGCGCGCGCGCGCGCGCGCGGCGTGTGTGTGTGTGTGTGTGTGTGGTGTGTCCGTGTGTGTGTGTGTGTGTGTGTGTGTGAATTTTGGAATTGCTCTCATGTTGAAACGTCAAATCATTAGGACCATCTGTCCCACTCTCAATCTGTCTCTGTCTCTGTCTCTGTCTGTCTGTCTGTCTGTCTGTCTTCTCTCTCTCTCTCTCTCTCTCTCTCTCTCTCTCTCTCTCTCTCGTGTGTGTGTGTGTGTGTGTGTGTGTGCAAAATTTTTAGCACAAAATAATAACAGGCCAACATTTGGCCATTGAATTACAAAGACCATTAGTTTCAGTTTAAAAATTGCTTAATGATTACCGTTGAAGCAGTCTTTCATAATTCGGGAACCAAAAGGCGTGTGTTTCTTTTAATGTTCGTTTTCTGACGCATGTATTTTTGTTTTCCTTCGGATCTCTTTTTTTTTTCATTTATTTATTTTATTTTATTTTTTGTATTGCTTTTGTCTTTGTTTGCTGTAAGTTTGTATCTGATTGTTTGTTGGAGTTCCACCTTGTTAATTTTTGTTTGTATATTTTAGATGTATTGTTTCTAAACCAGATACGTTATGGCAGGTGTTTCGTCTCCAGTTTTCTAATACAAATTCATAAGAAAGTTCAAAGAATAGTTGATTTTTTTTTGTTTGAGTTCTACCTTTTTTTTTTTCTTTTTGTTTGTTTGGGTTTTTTTTTTTAAATATTCTAGACGTTTTGCTTCTGAGCCCAGATACGTTATGGCAGGTGTTTCATCTTCAGTTTTCTAAAGTTTAGATAGACCTAAATCATAGACATACAGAAATCTATTTTTTAAACGCGTGCGTATGCGCCCGGGTTTAAAATCTCATTCAGGGATCAGAGAGATTATTGTCCAATGTACAGTTAAAAAAATAATTAGGACTGAAGTAAATCAACAATGGATACTTCTTCTAATATTTTTTAGATGAAAAATACGCTTGTGATTTACTTTCGCTGAAAAACATAACCAAAGGCAATATAAGTAGCCTATTTGTAAAAACATGTAATTTTGGATGCAGTTTTGGGACATCTATATCACATCTATGGCCAAATAAGCCACAGATAGTGTAAGAGGTTCCTTTCAGCTTTTTTGTAATAATTAAAATGAATGAATAGCTAAAATATACCCGTTTTCAAATTTTCTGATGAAAGGCATGATAAACGAAACAACAACAAAAGAAAGGCAATCAAGGTGTTTCTGTAGTTGTGTGTGCTTTTTTCTTCTTTATACAAATCATCGTTTGTGAGGCCAGGTGAGCTATTTTTTTGTATTTAAGGTTATCGCCAACTATTTATTTAAAACACGACAATTTTAAAGCTAACCAACAGATTGTTGAAAATTGTCCTTTTTTCACATATTTTTTGTGTGATTGTTAGGCAAGATTAACTATCGGAGTTTAATGCTATTCCAATTTTTTTCTTTGTTTTTACTAAAAAAAGGAAAAGTAATATAAAAAATCGTTCAGGGCAGCACAAATTTTCGTGGTTTAAAAGTGTACTACAATTCAGTTGTAACTCTGTGTGTGTTGTGTGTGTGTGTGTGTGTGTGTGTGTGTGTGTGTGTGTGTGCGTGCGTGCGTGCATGCGTGTGTGCGTGTGCGTGTTCAGTTGTAACTCTGTGTGTGTATGTGTGTGTGTGTGTGTGTGTGTGTGTGTGTGTGTGTGTGTGTGTGTGTGCATGTGTGCATGCGTGAATGTGTGTGTGTGTGTGTGTGTGTGTGTGTGTGTGTGTGTGTGTGTGTGTGTTATTCTTTTGTGAATGATGTTCACGCCCCTAACTTGCCAAGAAAATGAATAAAGCAGTTGAGAATCTGTTCTGGAGGTGTACAGACTGCAGTGTGTGAGTGTGCGAAAGTATGTACTGAAATCGTAACTACTACACACAGTATCTGGCAATATCATATGGGGGTAATGCACTGCCTTGGCGGAGGTCTGCAGCTCTCTGAGTGCTTTCCTCGTTTAGACTGTTTTTACTGCTGATGGATGAGGATGAGGATGGTGTAGATGGAGGTCCATAGCAATGGAGGTCCATTTCGGAATGAGACTACTTGTCTGGGCTGTACTCGGCGCTTACTGTCATAGTATATCCCAGCTTCAACCAGGCCGGAGAACTACAGACACCAGCAGTGTTGGTCAAGTAATTAGAGCAACACTCTCATTCGCATCCGTAAAGTGGATGAAACTCGACTGTGTGGTCCCAGTCTTCCCATTAAGCCCATAGTACGCTCACTCTGGGTAGGAGTCGTTCAGAGTAGAAAAACCCACAATGCCTCTGATGGGATGCGAACCCTGGACCTCCTGGCCCACAGTGTGTGACGCTAACCACTGCACCACGGTGGCTGGTCACTAGCCTCTCTTCTTAAATTCACTTGATTGCATAGTTGAGCGGTGGAGGGGTGGAGTGGGGGGTGGGTTGTCGATGCAGGCTAGCACAGATGTACCCTCTGATCTTACACCTGTTTGATTGCAGTTGGAGGAGGGACGTCTTACTGCTGCATGCTTACATAGAGAAAGGAGGGGGGTGTCTGTACACGATCGTCTTGATTTACCCTCTCTGTTTACACCAGCTTGATTGCACAAGAGAGAAGGGGGCGAGGGAAGAGGGTTAGCACAAGCTAGCCCAGATCTACACTCTTTTCTTACACTAACGAGATTGTTAAAATGACGAAAAGTAAATTGTGCATTTTGTTGAGGTCAAGGACAAGATACATGTTTTTGATTTTTTTAATTCATTGTCCCTCTCGATTTAATAATCTGACGTCAGAATACAAAGGAATGTTTTTGTTCCGGCAGCAATAAGTATTCTAAACTCTGAAAGTATATAATTTCACAAAGATTTCAACCGCTGCTGTGCTTAGGATAAAAGCTGCTGTTACAGGCTCTCCGTTTGAGATAATTTATTCTCTGATACAGGGTTTCTAAGGACGATTGAAGCATTTACTGAACAATAGTTTTGCGAGAAGAGCGATGCGACTGAAATAACACATTCCATTCTATACGTCTTTGTGTCATGTCTTATCTGTTGTCTTGTTATTCTAGCTGTGGAAGCGTGATGTGGGATGGAGAGAAATACAGGCAGGCTAGGCCAGATGTACTCTTCTTGTTACTCCAACTTGATCGCACAGTGGAAGGGGGAGAGGCAGGGGATCGGAGTGGGGTGTTTGGGTGAATACAGGCTAGCCCATATTTACCTTCAAAGGCAGAAAAGTCTGCGTGTGTTTGATGAATGTGGGGTGTGAGTTGCAAAGGTGTGTGTGTGTGTGCGGAGGGGGGTGTAAATCCAGGCTAGCCGAAACTTACCCAAGGGGGTCAGTTCCAACTGGGGGGGGGGGGGGGGGGGGGGGGGGAGGGGGGGTGTAAGTTCCAGCTAGTCCTGGAATGACCCCGGGGGTAAAAGCAGGCTAGCCCAGACTTACCCGGGGTAAGTTCCAGAGGGGGGGGGGGGGGGGTAAGAATGGGCTGTTACAGGTGTAACACCGGGACGGGGCGGAACTGCGGTGAGCGGAAGGGGAGAGAGGTGGAGGATAGAAGGATAGGATCGGTTATGAGGTAAACAAGTGATGTGTTTGCGGATATATGAATTGTCACTTTTCAAGACATCGGAGCTAACTTGCCGATTTTGGGCTTTTTACATGGTCAGTTGTGTCCCAGCTATCTATTGCAAGCTAGTAAGCCTGTTACAATCGATGTTGCGAAGTCCGTTTCCACCGATTTCACAGGTTAAAAGCATCGTATTCCCATGGGACTTTTTTTATGCGTTTTGCGAAAAACCGTTTTACTGTTCATGAAAGTGTTTTTCGTTGTTTGATTTTTTTTTTTTAACTGTTGAGTTGTGGTTGTCTTGCACAGCAATGTAAGACGCTTTAGCAGAATTAGTCACGTGACTTTGGTGGTGAGGATCTGAGCGATGCTGAATAAGTAAATCTTTATGGATTTAGCGTTTAAAGATGTTACCTCAAGTTCAAATTAGAAGAGAAAAATTGCATATCTGGTGGTAAACTGAGTCACCATAAACTGCAGAACCTTTCAAATGATGCAAAATTATAACAAAAAGATAATGATACAAAAGAATTACAGAACTACCAGGGGGAAAAAACCCTCAGATTTAGAAATCAGCACCTCGGATGTTCGCAGTGTTCCGCAGACGATCGAAACAGCCAGTCACCAGCGGAACAGATGGCCTGGTCATTATATTTTTAAAACTGTCTGCACCTGTTATCGCAAAACTTTAATTTATACTTTGCGTCTTTTCCCACACAAACAACGTGCCGTATTCCGAAAGCCAAGTATACATATATTCACGTCAGGGAAATATTACTAATCCATTCCATTTTGATTTTTATTTTTTCATTCAAAGTCATATAAGAATTCTCCTCAGAGAGTACAACCTTGTTGTGGTTGAGGGGCTTGCATGTCTTTATGACCCTGAGAGCTATGCTGGCGGGAGATCCGTCTCCTGGTAGGGCCACCCCAGACAGACAGGTCAAAGGGTAGATACCAGACGAATAGCACTCACTGGCCCTCCAGGTTGGGGGTTTGAATTGGGCTAACAACCCAATCCTGTAAAAACTAGCCTGTTACAGAAACCGCAACGACAATATCTGAAAACAACATGGTTGAGGAAGAGCCCTCTCTGGAAAAGCCCATGACGCGAGCTGGTGAAATCCTTTGGGAAGCCAGTGCGCCGACTACTCTTCTGACGACCAAAACCAAGACTAGGATAGGGACCTGGAACATCAGAACCCTGCATGAGACCGCAAAAATGCTCAAGTGAGTAGAAAGATGCATAGATACAATCTGAAGATACTTGGCCTGTGCGAGACAAGATGGACAGGAACAGGACAGACAAGACTTCCGAACGGAGACACCATCATCCACTCTGGACAGGAAGAAGGCCAGCCACACATGCACGGAGTAGCGCTGATGTTGACACCCGAGGCAACGCGAGCGCTGCTGTCCTGGGAATCAGTGTCACCAAGGATCCTCACTGCAAGATTCAACTCAAAGGGCAGGAAAGTCACAATCCTACAGTGCTACGCTCCTACAAACACGGCAGATATAGAGGCCAAAGAAGAATTCTATGAGCAAATCCAAGCAACTCTGGACAAAACACCAAGGAGAGACTTGAAGATCCGCATGGGAGACCTGAATGCAAAAGTGGGATCAGACAACACAGACAGAGAACTCATCATGGGTAGACACGGTGTTTGAGAGTAGAATGAAAATGGCGACCTCTTCACAGAGTTCTGTACCTTCAATGACCTGGTGATCGGAGGCACTCTATTTCCCCATAAGACCATTCACAAGACCACATGGATTTCCCCAGACTGCAAGACCGAGAACCAGATTGACCACATTACCATCGGCAGAAAGTGGAGGCGGAGCCTGCATGACGTCAGGGCGAGGCGCAGAGTGGACGCAGCATCAGATCACCATCTGGTTGTGGCAGTACTCAAGACCAAACTGAAAGCCTACACTGACCAAGCAGGAAGACCATCATACAAGCTTAATGTACACAGCCTAAAGGAGAAAGAGAAAGCAGAAGGATTCAAGGTAGAGCTTAGGAACAAGTTCAGTGCGCTTTCCCTACTGCCAGAGGAAACAGTAGAAGAGCAATGGCACAGTCTGCGAGAGGTCTGGAAGACAACATGCAAAACAGTCCTAGGGAAGAAGACAAGGAAACATCAACAATGGTTAACAACGGAGACATGGACACTGATTGCAGACAGAAAACATCTGAAAGACAAGATCAACCAGACACAAGATCAAGAAGAGAAGCAAGAACTACAAGCACGCTACTGGGAGATAAACTGACAAGTGAAAAGAAGTGCAAGAAAAGACAAGAGAAACTTCGTCAAGGACCTGACTGAAGAAGCAGAGACTGCAGCGGGCCAAAGAAACATGAAGAGACTATACGAGATCACCAGAACACTCTCTGGTAAGACCAGAAATCCCAGTCACCCAGTCAAGGACAAGAACGGAAATGCCATCTCAGACAAAGAAAACCAGAGAGCAAGATGGGCTGAGCACTTAAAGGAAATACTCATTAGACCCGCACCACCAGCCCCGCCTGACATCCCACCACCAACCGAGCTCCTTGATATCAATACCAACCTCCCAACCAAGACAGAGATCACCAAAGCCATCAAATTCCTCAAGTCAGGCAAGGCAGCGGGTCCTGACGGTATACCACCCGAAGCACTAAAGGCAGACATCCAGACTTCGACTGAGATGCTACACCCACTCCTACACAAGATCTGGGAACAGGAGAGAGTGCCAGAAGACTCGAAGATAGGCCACCTTGTAAAGCTGCCGAAGAAAGGGGACCTGTCATCTTGCAACAACTGGAGAGGAATCATGCTGCTGTCCCTCCTGGGGAAAGTATTGACAAGAATCATCCTAGAGAGATTGAAGACCGCCCTTGACCAGACACTTTGGGAAGAACAGGCAGGCTTCCGCCAAGACAGATCATGTACGGACCATATTGCGACACTGCGGATCATCATCGAGCAGTCCCTAGAGTGGCAGACCCCCCTGTACACAGTTTTCATCGACTTTCAGAAGGCCTTTGACAGTGTCGACAGAGACGTCATCTGGAAACTGATGTACCACTATGGCTTTCCACCAAAGTTCGTCACCATCATCCAACAACTGTACGAAGATGCCACCTGCCAAGTCATCCACGATGGCAAGCTGACGGAACCCTTCTCTGTACAAACCGGCGTCTGTCAGGGTTGTTTACTTTCGCCGACAATCTTCCTGATGGTGATTGACTGGGTCATGAGACAGTCTACAGCAGGCTGGAGGAGAGGTATCCAGTGGACCTTCACGAAGCAGCTGGAGGACCTGGACTTCGCGGATGACACCAGCCTCCTCTCCCACAAGCAGCAAGATGCACAAGAGAAGCTATGTCGTGTTGCAGAAGAAGCTGAGAAGACTGGGGTCCAAATAAACATCGGGAAGACAGAGGTCATGAGGGTGAACAACAAACAGCAAGATCCAGTACGACTTCACCAAATGACATCAAGGAAGCTGACAAGTTTGTTTACCTGGGCAGTGTAGTCAGTAAAGATGGGGGGACAGACGAAGACATCAAATGCCATATCACCAAAGCAAGACACGCCTTCAACACCCTGCACCAGATCTGGAGATCAACAGCCCTCTCACTCTGCAACAAGATCCGGATTTTCAACACAAACGTGAAGTCTGTTCTTCTATATTGTTCAGAAACATGGCGGGTAACCAAGACCAACACCAACAAGCTACAGACATTCATCAATAGATGTCTCAGAAACATCCTCAACATCAGGTGGCCGGAAGTCATCTCCAATGAACAACTGTGGGACAGGATGAGACAAGCCCCAATTGAAACTGAGATAAAGTAACGGAAATGGGGATGGATCAGCCACACGCCACAGAAGCCTGTATCCAACGTAACCAGGCAGGCTCCGGATTGGAATCCACTAGGAAAGAGGAAAGTCGGTCAACCAGAACAGACTTGGAGCAGGAGTGTCGACGCTGAGGTGAAGGCCGCCGGAATGACGTGGGCCGAGCTAAGGAGGACCTGCCAGAATCGCGTGCGTTGGAGGAGTGTCATCGCGGCCCTATGTTCCTCAAGGAATCAAGAGGTATAAGTCAAGTAAGTCATATAAGAATTGCACATCAATAGATTTCTTCTGTCCCATGCAATCAAATAGGATTTATAGTCCGTCCAAATCAATCTGGATTCTGAGAAAATAACGATCGTGCCACACTGCTTAACAACCTATAGTAAGAGCTCCTAATTTTGAATTTTAAAAAGAACAGTTCTTATAAACTGTTTAAGTGCATTTCGCAAAAGCTTCCTACGTCATAAAACACAAGCTTCTGCATCAAAAAGTAGCAATTTAGTATGCTGTCTTCCAACCGAAGTTGATTTCAGTTTTTCTTTCCAATCTTATCTATCCTCATGTGCAGTTTAAATTTCTGCACAAGACATTCGGATTCCGCAAGGTTTGGTGTTCGGTCCTTAAACGGATGTTTTGATTTTAAATCAAATATCAATCATTATACTTCAAAATGCACAACAGAGTGTTTTCAGATGACACTACTTTAGACACTAGTAATTTTAACACCAAAGATTATTATCAAATAACGTATCAAGTTTAAATGGACAATATTCAGTCACATAACTTTCCACCAATCCCGGAAGGGGGGGGGGGGGGGGGGGGTAAAACTACGTTCATGATGATCAAATAAGTCAAAAACATCAAACCTTTAGTCAAAATCAATCAATATGTCGTATTTCTAATGAAAAAAAAAGATATATCCAAGATCAAAATCTTAGGAGACAATAGATTGTTTCTCTCGGTCAAAACACTCAGTAGGAACTATCCAGAAATATTGCAAGAAAGTTATATCGAGGGGGAAAATATGAACAACTTTTCAAATTCATATGCAGATTTCTTGGTTATTCTTATATTCAGCATATTGTTGAATCCTCTGACACTCTTTGATAATTTATGTTGAGAATCAATGTGTTTTAAACAGTTGATCAGCATTCACGAGAGAGCCGTATAAGTAACAATTGGTAAATGATCCTCACTGATAGACTCGGACTACCAGCAGGCAAGCATTGTGTCGACACGTTTTGAAATAACGACGCGATTTGAAATAATTATTTCAAAACGTGTCGAGTTTATTTCAAAACGCGTTCGTGTGTGTCGACACGTTTTGAAATAACGACGCGATTTGAAATAAATTCACCAAAGTGTTTGAGTACAACCATTCAGACCTCAACACGCTGACATCGATAATTGTACAGAGTTTGTAGACCTCAACACGCTGACAAGGATCACTGTAGAGTGTTTGCAGACCTCCATACGCTGACATGGATCATTGTAGAGTGTTTGTAGACCTCAACACGCTGACATTGATCATTGTAGAGTGTTTGTAGACCTCAACATGCTGACATGGATCATTGTAGAGTGTTTGTAGACACATGTGTCGACATGTTTTGAAATAACGACGCGATTTGAAATAATTATTTCAAAACGTGTCGCGTTTATTTCAAAACGTGTCAGTGTGTGTCGACACGTTTTGAAATAACGACGCGATTTGAAATAATTATTTCAAAACGTGTCGAGTTTATTTCAAAACGTGTCGGTGTGTGTCGACACGTTTTGAAATAACTACGCAATTTGAAATAATTATTTCAAAACATGTTGAGTTTATTTCAAAACGTGTCAGTGTGTGTCGACACGTTTTGAAATAACGACGCGATTTGAAATAATTATTTCAAAACGTGTCGAGTTTATTTCAAAACGGGTTGGTGTATATCGACACATTTTGATATAAGACTGCAATTTGAAATAAATTCACCAAAGTGTTTTAGTACAACCATTCAGACCTCAACACGCTGACATCGATCATTGTAAAGTGTTTCTAGACCTCCACACGCTGACATGGATCATTGTAGAGTGTTTGCAGACCTCCACACGCTGACATGGATCATTGTAGAGTGTTTGTAGACCTCAACACGCTGATATGGATCATTTTCGAGAGTTTGTAGACCTCCACACGCTGACATGGATCATTGTAGAGTGTTTGTAGACCTCAACATGTTGACATGGATCATTGTATAGAGTGTTTGTAGATCTCAACACATTGGCATGGATTATGATAGAGTGTTTGTAGACCTCAACACGCTGACATGGATCATTGTAGAATGTTTGTAGATCTCCACACGCTGACATGGATCATAGTAGAGTGTTTGTAGACCTCAACATGCTGACCTGGATCATTGTAGAGTGTTTGTAGACACATGTGTCGACATGTTTTGAATAACGACGCGATTTGAAATAATTATTTCAAAACGTGTGGAGTTTATTTCAAAACGTGTCGGTGTGTGTCAACACGTTTTGAAATAACAACGCGATTTGAAATAATTATTTCAAAACGTGTCGAGTTTATTTCAAAACGCGTTGGTGTGTGTCGACACGTTTTGAAATAAGACCGCAATTTGAAATAAATTCACCAAAGTGTTGGAGTACAACCATTCAGACCTGTACACGCTGACATGGATCATTGTAGAGTGTTTGCAGACCTCAACACGCATACATGGATCATTGTAGAGTGTTTGTAGACCTCAACACGCTGACATGGATCCTTGTAGAATGTTTGTAGATCTCCACACGCTGACATGGATCATTGTAGAGTGTTTGTAGACCTCAACATGCTGACATGGATCATTGTAGAGTGTTTGTAGACAGATGTGTCGACATGTTTTGAATAACGACGCGATTTGAAATAATTATTTCAAAACGTGTCGAGTTTATTTCAAAACGTGTCAGTGTGTGTCGACACGTTTTGAAATAACGACGCGATTTGAAATAATTATTTCAAAACGTGTCGAGTTTACTTCAAAACGCGTTGGTGTGTGTCGACACGTTTTGAAATAAGACCGCAATTTGAAATAAATTCGCCAAAGTGTTTTAGTACAACCATTCAGACCTCAACACGCTGACATGGATCATTGTAGAGTTTTTGTAGATCTCCACACGCTGTCATGGATCATTGTAGAGTGTTTGCAGACCTCAACACGCTGACATGGATCATTGTAGAGTGTTTGTAGACCTCAACACGCTGCCATGGGTCATTGTAGAATGTTTGTAGACCTCAACACGCTGACATGGATGATTAAAGAGTGTTTGTAGATCTGAACATGCTGACATGGATCATTGTAGAGTGTTTGCAGACCTCAACACGCTGACATGGATGACGATAGAGTGTTTGTAGACCTCAACATGCTGACATCGATCATTGTAGTGTTTGTAGATCTCCACACACTTACATGGATCATTGTAGAGTGTTTGTAGGCCTCAACATGCTGATATGGATCATTGTATAGAGTGTTTGTTGATCTCAACACATTGACATGGATTATGATAGAGTGTTTGTAGACCTCAACACGCTGACATGGATCATTGTAGAATGTTTGTAGACCTCAACACGCTGACATGAATCATTGTAGAGTGTTTGTAGACCTCAACACGCTGACATGGATCATTGTAGAGTGTTTGTAGACCTCAACCCGCTGACACAGATCATTGAAGAGTGTTTGTAGACACATGTGTCGACATGTTTTGAAATAACGACGCGATTTGAAATAATTATTTCAAAACATGTCGAGTTTATTTCAAAACAGGTCAGTGTGTGTCAACAAGTTTTGAAATAACGACGCGATTTGAAATAATTATTTCAAAACGTGTCGAGTTTATTTCAAAACGTGTCGACACACACCAACAAATAAGACCGCAATTTGAAATAAATTCACCAAAGTGTTTTAGTACAATAATTCAGACCTCATCACGCTGACATGGATCATTGTAGAGTGTTTGTAGACTTCCACACGCTGACATAGATCATTTAAGAGTGTTTGTAGACATGTGTCGACATGTTTTGAAATAACGACGCGATTTGAAATAATTATTTCAAAATGTGTCGCGTTTATTTCAAAATGTGTCAGTGTGTGTCAACACGTTTTGAAATAACGACGCGATTTGAAATAATTATTTCAAAACGTGTCGAGTTTATTTCAAAACGTGTCGGTGTGTGTCGACACGTTTTGAAATAACTATGCGATTTGAAATAATTATTTCAAAATGTGTCGAGTTTATTTCAAAACGTGTTCGTGTGTGTCGACACGTTTTGAAATAACGACGCGATTTGAAATAAATTCACCAAAGTGTTTTAGTACAACCATTCAGACCTCAACACGCTGTCATCGATCATTGTAGAGTGTTTGTAGACCTCAGCATGCTGACATGGATCATTGTAGAGTGTTTGCAGACCTCCACACGCTGACATGGATCATTGTAGAGTGTTTGTAGACCTCAACACGCTGACATAGATCATTGTAGAGTGTTTGGAGACCTCAACACGCTGACATGGATCATTGTAGAGTGTTTGTAGACCTCAACACGCTGACATAGATCATTGAAGAGTGTTTGTAGACACATGTGTCGACATGTTTTGAAATAACGACGCGATTTGAAATAATTATTTCAAAACATGTCGAGTTTATTTCAAAACGGGTCAGTGGTGTGTCGACAAGTTTTGAAATAACGACGCGATTTGAAATAATTATTTCAAAACGTGTCAAGTTTATTTCAAATTGTGTCGACAAACACCAACAAATAAGACCGCAATTTGAAATAAATTCACCAAAGTGTTTTAGTACAACCATTCAGACCTCAACACGCTGACATGGATCATTGTAGAGTGTTTGTAGACTTCCACACGCTGACATAGATCATTTAAGAGTGTTTGTAGACATGTGTCGACATGTTTTGAAATAACGACGCGATTTGAAATAATTTTCAAAACGTGTCGAGTTTATTTCAAAACGTGTCAGTGTGTGTCGACACATTTTGAAATAACGACGCGATTTGAAATAATTATTTCAAAACGTGTCGAGTTTATTTCAAAACGTGTCGGTGTGTGTCGACACGTTTTGAAATAACTACGCAATTTGAAATAATTATTTCAAAACGTGTTGAGTTTATTTCAAAACGTGTCGGTGTGTGTCGACACGTTTTGAAATAACGATGCGATTTGAAATAATTATTTCAAAACGTGTCGAGTTTATTTCAAAACGTGTCAGTGTGTGTCGACACGTTTTGAAATAACGATGCGATTTGAAATAATTATTTCAAAACGTGTCGAGTTTATTTCAAAACGTGTTGGTGTGTGTCGACACGTTTTGAAATAACGATGCGATTTGAAATAATTATTTCAAAACGTGTCGAGTTTATTTCAAAACGGGTTGGTGTATATCGACACATTTTGAAATAAGACCGCAATTTGAAATAAATTCACCAAAGTGTTTTAGTACAACCATTCAGACCTCAACACGCTGACATCGATCATTGTAGAGTGTTTGTACACCTCCACACGCTGTCATGGATCATTGTAGAGTGTTTGCAGACCTCCACATGCTGACATGGATCATTGTAGAGTGTTTGTAGACCTCAACACGCTGACATGGATCATTGTAGAGTGTTTGTAGACCTCAACACGCTGACATGGATCATTGTAGAATGTTTGCAGATCTCTAAACGCTGACATGGATTATTGTAGAGTGTTTGTAGACCTCAACATGCTGACATGGATCATTGTAGAGTGTTTGTAGACACATGTGTCGACATGTTTTGAATAACGACGTGATTTGAAATAATTATTTCAAAACGTGTCGAGTTTATTTGAAAACGTGTCGGTGTGTGTCGACACGTTTTGAAATAACGACGCGATTTGAAATAATTATTTCAAAACGTGTCGAGTTTACTTCAAAACGCGTTGGTGTGTGTCGACACATTTTGAAATAAGACCGCAATTTGAAATAAATTCACCAAAGTGTTTGAGAACAACCATTCAGACCTGTACACGCTGACATGGATCATTGTAGAGTTTTTGTAGATCTCCACACGCTGTCATGGATCATTGTAGAGTGTTTGCAGACCTCAACACGCTGACATGGATCATTGTAGAGTGTTTGTAGACCTCAAGACGTGCCATGTGTCATTGTAGAAATTTTTTTTTTTTTTTTTTTTTTTGAGATCAGAATTTTCAACTGTTTCCTACCAAGAGGAAGGGCAGTTGACGGGAATCTTTTTTCTTTACTTTGTATTGCTAATTTCTATTATTAATGGACATAAGTTACGCATGCATTAATATGAGCTCTCTCTCTCTCTTCTCTCTCTCTCTCTCTCTCTCTAAGAGTGTTCATCGTCGTCGGTGTGTCTTGACTGTCTTCCTTTCTGTTCACTTCTGACTTTCTGTCGGCGGAGGTCTTCATTCTTCAGTACGGCGTTCTCTTCAGTAACAAGTTGAACCCATAGTGGTGTGGGTTCGTGTCTTGGAAGGTCGAGTTCTCTCTTGTTTCCATCAAAGGCAAGGGATGTTCTGTGTTGTGGCTGCGCTCGCGTCAGCACCATGTACATTGGTTTTCTTCGGCTTCATGGTTGCCGTTTCGCTCACTTCCACTTTTCGTTCGCCTGGTGTTCCCAGCTGTAGCCGTTCGCTGTGATTCTCCGTGGCCAAGTTTTATTTTCGTTAAATCATTCATTCGTCATCTTGTTAGTTTGTATTCTATGTACCTATTATAATTTGATTCCCTTTTTCATCATCTCTCCTTTTTTTTTTTTCCTTCTTTTCTTTTCTTTCTTTTTTTTTTTTTTTTTTCCGCATGCACATGTCCCCAATATATGACACATCATTAGGTTCATGCATTACTCTCTCTCTCTCTCTCTCTCTCTTTGTTTTCGTTTTGTTTTATTTTGTTTTGTTTCTTTATTCTTGAATATTCAACTTGCGGTTTTTCATATATTTCGTAAAATTAGTTCAGTCTCAAATATCAGTTCCAGATTTTTACACTTGCCATATTTAAACTTTGAAATAGAAAGTTTTGCAATTAATAGAACTATGTTCACTTGTTTTCTTGATTTATCTGTGAATACATCTGTTTTGGTAACGCCAAACAGAGCTGTTGTTACATTCATAGGGATCTGTATGTTGTAGCGTGTGAGAATATACTGTTTTACTTGGTTCCAGAATGTGGATAACTTAGGGCAGGAATAGAAGGCATGCTCAATGTAATCTATTTCTTTGCACCAGTGGCATTTATTTGTTTCCACTACACCCATTTTTTGTAACAATATGTTGGTGGGGTAAATGTTGTGAAGGAATTTAAAATGAAGGAGTCTCAGTCTAGATTCCTTTGTACATTCATAGGCTACGTTAAAGTAGTCTTCAATGTTGATGTTTAATTTACGCTTCCAAAAGTGTGTCGCGCATATTTCATGGTTTTGCTTTTGGGCAAAAACCTTTCTGATCTGTTTATTTGATAGAGCTGTGAGGTTTCCTTCGTCTGTTGCAACATCAGTAGGGGGTTCGTCTTTGTGATCAATGTTAGCAAGTTGTTGCTTCCATGTGGATGGGATTGCGTTTGCCAGCGCATTGTATTCGAATGGAAGGTTTGGGGAAGTGCCTAGTTTTTCTTCTATTTCTCTAAAGGTCATTATACGTCCATTTCGCCAAAGATCTTGAACGAGAAGGATACCTGCTTTATACCATTTTGTAAACTGCAATGTATTTCCTTTGTATTTTATATTTCGGTTGTTCCACAGAGGTTCTGTTTTAACATTCTCTATTGGTCGGTCTTTGTTAAAGGTGGTGACTGCAATTATTACGTCTTTCCAAAAGACTGAGGTAACTTTTTCTAATCCTTGAATTTCTTTAGGATCAACATTACAGTTAAAAACGCAGTAGCTGTTCTGGAAAGGTGACATATTATTTCGCGTGAGGATGCTCCAGTGAGCTTTGGTTTGTTTGAGGAGTCTTGCTGCCCATTTGACTAGGAGCATTTGTTGGTGATGTTCGATGTTAATCATACTTAGGCCGCCTTTTTCCTTTTCTAGGCTAAGGACACCTCTTTTTATCTTTTCAAATGCTTTTTTATTGTTGAACTTTTTTTTCCCATAGGAACTTATAAATCAGTGAATTAATAGTGTGGAGGGTTTGTTTTGGTATGGATGCTGCTTGCAATACGTGTGAGAATTGTGACAGCAGAAATGTTTTAGTAAGAATAACTTTACCATAGAGGGATGGGTTTCTGTTTTCCCATTGCTTGATGATTTTGGTAATCTTATCTACTCTGGCTTTCCAGTTTTCTTCGATCTCAGAGATTTCTTTGTCTGCCGAGAAGTAAATGCCTAAAACTTTGAGTTTACCAGATTTCATAGGAATATTATTAACAGTGCCCGTTTCACACTTACGTGATCCTAACCATATACCTTCTGACTTACTTTTATTTAGCTTTAGGCCAGAGAAATCCTCGAATTTTACAACTATGTTTGTGGCTTCCTGAATATCTTGTTCATCTTTAAGGGTCAGTGTTGTATCATCCGCAAATTGTTTTATTTTAGTACAGCTGGACGCGTTTCTTTCGTCAGGGTTTTGTGTTAATTAATTCCTTGGATATCTTTACTGTTCCTTATTCGGATAGCTAGTGTTTCAACAGTTATCACAAAGAGGAGAGGACTGAGTGGGCAACCTTGCCTAATGCCTCTTTCTGTTGGGAACCAGTCAGATAACCAGCCACCATTGTGAATACAGCTTTGTGTGTTTTCCATAACGGTTAAAACAGATTTTTTAAATCGTGGGCCGAAATTGAACAAATCAAGCGTTTCTAGGATACAGTCTTTAGACAGGGTGTCGAACGCTTTAGAGAAGTCTAGTGCAAGTAGGGCACCTGGTTGGTTCGTTCTGTTGAGGTATGTAGTGAGATCATCAAAGAATCTCAAATGGAAGGCTATGTTTCTGCCTTTTATAAATCCTACTTGGTCTTCGCTAACGATTGATGTTATTATGTTCTGCAGTCTCAAGGCTAGTGCCTTTGTGAATATTTTGTAGTCTGTATTTGTGAGTGTAATTGGCCTGTAATTAGCGAGGTTATGTTTGTCTAGATCGTTGCCTTTGTGTATTAATGTTATGATTCCTTTTTTCATAGAAAAGGATAGTTCACCTTGCTCAAGTGAAGCGGTAATACAATTCAGTAAGTGTTGTCTTAATTTATCCCAGAATTTCTTATAGAAGAGTGGTGTGAGACCATCACTCCC
Organism: Conus canariensis; assembly: GCA_033310375.1. Taxonomy (NCBI): domain Eukaryota; kingdom Metazoa; phylum Mollusca; class Gastropoda; order Neogastropoda; family Conidae; genus Conus; species Conus canariensis. The sequence continues at coordinate 55,752,489 of CM065725.1, forward strand.
TGGTGCAGACTCATTTTTTAAATGATTAAGGGCTTGCGTGAGCTCGTCTGATGTAATTTCCTTGTCGCAGAATTTTTTTTCTTCATCTGTGAGTGTGGGGAAGGCATCATCAGCTAGGAAATCGTCTTTTATCGTCTCTCCATGTTTAAGTAGTGTGTCTTTTTTATATAGCTGTGTGTAGTATTGCTTAATTTCATCTAGTATTGTTTGGGGATTGTCTGTTAATGACTGATTTACACACAGTGATGCAATAGTGTTTGCTGCTCCTTGTGTCTTTTCTAAGTGCAGAAAATATTTAGTGTTCTTCTCACCCTCTTCGATCCATTTGACTATTGATCGAATTTGAGCGCCGCGTGCGTCTTTTAATTCTTGCAGTTCTATTTCTTTTTTAAGTTGATGTGCTTTTGTTGCTAGGCCTTTATCCAAGGGGTTGTACGACAGTTTTTGTTCAATTTCTTCCAGTTGTTTGACTTTGGTTTGTTTCTGCCGAGGCCAAATTTTAGTGCCCTTTGAAAAGTTTATACAGAATGATTTATATCTTACTTTAAACATTTCCCATGCCTTTTGTGGGTCTTCCTTGTCATACTGAATAAAGTGGGCATCAATGAAGTCAGTCGTTTCATTGAGAAACTCTTCCTTTGACAGCAATGAGCTGTTAAATTTCCAGTATCCTGGACCTCTTTGGAATTTATTCGTATTATATTCAACTTTCACAAGTTTGTGGTCTGAGCGTGGGAATATTTCAATGTTTGTTCCTCGTATGGATGTGTATGAAAAAGCATCGCAAAATATGTAATCAATTCTTCTTGCAATAAACGGGGTAGATTTGGACCAAGTGTAATCTCTGGCATCAGGATGGAATGTTCGCCATGTATCTTTTAAGTCATAGGATGTTAATAAATCCGAAAGAGCTTCTCTTTCTTGTAGTGGGCGAGATTTTCCTGAAATGTTGTCAATGGGGTGTACTGCTGTATTAAAATCTCCCATGACCCAAAGATGATCATAGTCTTGTCCTTGTAGTATTCTATTAAGCTGATTTAGAAATGTTAGTTTATCACTTGTTGAGTTAGGGGCATAGCAGTTAGCTATGACATTAGTTTTATTTTCTAATACAACCTTTATTAACAGTATTCGATCTGTTGCTTGGGTGAGTTCTGTTTTCATTTGTTTATCATTTATGAGAATGATGAGTCCATTACTTCTGTTTGTGCCTGGACTGTAATAGGCGTTTCCTGTCCATTGTGCATTGATTTCTTGTATAATATCTTTTGTTACGTATGTTTCTTGTAGACATAAGATGTCTATGTTTTGTTTCCTCATGAAATTAAATGTTGTTCTTCTTTTTAGCTTATTTCTGAAGCCACGTACATTAAGTGTACCAAAACATATGCTGTTATTCTTCATAGGAAAAGGCATTAATAAATCAGAATACCATAATCGTTAGTCCGTTACTCAAAACTGTAGGTCGAAAGGGTGAGGTCAGTCCGTCTGCCGTGTGCACACATCAGGTTCCGCTTTCGTCTGCTAGCCCTGACTCTTCACTTTCCCCCTGTTGACGCTCAGGCATCTTTGTTGGGCGTTTCGCTTCGAGCTCGTCCGTAGGCGATTCGCTTCTCTCTCATTTTTTCCTTTCTTCCTGATGCGCCACTCTCCGCAGTGCCGCGTGGCGTGGTGTTGTCTGCTTTCTCCCCCTCTTTTCGTGTGTTGTGTTCCGTGTTAGGTCTACCGAAACACGCCAGCCCCGCCTTGTGCGGCTGCGGTGGTACCGTTAGGCCTACGTTTGTATTCCCCACCACCTCCGTGCGGGTGTGTTGTCCGGCGGGTACTTCGGCACTGGCCTGGTCGCTCGGTTCATTTGCTTCTGGCATATCTTTCGGACAGTCAATTCTCTTGTGCCCTGGCTGTAGTCAGTTTTTACAGACAACCTGATTTTCACAGTTCGCTGCCACGTGGTTCTCTTGCAGGCACTTGCCACATCTGAGTTTTTGTTTCATCTCCCTATAGAAGATGCCTGCAGTGAACACACCAACTTTTAAAACTGGCAGCAGAGGTGTGCGTGGTAGTGTAATGTACACAAATCTGCGGCCAGTTTCGAACTGTGTCAACTGTCCCCCTGGGGTTCGTGCCAGTTCGTTTCGCACTGCACAGCGTAGCTCCACACCGATTTTTTTAAGCGCGTCTTCAATGTCTTTGTTTTGGATGTGCAGTGGAACATTATCCACCCACAGTTTCGTGGAAGGTTTCTCATCCCCCTGTCCTCTAACACTGAAGGGGTTCGTGTCTAATAGAGCCACTCGTGCCCCCCTGAAAAGAAAACCTTCCAACAATAGTGTGTCTCTGTCTTTCTTTTGTTTGGGATAAATTTGCCACAGTCCTCTAATACGCTGTGCTCCCCGAATCGTTCCCCTTCCTGACACCGCTTCTGCTGCTACACAGATGTCGTAGGTTGTTGGAAGGGACTCGTACTGCGGCAAAGCACGCGCGGTCACATACACTGGGTCCACTGACGGGGCCGCACCGGCCACCGCCATTTTGCCCCGGGCCCTACACTGGTTCACTGGCCTTGTTTTTCCTCCGGGCTTCGATCGAGACGTTGTTGTCACGGAAATAGACAAATAAATACCTACCACTGAACACAGCAAAACTCTGTACTATATTTGGAGCATCCACTCTCTCCTATACACACCTCTCTCTCAAAACACTCAGAGCGCTGGAAACCTGTGGCCTGCTGACATCAGAGGCCGGCCGGAAGTCCCATTGTAGAATGTTTGTAGACCTCAACACGCTGACATGGATGATTAAAGAGTGTTTGTAGATCTGAACATGCTGACATGGATCATTGTAGAGTGTTTGCAGACCTCAACACGCTGACATGGATGACGATAGAGTGTTTGTAGACCTCAACATGCTGACATCGATCATTGTAGTGTTTGCAGATCTCCACACGCTGACATGGATCATTGTGGAGTGTTTGTAGGCCTTAACATGCTGATATGGATCATTGTATAGAGTGTTTGTTGATCTCAACACATTGACATGGATTATGATAGAGTGTTTGTAGACCTCAACACGCTGACATGGATCATTGTAGAATGTTTGTAGATCTCCACACGCTGACATGAATCATTGTAGAGCGTTTGTAGACCTCAACCCCCTGACATGGATCATTGTAGAGTGTTTGTAGACACATGTGTTGACATGTTTTGAAATAACGACGCGATTTGAAATAATTATTTCAAAACGTGTCGAGTTTATTTCAAAACGTGTCGATGTGTGTCGACACGTTTTGAAATAACTACGTGATTTGAAATAATTATTTCAAAATGTGTCGAGTTTATTTCAAAACGTGTTGGTGTGTGTCGACACGTTTTGAAATAACGACGCGAATTTGAAATAAATTCACCAAAGTGTTTGAGTACAACCATTCAGACCTCAACACGCTGTCATCGATCATTGTAGAGTGTTTGCAGACCTCCACACGCTGACATGGATCATTGTAGAGTGTTTGTAGACCTCAACACGCTGATATGTATCATTTTCGAGTGTTTGTAGACCTCCACACGCTGACATGGATCATTGTAGAGTGTTTGTAGACCTCAACATGTTGACATGGATCATTGTATAGAGTGTTTGTAGATCTCAACACATTGGCATGGATTATGATAGAGTGTTTGTAGACCTCAACACGCTGACATGGATCATTGTAGAATGTTTGTAGATCTCCACACGCTGACATGGATCATTGTAGAGTGTTTGTAGACCTCAACATGTTGACCTGGATCATTGTAGAGTGTAGACACATGTGTCGACATGTTTTGAATAACGACGCGATTTGAAATAATTATTTCAAAACGTGTGGAGTTTATTTTAAAACTTGTCGGTGTGTGACAACACGTTTTGAAATAATGACGCGATTTGAAATAATTATTTCAAAACGTGTCGAGTTTATTTCAAAACGCGTTGGTGTGTGTCGACACGTTTTGAAATAAGACCGCAATTTGAAATAAATTCACCAAAGTGTTTGAGTACAACCATTCAGACCTCTACACGTTGACATGGATCATTGTAGAGTCTTTGTAGATCTCCACACGCTGTCATGGATCATTGTAGAGTGTTTGCAGACCTCACACGCTGACATGGATCATTGTAGAGTGTTTGTAGACCTCAACACGCTGACATGGATCATTGTAGAATGTTTGCAGATCTCTACACGCTGACATGGATCATTGTAGATGTTTGTAGACCTCAACATGCTGACATGGATCATTGTAGAGTGTTTGTAGACACATGTGTCGACATGTTTTGAATAACGACGTGATTTGAAATAATTATTTCAAAACGTGTGGAGTTTATTTCAAAACGTGTCGGTGTGTGTCGACACGTTTTGAAATAACGACACAATTTGAAATAATTATTTCAAAACGTGTCGAGTTTACTTCAAAACGCGTTGGTGTGTGTCGACACATTTTGAAATAAGACCGCAATTTGAAATAAATTCACCAAAGTGTTTGAGTATAACCATTCAGACCTGTACACGCTGACATGGATCATTGTAGAGTTTTTGTAGATCTCCACACGCTGTCATGGATCATTGTAGAGTGTTTGCAGACCTCAACACGCTGACATGGATCATTGTAGAGTGTTTGTAGACCTCAAGACGCTGCCATGTGTCATTGTAGAATGTTTGTAGACCTCAACACGCTGACATGGATGATTAAAGAGTGTTTGTAGATCTGAACATGCTGACATGGATCATTGTAGAGTGTTTGCAGACCTCAACACGCTGACATGGATGACGATAGAGTGTTTGTAGACCTCAACATGCTGACATCGATCATTGTAGTGTTTGCAGATCTCCACACGCTGACATGGATCATTGTAGAGTGTTTGTAGGCCTTAACATGCTGATATGGATCATTGTATAGAGTGTTTGTTGATCTCAACACATTGACATGGATTATGATAGAGTGTTTGTAGACCTCAACACGCTGACATGGATCATTGTAGAATGTTTGTAGACCTCAACACGCTGACATGAATCATTGTAGAGTGTTTGTAGACCTCAACCCCCTGACATGGATCATTGTAGAGTGTTTGTAGACACATGTGTTGACATGTTTTGAAATAACGACGCGATTTGAAATAATTATTTCAAAATGTGTCGAGTTTATTTCAAAACGTGTTGGTGTGTGTCGACACATTTTGAAATAACGACGCGATTTGAAATAAATTCACCAAAGTGTTTGAGTACAACCATTCAGACCTCAACACGCTGTCATCGATCATTGTAGAGTGTTTGCAGACCTCCACACGCTGACATGGATCATTGTAGAGTGTTTGTAGACCTCAACACGCTGACATAGATCATTGTAGAGTGTTTGTAGACCTCAACACGCTGACATGGATCATTGTAGAGTGTTTGTAGACCTCAACACGCTGAAATAGATCATTGAAGAGTGTTTGTAGACACATGTGTCGACATGTTTTGAAATAACGACGCGATTTGAAATAATTATTTCAAAACGTGTGGAGTTTATTTCAAAACGTGTCAGTGTGTGTCGACAAACACTCTATCATAACCCATGTCAATGTGTTGAGATCAACAAACACTCTATACAATGATCCATATCAGCATGTTGAGGTCTGCAAACACTCTACAATGATCCATGACAGCGTGTGGAGGTCTCCAAACACTCTACAATGATCCATGTCAGCGTGTTGAGGTCTGCAAACACTCTACAATGATCCATGTCAGCGTGTTGAGGTCTGCAAACACTCTACAATGATCCATGTCAGCATGTTCAGATCTACAAACACTCTTTAATCATCCATGTCAGCGTGTTGAGGTCTACAAACATTCTACAATGACACATGGCAGCGTGTTGAGGTCTACAAACACTCTACAATGATCCATGTTAGCGTGTTGAGGTCTGCAAACACTCTACAATGATCCATGGCAGCGTGTTGAGGTCTACAAACACTCTACAATGATTCATGTCAGCGTGCGGAGATCTACAAACATTCTACAATGATCCATGTCAGCGTGTTGAGGTCTACAAACACTCTACCATAATCCATGTCAATGTATTGAGATCTACAAACACTCTATACAATGATCCATGTCAACATGTTGAGGTCTACAAACACTCTAAAACGATCCATGTCAGCCTGTGGAGGTCTACAAACAGTCTACAATGATCCATATCAGCGTGTTTAGGTCTACAAACACTTACAATGATTCATGTCAGCGTGTGGAGGTCTACAAACACTCTACAATGATCCATGTCAGCGTGTGGAGGTCTACAAACACTCTACAATGATCAATGTCAGCGTGTTGAGGTCTGAATGGTTGTACTAAAACATCTTGGTGAATTTATTTCAAATTGCGGTCTTATTTCAAAATGTGTCGACACACACCAATGCGTTTTGAAATAAACTCGACACCTTTTGAAATAATTATTTCAAATCGCGTCGTTATTTCAAAACGTGCCGACACACACTGACACGTTTTGAAATAAACTCCACACGTTTTGAAATAATTATTTCAAATCGCGTCGTTATTCCAAAACATGTCGACACATTTGTCTACAAACACTCTACAATGATCTATGTCAGCGTGTTGAGGTCTACAAACACTCTACAATGATCCATGTCAGCGTGTGGAGGTCTACAAACACTACAATGATCCATGTCAGCGTGTTGAGGTCTACAAACACTCTACTATAATCCATGTCAATGTATTGAGATCTACAAACACTCTATACAATGATCTATGTCAACATGTTGAGGTCTACAAACACTCTAAAATAATCCATGTCAGCGTGTGGAGGTCTACAAACACTCTACAATGATTCATGTCAGCGTGTGGAGGTCTACAAACACTCTACAATGATCCATGTCAGCGTGTGGAGGTCTACAAACACTCTACAATGATCCATGTCAGCGTGTTGAGGTCTGAATGGTTGTACTAAAACACTTTGGTGAATTTATTTCAAATTGCGGTCTTATTTCAAAATGTGTCGACATACACCAACACGTTTTGAAATAAACTCGACACGTTTTGAAATAATTATTTCAAATCTCGTCGTTATTTCAAAACGTGTCGACACACACCAACACGTTTTGAAATAAACTCGACACGTTTTGAAATAATTATTTCAAATCGCGTCGTTATTTCAAAACGTGTCGACACACACCGACACGTTTTGAAATAAACTCCACACGTTTTGAAATAATTATTTCAAATCGCGTCGTTATTTCAAAACGTGTCGACAGACACTGACACGTTTTGAAATAAACGCGACACGTTTTGAAATAATTATTTCAAATCGCGTCGTTATTTCAAAACATGTCAACAACGTGTCTACAAACACTCTACAATGATCCCAATGTCAGCGTGTTGAGGTCTACATAAATCCTACAATGATCCATTTCAGCGTGTTGTGTCTACAAATAACTCTACAATGATCCATGTCAGCGTGTTGAGGTCTACAAACACTCTACAATGATCCATGTCAGCGTATGGAGGTCTGCAAACACTCTACAATGATCCATGTCAGCGTGTTGAGGTCTACAAACACTTCTACAATGATCGATGTCAGCGTGTTGAGGTCTGAATGGTTGTACTCAAACACTTTGGTGAATTTATTTCAAATCGCGTCGTTATTTCAAAACGTGTCGACACACACCAACACGTTTTGAAATAAACTCGACACGTTTTGAAATAATTATTTCAAATCGCGTCGTTATTTCAAAACGTGTCGATACACTCCGACACGTTTTGAAATAAACTCGACACGTTTTGAAATAAGTGTTTCAAATCGCATCGTTATTTCCAAACGTGTCGACACAAAGCTTCGTCCCATTTGAATCCCAACTTTTGTACAACAAAGGCCTCGTCATGCATTTTCATTTTCCTGAACAAACTATTTCCTTTCAATGACTAGTGACTTTCACATAATAGAAATAAACTCTCGACGGAGAGCTTGACAGCAGAAAAGACCCCCCCTTCCTCATCTCAAGCAAGTGTTTAGGCCCTGAACTCCTTACTCTCAGTCTAAGAGGACCGGGCCGCATCCAGGTCACGACTCCTAGAAACCTTTCTCATGCTGCCGGGATTCGAACTTCTAACTTCTAGATAGATGGTCGTCTCAAAGCATAGCGTTTTAGACAGATATCTTACCCATTTCGCTAGTGACGAAATTTACGCTTTTTCATGTTCATTTTTGTTTCCTTCGACCAGATTCAGCTTGAACTCCTTTCAGCTGCTTCTGCCATTGCCTTTAGGCTTCTGGTCCTCTCTTTACCAGAAATCGCAAAATGTACTATGAGATCATAGGCTGAGTGAACATGCAGAACCCAATGGCGAGAACTATGGTCTGGAAGTCAGATTCCATCAAGCTGCAAACTAGACCAGCATACTTCCCAGCCTTGCAGATGTGAGCTTTTTCTTTTCTGCTTTCATACAGTGTATAGTGAGTTCAATCAGTATAAACAGTTTTGCTGAACCTGAATGGAATACAATATCCGGTATTACATCACTCTTCCTGGTGATTTCTAAATGTTTTTCACATTCTGGAACACTTGTTATGCACTCCCAGATATCCACCCTATTCAATACATCCCACTTCCATTCTTTTAATTTGTGTCCTCTTGCCGTGTACAACGTTGATGCTGAGGTTTCTGGTGGCGTAGTGTCTTCTATGGCAGTGCTAACCGATTGTGCGATCTCTTCAGCACTTGATTGCGTCTCCATTTGTATCTTCCTTGTATCTTCCTATCTTCCATTTGTATCTTCCTTACCGCTGCTTTGCATGAACTCCAAACACGTTCCACTGTTTGTTGTTGCTGTTGTTTTTTACCTGACAGAGCGGACACCTATATATGGTCATCTGATTTTCCTTATTTCACCAGGTTTAAATTCGAAGGCAGGAGTCATGTACAGATCTGTGGATGAAGCTGATTCAAACAAGGGCCATGTGCCATAGGCCTGTGTCCTTTCAGCTGATACTTCACTAAAGCGCGTTTTCCGGCATAGTCAACTACCCCTGTTGGGCCTATCTGGGCTGCCTTCAGGATTCTCTTGGCATCTTCTCCATCTTCAACTCCTGTAGTACCATGTCTTTTTTCGTTTCTCCGTCTGCCTTTGACCACCACTTCATTTCTGTTAACCCCAGCCTTTGTCTGTGAGTTTGCGTGTGTCCTGTTATTTCCCTGATATTAAGGTTTTCCTTTGCCATGTCCAGTTCTCCTGAACTTTCCATTTTCTACCAGCCTTTAACTGGGGTGTATTGATCTCACAACTTTGTGTCCAGAATCCTCAAGCATGGTAAGTAACCTTGCCTTTCTCACTTTGTACTCATCCAGGATAGATTTCAGAGGTAGCTTCCGCTTTGTTTCGCGGCGGTAGAGCACAACGTCAGAGACCAGATGGGACACCATGCCATTTCCATGTATAATAGTTGAATTTCGCTTCCATTGATTCCATTGTGTCAGTGCTGATACTGTATATTAGTATAGGCCGGAAGTGGTTTGAGATCAGCATGAACTGCAGGCACCAGACCATGTATTTACCACAAAGGTCACACTGGTCGATTATCTGCAGGCTTTCTTCTGCCATTTGCTTAGTTTGTTTCCCAGAAGCCAGACAACACTGAAGCTGTGACAGATAGCACAAATTTCTGTCAGTTCCCGTCTTGCAAGGCTGTTTTGACTGCAGCAGTGTGTCGCTGGCTTTGCGGTCCGGCTTGCGCTACATATTTAGAGGTGCTGTGGGCATGGGTGTACAGTCCCAAGTGGTCTAGTGGTTAGGATTTCACGCATGGGTGTGGGGCGGCACTGATTTTCTTCCTCGCACTACGAGTGACGATGGAACTAGCCTGTGTCGCCGGGGAATGGCTCTAGAGGCGGCGGGGCACTTTGGCGACGAGGCGCTGCCACTCTGCGAACTACCCAGTGGCCTGCACGTCCAGAAGGGCTCTCCCTTTGGCGCTGGGGGAGGGTGGGATCACCCCCCCCCCCCCCCCCCCATGGGCGCAGAGTGGGCATGGACCTACATGCAGTGGCTCGGCGACTTGTGCCTCGTACGTCTCCCGAGTCTGCCTCACACTGCACAGCGCCGTTGCCACTCAGCATGAAGACGGCTGCCCGGTAGCCCTGATGACGGCTTTGGAGGAACCGCCACGAGGACGATGACACCAACAACAACATCAGCATCAACCGCAACCAAACTACCTACTCAGATGACCGCTCGGCGGCCCTAATGACTTCACCTAGGCTCCTGCCTGACAACACCACCTACCCCGGGTCCCTCCGCCCGCCCTCAAACAGCAACCTTGACTAAACCTGCCAGCCAACAACGTCTTGCCAAGACAATCGTCTCCATGCTGCAATTGCGGTGAAAACTTGTCCCTAAAAGCTTAGGCTATGAGGACGTAAAACCCAACCATTTACGCGATGTGTGCGAGACAGAGATCACACACATTCTGCTGGTCGATGGCAGCGACGGGCAGAAGGCACTTAGGTGGTAGATGGGTGTAGGGCAGCACCGATTTCCTTCCTTGCACGACAAGTGACGACAGGACTAGCCTGTGTCACCGGGGGAAGACTCTCGAGACGGCGGGACACTTTGGCGATGAGGCGCTGCCACTCTGCGAACTACCCAGTGGCCTGCACGTCTAGCAGGGCCCTCCCCTTGCTGAGGGGAGGGGGGGGGGGGAGGTGGGATCGTACCCCACGGGCGCAGAGTGGGCATGAACCTACGTGCGGCGGCTCGGCGACTTGTGCTTCGTAGTCTCCCAAGTCGGCCTCACGCGATACAGGACCATCGCCACTCAGCATGAGGACGGCCACCCGGCAGCCCTGGTGACGGTCATGGAGGAACCGCCACGATGACGACAACACCAATAACATCAACTGCAGCTGAACCACCTTCAGACGACCACTCGGCAGTCCTAACGACTTGCTACTTCATCCAGGCTCCTGCCTGACGGCGCCATCTTCCCCGGGACCCTCCACCTGACCGCTAACCCAGACTTCTCGACCCAGCCTGCCAACCTGCAATGTCTTTGCCAAGACAAACGTTTCCATGCCACAGCCTAGGCTGGCCCGAAATCTTGTCCCTAAAAGTTTTCGCTATGAGGATGTAAAACTCAACCATTAACGGCGAAACAGAGACTGCCCCGAGGATGCAGAGAGGGTGCTCTCAGGGCAGTGTTCCTGGTTTGAGCTCCTTGTTATGTAAAGGAAATACAAGATGCAAAGCATATAAACATACTCCCAGTTTATCTTGAATATGCGTGAGATATTCCATAAAGAGGAAAAACGGTTTGGGGCTGTTATAGCCGTTAGTAACGGCTATTCTGGTAAACATGGGCCATCATCTGTGACCCATAATGAACATACCGTCAAATTTTCAGAATGATCGGCCAAATACTTTCTGAGATTTTCCATAAAGAAGAAAATTTTATGGGCCGTTATAGCCGTTAGTAATGGATATAACGGTAAAATAAAACATCGGGCATGATCCATGACCCATGATGAACATACCTACAAATTTTCAGAAAGATCGGCCAAGTACTTTCTGAGATATTCCATAAAAAAGAAAAACCGTTATGGGCTGTTATAGCCATTAGTAACGGTTATAACGTTGAAATAAAGCATCGGGCATGATCCGTGACCCAAAATGAACATACCTACGAATTTTCAGAAAGATCGGCCAAATACTTTTTAAGATATTCCATAAAGAAGAAAAACCGTTATGGGCCGTTATAGCCGTTAGTAACGGATATAACGGTAAAATAACACATTGGGCATCATCCGTGACCCATAATGAACATGCCTACAAATTTTCAGAAAGATCGGCACCGTTATGGGCCGTTATGGCCATTAATAACGGCTATAACAGTAAAATAACACATCGGGCATCATCCGGGACCCATACGGAGCATACCTACAAATTTTCAGAAAGATCGGCCAAGTACTTTCTAAGATATTCCATAAAAAAGAAAAACCGTTGTGGGCCGTTATAGCCGTTAGTAACGGCTATAACGGTAAAATAACACATCAGGCATGATCCGTGACCCATGATGAACATGCCTACAAATTTTCAGAGATTGGCCAAGTACTTTCTGAATTATTCCATAAAGAAGGAAAACTGTTATGGGCCGTTATGGCCATTAGTAACGGCTATAACGGTAAAATAACACATCGGGCATCATCCATGATCCGTAATGAACATGCCTACAAATTTTCAGAGAGATCGGCCAAGTACTTTCAAAGATATTCCATAAAGAACGAAAACCGTTATTGGCCGTTATGGCCGTTAGTAACGGCCATAACGGCAAAATAACACATCGGGCATCACCCGTGACCCATAATGAACATACCTACAAATTTTCAGAAAGATTGGCCCAGTAGTTTTGTCTGGAGCGAGTGGAACACATTTTGACCACGGACGGACGGACACCATCACACTAGCATTCCTTGAAGATACATGCATCTCGCCTCCACCAACAGCTATTCACATATGGTTCCTTGTAGAACTTAAAAGTGTGGACAAGAGAGACAAGCAGGACAATTGAAGCTGGGCATCAGCATCTCAGTCCAGTGACCGTTAGCCTGAATGCTGTTCTCGAGGACCGTCCACATTTACTGAGCCACGAGGGTGAACTCTTTCGGGAAGACTTCAGCCAAATAGATGGTTTGCATCTTGTGGGCAATGGGTAAAAGTAAATAAAACAACTAAATGGGTTAAAGTAAGTACTCGAGGCCTTATGTCTTGGCTTCTGGAGAGGCCTTAGCACAATAGTGTAGGGGAATTGAACACGAGTTAGAATGAGGTGTTATGCATTAACCATACAGTATCTGACACTTTGTTGTGCGTGTGCAAGGGTACACTAGTGATTTCAGTCTCCCTGGTTAGATTCTTACAACTATGAGTTTCAGCCATTGGGATGTGTGTGTGTGTGTGTGTGTGTGTGTGTGTGTGTGTGTGTGTGTGTGTGTGTGTGTAGAGCGAAATCATCCCGTCCTGCTGAGGGCTCAGAAGAACACAGTGAAACAGACTTTACGTATCCTCCAGATCTGCAGTAACCTCGAGAGCCAGTGACAAAACCAGAGTCCAGGTGACTCAACTAAATAATTGTCTACCTGTGTTGGAGACGAAAGATACAGTGAGGTAAAGTCAAGACTAGAAGACTATGTGTCTAGGAGGTCTCTTGAGCTGATAACAAACATGAGTCAAGGGGACTCGACTAGATAATTGTCTACCCGTGTGGGAGGTGGAAACCGTAAGGCATGTCGAACCTGTTAGGGCCTAGAAAGGGAGCTTTCAGCCAATGAGATTGTCTGCGGCTCAGCAGTTTATATGGAGCTGTCAGTGGGAATGTACTTAGAACATCTCTGAGCGGGATGTGTTGCGCAAAACACAGCAAAGGCAGCCCTCTCCTCAGATTTAGGGCCATCAGTAAACGTTCTTTGGAAGGATGGAAATTTGAAACAAAGTTCAGCTAAAAAAATACTTGTATGCCAAAGAGGTGGTAGAATATTTGCAAAATGCCAGATGAAAACAGATCCTTGTGGTGAGAAAAGTCCACAGTGGGTCGTAAGGAAACTTGGATGGACCGCACAAGCTCCAAGATCTATGTCTGCACTGTTTATTTGGGGAAGAATACAGATTTACAAGGTGAAATTGAACTGGGGTGGTCTTCATATTTCTTGAACAACTTTGGGTCAAAACAGTATACCGACTGTATACAGGTGTGGTGCGGAATGCACCTAGACAGAGTCGCAGCCTTAATGGTAAATGGGATTCACCCTTTTGACGTAGGAAGATCTGGCAAAAATGTAGACAACACAGTCATACTCCAGTTTGCGGCGGATCAGAACTCTATAAAGATGGAGAAGAGTGTGTGTGTGTGTGTGTGTGTGTGTGTGTGTTGTGTGTGGTTTTAATCAGTACCCCAACCCGTATGTGCAACAGCTCTCAGAGTGTTCATCACTTTCTGACAAGAAGTTTTTAAGTACTGGACGTGACTTTTAAAGTTCAGATTTTTATCGAAGATAACTCAGAAAATTGGCTTCCTTCACAACTGGAATGGTGGGTTTTTCCAGACGAACTTCAGGGTCAGCAAAGCACTGACGAAAATGATGAAAGCGGTTACACTCAGTTTCGGTGCCTGAAAAAGTAAGCCCCTTTTCCTCAGCCCTCTGTCGGCAAAGTTGGAGTCGACATTGTACATTAGCATAGATGGCTCCACTTGTGTACAGTGCATAATCACCAACAAAGGAGAAATAACTTCATAGACCTAGATTATGAAGATCCATAGGAATTCCATGTTTCCAAGTGGTATCATTAGCCTTCTCAGGGCAAAAAGAGATAGCATTCACATGTTTGTTAATGTAGGCGTTGCGGACGGTGGTTTCAAAATGGACAAAATGAGGTGCAGATGTGAATCCTGGCAACGCCAACAATATTTCTGACAGTCGCAGAAGAAGTGCATTTAAGAGTCGAGTCATGATCTGGATGCGGCCTGATCCTTTTAGAAGAATAATTTTAGGCATAAAACACTGGCCTGAGGGGGGTTTCTTTTCTGAAGACTTTCAAACTGTCCATAATTCGTAAACACTTAGAGGTCACCAGGAAGTGAGAGAAAAAGAGACAAAGTACCCGGGAATAATCATAGCAACGAACCTGAAATGAGATGCGCTGATCAACAACATGATCAAGAAACCCAACATGACGTTGGACTTTTCAGATGCAATCTAAAGGTCAGCAAGCCCCAGTCAAAAGAGTCTGCCTACAGCCCTGATAAGACCTTTACCAGAAAATACCAGTCTAGAATGTCTCCAACACCAGAGCTGACGCCATCAAGAAGATCCAGAGGTGAGGAGCCAGATGGGTGCGTCATGAATTCAGGCAGACCGGGGAGGTACCTATAGGTCTATTCCGGGTTGATCTACTCATTGATGTCACCGCAAAATGAAAATCCTCTTAAGTCTATTCCCTGTAAGTCTACGTGTTTTTTTTTTAAAGTCTATTCCTTCCATGTCTATTAGTAGACATTACAGTACCGCCAATAGAGGACCTTTAAATCTACTCACGTACTATTTAGTGTATTCCTTAAAAGCCGGTGGCATTTTAGTATTTAGTATAGCCGATTGGTTACCTTTGGTACTTTACTGCTAAAAATAGTAAATAGGAAATTAAAACTATGATAATTACGAACTCACTGTGTGCTATTAAATATCAAAACTCGCACTTGGGCGGCTTTAAAATCCCGACGTTATTTAAGCTTTTCTTAGTCGAATTGTACTCATCTACCTCTCAGGCCTTTGACATTAATTCACCATTCCCTTAGATAGTCCCTTATTCTTTTTTAGGTCCAGTCTCTGGGACTTGCGGTACCGTACGCCGATTCCCCGGAGGTAAAAAAGTTTGTTCGACGCTTGTCGGTGCTGCCTCTGGTTCCGCTTGCTGAGCTCGACAACGTCTGGATGGAACTTTATGGATTAGCTCCAGGTGAAGTTCCAGGAATCGATCAGCTGTGCGACTACATGGTGTCTACCTGGCTTGATGATGTGCGGCCAGTCTTCAGTCGTGACCTCTGGAATCATTTTGAGAACTTTGAAAATGACGGGATTCGCACTAACAATCACTTGGAATCTTTTCATTGTGCCTTCAGGAGACGATTCGGTTCGCCTCATCCAAACATTTATGCGTTCGTTACTGCCCTGAGGCAGAGACAAGCTGAGACGGAACTTGCATTTCGATTACTACAGGTGGGAAATGCTCCTCCACCGAGAAAAAGAGTTGCAAGAATGAAAGAAGAACGCCTGGCAAGAACACTGCAGCAATTCAGAAACGGTGCCAGAGACATGGACGCAATTGCTCTCACAGTCAAACTGCAATAGACTCTGTAAAACAGATAAAACACCAAATTTTCCTTGATGGAACTTTCGTTTTTAAACCATTTTTAAACACCAGTTTTACGAGAACATTAATAAAGATTATAATGTGTAAATATTATACATTGTGCTGTTATGCTATTATAGGAAATTAGATGTGAAACAGTAGACCTCGTAGGAAAATAAAAGGTGTTCATAGTAGATCTCGCGGCACTTACGAACCAATGGACATAAAGTAGACCTAACGCGAATAGACCTGGAAGGAATAGACTTAAATGGAATAGACCTTGAAGGAATAGACCTAAAGGGAATAGACCTAAAGGGCCGCCCCAAAGCTGACAACGAATCAGACCAAATCAGAAAGTCCTTGTTTGTAGATTGAGAGTTTATCTTCAGTGCTAGAACCAAAGCTGTAAGTTCATTCAGCAGAGTAAACAGAAGTATCTGATGGAAGATGTTCTGATAATATTTGAGAAGCACCTGGGCAATAGCCTGCACAAGCCACTCCATCTTCATACTTTGAACCATCAGTAAATATTTTATGAAAGGATGGGAATTTTGTACAGAGATTGGCAAACAGTGCCTTGTATGCCTGAGAACTGGTGGATTCTTTGCGAAAAGCAACAAGATCAAAGCGGATTTCTGGTGTGAAAAAGTCCATGGAGGCTTTTCTGGAAATGTGGAGAAGTCAGACAACTCCTAGATCGAGACCTGGATTCTGCGCATGAGGCTGCATACGAAGTCCAAACGGAGGAATATAGTTGGGATTTTTTTCAAATTTACTTTGAAACTGAGGATTAAAAGCTGTCATAGGCAGTATTTTCCTGTTCAGAGAACAGTCTGAGATAATAATTCAAGGACAGTTTCAGCCTGCAGTTGGATTGATGAGGGTTCGCCTGCCTCTGAATACAGGCTGTACACAGTTTAGAACGTACCAAGGCTCTGTAGAGGTGCAGCAAAGTTTTCTTATCAGCGCCCCAGTCTATGTGCTACGACCCACAGAATGTTCAGCGCTTTTAGGCAAGAAGTTTTTAAGTGTTTAATGTGACTAAAAAATAAAAAAGCTCAGCTTTTGGTCGAAAATACCTCCCAGAAATTTGACCTCTTTACAGCTGAAATGGGGGATTTCCTTGTTTGGATTTCAGGACCAGAAAAGAAAATTATGGAAGTGAATGCACTGTGTCGTGGTATCAGAAAAAGTAGAGCCTGCACTGAACGCTTGGGTACAAGCTTCCAGTTGCGTAGAGGGCGAATCATCTATAAACAGTGAACAGTCTGAACCCTGTTGAACTGAATTAACAATGTTGTTAATTTTTATGCGAAAGATGGCAGGAGATAGTATGCGCCCTTGTGGAACATTCAACTCCTGCTTGTGAACATCAGAGAGAGTGGTTCCAACCCGAACCTGAAACTGTCGTTCTGCCAAAAAAAGTCTTGAACAAAAAGAGGAAGATGACCTAAAAAACCAAGATCATGGATATCATAGAGTATCCCAGACTTCCAGGTGGTGTCGTAGGCTTTGTCCAAGTCAAACGAAATAGCTACTGTGTGTTGTTTATTTAGAAAGGCGTTTCAAAGTGTAGATTCCAGACGGATCAAATGGTCCACTGTAGTTCGATGTTTGCAGAAACCACACTGTTCTTTCGCCAGAAGGCCGTCGGTTTCGAGTTTCCACCTGAGTCTAGCATTGACCTTTTTTTTCTATCAGTTTAAAGATGCAGCTGGTCAAAGCTATTGGACGGTAATTAGATGAGTTTGAAAGATCTTTTCCAGCTTTGGGAATTGGTATGATGAGAACTTTTCGCCAAGAAGGTTGAAAGAACCCAGTAGTCCAAACATGGTTGTACACTTGTAGCAGGATGTTCAGATCCTTTCGCAGAGGATGTTTCAAAAGTTTATAATGGATTTAATCTATACCAGGACAGGAATCGCTGCAAGAAAGTAAGGCAGATTTCGATTCATTTCAAGCGAAAGGAAGATTGTACTCTTCCATGTTGTCTGATGAAAAATTGCAACGTGATTTTTTTTTTAGGGCTTTTTGTTTGACAAAACAGGCTGATTTGTTAGAAGAAGAGGAATTCGTTTCAATAGTTGAAGCAGGCAAATTGGCAACAACCTTTTTCTCTGTTATTAAAGACTCAGAAAACTTGAGGTGGTTCACAGTCGGGCAGGCGTTCTCCCCATTAATTATCTTGAAGATTTTTCACTTTTTTTTTTTTTCGATGTTTTAGACTAAGACCAGAGCAAAATTGTTTCCCAGACAAATGTTTATTGGTTTTATAAATGTGTTATGATTTTGTTCTCACTTTCTGATGTGCTCAGATGTTGGCAACCTATGGTCTACAGAAGACCCAACGTTGAGCTCTTTTGCGGGCTTTGTTAAATTTCTTACATTCAGAATTGAATCAAAGAATTTTTGGCATTTGGGTCTTGTTGGAAGATGTGGGAATGGTTGACTTTGCGCAATTTAGTATAAAATCTGAAAGACTTCCTGCTGGATCCTCACTTGGCAGGATCTTGTTCTCTTCCAGATCATTAAGAAATTAAATGGCAAAGAGGTCCCAGTCCGCTTTGTTAAGAGTGAGGCGTTCTGGTAAGGACTCACACTTTGCATTGGTTGTGCCATTATTATCACTGTATGTGTGTTCGTACGTGCGTGTAAACAAGTCTGTGTATGGGTGTGTGCGCATGGGCCCGTGTTTGTGTGTGTGTGTGTGTGTGTGTGTGTGTGTGTGTGTGTGTGTGTGTGTGTGTGTGTGTGAGCGCATGTGTGTGTGTGATTTGTTGGCTTGTGTGAGCATACATTTTTTAATGTATGCGTACATATATATGTATATGTGTGTGTGTGTGCTTTGTATGTGGGTGTATACGCACGTGCATGTGTGTGTTTGTGCATGCGCGTTCATGTGTGCACGTGTATGTGTGCCTGCGTATATGTGTGTGTATGTGCACGTGCACAAATGTGCATGAGTGAGCGTGTAGGAGCATGCGCATGCACACACGTGCACATGTGTATATGTTTGTATGTGTGCATATGTGTGTGTGTGCGTGTGCATGTATGTGCGTGCGTGTGTGTGTGCATGCGTGTGTGACTGCATGCGCCTTTGACTGTGGGAAATGAATGTTCATAGGATGACTAAGGAACTAGAACAATGACAAGAACAACAACAATATCAACAACACACGTGCATGCGCACACACACATAACAATAAAAAGAAGAACAACACCCCCAACACACACACACCACTCGCACGCATGCACGCACGCACACACACACACACACACACACACACACACACACACACACACACACACACACACACACACCACCAAGGCTCGCACATGCACATCTGTGGACTCTCAAATTTACGCGCCTGAATTATCCCACTGATGAACACAGACCAGCGCACACACACGTCTACAGTATACACTGGGGTCCCTGAGAGATTCAAAGTCTTATCTCAGTTGACATGTGTTTGATCATTTGTGTCTTTTATTGGAAAGGCCCAGAATGGGTTGCCCCAATCTCTAGGAGTCTTTGCAGTGTTGGCCTTAGAGATTATTCCCATGTTTGGCTGGTGAAGTTTCTTGCTCTTCCTTTAGTCTGGATGTGCGCCACTTCGTCTCTTGCTGTTCGGATCTGAAGGATGGTCTATGGTATAATGGCTTTGCTCTTGTTTGCTTAAGTGATTTTCTTCAGATTACTTATCACATCAGATCGGCCAAACTGCAATCCAGTTCTTATCCTTGCCTTGCCAGCCAGTGTGTCTGCTCTCTCATTCCCTTAAACTCCTGATACTTTTCCCATTCCTTTGTTTCGTTGAGTTCTGCTAACTGCTACACAAGATGTATATTGTCTTCTGCCTGTCCCATCCATGATTTTCCTCGTCCTAGCCGAGTTTTTTCCTGACCACCTCATGTAGCGGGTTTTGGGGATTTTCAAGTGCTCTTAAGTATACCTTCACCTGTCCTAGCTTGTGTCTTACCTGCATTGAAGGAAGGTCAAGCAGGTATCGTATAATTTCAATTGGTGTATGCTTCGTGGTTCCCAGGATCAGTCTCATTGTTTCATTTTGAATTCCTTCTAATTTAAGGAGGTTACTGCTGGACAGTGATTAAGTCCTAATTCATAATAAATCACACTGAGTGCAAGTGCCTGATGCAGACGGTGGAGATGGCGTTTTTCAATGCCTTCAGCTACCCTTGCTTTCAGGGCAGAGAGACCTTTTTTGCATTTAAGGACAATATTCTCAACTTGCATTCTAAAGATTAGCATTCTGTCAAAGTTTGTACCTAAATAACGTAGGTTGTCAGTTGGTTCAATTGCGCCTAGGTACTGCGTAGCAGTGGGCGTTGTTTCTGATATAACAAAAACTCCCATAATCATTGTAGTCACACACCACACATAAATAAACAGCAAACTTGATAACATTTCAACTTGTGTTGATTTGATAAGTGGTTTATCAATGCAGCATCCACGTTTTTTACCATTTGTAGCAACGCCGTCTTGTTGTGCAAGAGCGAACACAAAAAGCTGCTGTGTGTATAGGATGAAGAAAAAAACTCAGAGGAGACCGAAGACTCGAGTTTCTTGATTCCGGCGGACATAGGGAGCTGCCTTCGCGTACAGCAGTGACAGTAGATTGTTGTGTTGACTGTACATAATTCTTGTGGCTCTTCGTAATCGCGTAGAGTTACTTAAGACAGGTGATAAAGTATTGCTATGTTCTTTGATCCAAACAGTTCTGTTACAAGGCTTGGCAGTGTGAGTTTGTTGTGGACTGATAGAATTGTATCGATGATCGGATGATAACTTGTCAGTCTGAGACGGCTGTCGCCCAAGGCAGTGTCAAAACACATGGTCAATCAGAACACCAGATCGATATGATTAGGGTTTCACCAAAGAGCGGGGACAATATTTCGTTAAAAACACAACAGCAATGTCCATGTGGATGTGAATAAGTAATAACAAGTGCTACATTCTATTTACAGTGGAACTTTAATAAAAAGTGTAAATGGTCAAAATGAATTTGAGGGTCGATAAGAGTATGACTAAGCATTAAACTGTTTTTTTTTTTTTTTTTTTTTAAAAACGATTTTCGGTGAAATTCCAGATCAGTCGATTTTCTTTATATTTTCTTGATGCATATAAATCCAGATTATGTTAAATTAAGCCAAGTACTTAATTGATGGTGGGCATGTGGCTGATAAATTTATTTTACTTCTCAATTTAGAGAGTGTCACCATTGTTGAAAATGATGTTCAACATTTCTGTTTTTGTGTGTGTTTTTTCTCACAGTATCAGACACATGAAAATGCACAGCCATTGCTTAAAAATACAGCCACTGCCACACAATCATACTAAATCAAATTAAGTAATAATGTGTTCAGGTTCTGGCTTAGGCCTTGATGCAAGTCATGATAGCCTTTAGCTTCAATGTTCTCAATCATTAATGCCTTCATGATAGCCTTTAGCTTCAATATTCTCAATCATTAGTGCCCTTTGGTTAGTTGATGCATGCTTTTGAAAAAGAAATTAATATTGTAGAAGATGTACATACAATTGTGTGGTTGACGAAGTTTTTCTGAGTTGTTTTTTTTTAATTTTTTTTTTTTTACAACAGTTTGACCAATCAAAGACTTGCTGAGCTGTATGCACACACACACACACACACACACACACACACACACACACACACACACACACACACACTTATCTCAATATCTCTCTCTTTCTCTCTATCTGCCTATCTGTCTGTCTTTTTATACATTGTGTGTGTGTGTGTGTGTGTGTGTGTGTGTGAGTGTGTGTGTGTGTGTGTGTTGACCATCGAACTTATTAAATCAGGCCATGTTGTTGCTCGTGTTTTTTTTTTTTTTTTTTTGTCTTTTCTTACCAGCATTGAAAGGAATGAAAACCAGTTCCAACATAAATTATTTAAGACATGATGGTATTGCATTGTATTGTGCAGAAATTTCATCTGTAATCAGTCTAAAAGTAAGTAGTGCACTTTTAACAAACTTGATCCAAAATATACAGACATGCATATGAAATGAATTTTATGACACAATATAAGGTGGATATCTTACTGAAAATGTCCTTCAGAAAAGATCCAACACTACAGAACCGGTGATACTTGAGAGAATTTAAGTTTGAACATTGGTTTTATAATTTACAGTTTTGAGAGAACTAAAGTTTACACACATCATGGTTTTATAAATTTTTATGATACCACAGTCATAGCAGTAGTGTTCAGCAATACCACTGGTGATATTTAAACTTACTTTTTTTTTAACAGATGAATTTGTAACATAAATACTTCGTGGGAATATTTATTTTCCTTCATTATGACAACTTCTCAAGAAAATTTATGGAAAAGTATTATTTTTAACAGGTTTTAAGTTGCTTCAAAAAATGGTCCAAGTAGAAGTACCCAAGAAAGAGGAACACAACTATTGTACACATTACAGTGATAATGAAGATTTATACAGTGCCAAATGATTAAGAATAGAGCTCTGTTAACATCAGAAATTCGGAAAGTAGGAAAAACACACATTTCTGTATTTCTAAAATACACAATTCTGTATTTTGTTTGATTGCACAGAATGTCAGTTGATGAAGGTCTGTGTCCAAGGAGCATGCTTATGTAAGGAAAAAAAGATTGTTATAAAGATTAAAAACTTGACAGAAGTTCAGGACATTTTTGATTCAAATATTTCAACATTTGTGTGTTGATACATTTGTGTGGTTCTTAATACTGATAAGCAACTGTATATTGTTTGATTTGTGACATAGTAATTACCAGTTAGCAACTGTATATTGGTTGACTTGCTACTTTTAGCAATAGGACTAGGTCAAGAAATGAACATGCTTACACAGTATGCACTCTCTCTGTCTCTTTCTCTGTCTCTCTGTCTCTGTCTCTGTCTCTCTCTCTCTCTCTCTCTCTCTCTCTCTCTCTCTCTATCATACATGATGTTGTTCATCCTGTTGCAGCCTCAGTGTCGATAGTCCACAGGGAGAAAGAAATCGGTAGATGATCATCAAGTTTTAGCTTTGTAAAAAAGAAAAGAAAAAAAAAAGAAGAGGACGAAATATAACCTGAACAGCATTACAGTTTGTGTTCAAGTTCAAGGGATGTTCAGATTCTTTCTGTGCTTTCTCAATAAGGGAAGTACTAATGTAACTAGTATACTTTTCAATTTTATCGAAATTCATCTGGATTACGTTAAATCAGTGAATGCTGTTGTCCACTTAATATTTTTCAGAATCAAAATCAGTGGCAGTGTCATCCCACAGACTGTTAGCAATGGAAGAAATTCAGGGGGAAGCAGGCCAAAGTGTGTTGCTGCTATGGTTCAGCCAGGAACCTGGGGCATCAATGAAGGACACAGTGAACCAACTTCTGCAGAAAGTGGGGGATACTGGCAGAGTGCAGGTGGAACATGCGGAGCGGCTCATGTTGTGTGAGTAAGATGGTCAAAGTAATTTCGTTAAGTTTGAGAACATCATAAAAATTATTTGACTGCCTTTAATCAGACCTGTGCATTTTTAGCAGCAGCATGTTGCCAACAAGAAATAACTATGAGACTTCAGTCTGGAGAGGCCAGGGATCTGATCCTTGCAGGGCTTCAAATACACATTGTTTTGATCTCCAAGGTCAACAAATAATGTACTGAATTGTGTCCGAGCTCCCTTCTTGTGTATCTGAATTAGTAAAATTAAAATGTGAATTGAGCTGTGTAAAAATGTCAGAGTTCAGTAAAGTCATGTTAAGAAAATAGTGAACATGCACCCCCACTCCAAAGCAGTGCGGTTGATTTATTAAGAGGAAAAATTAATTAATAGTTGAAAGTCCATTTGTCGTTCAGCAGATGCATTTTGGATCTCAGTCCCAGGAAAGTTAAAAAAAAAAAAAAAGAAGGGAAAGAAAAGAAAAAGGAGCAAGGAAACGTGCATGCATACAGAGATATGAAGTAAATATGCAGAAGTCAGTAGAATCTGGTCCAGTGTACTATGTTGATAGATTAACTGACCCATGCATTGCGTGTACTGAAGATGCTGGGTGCTAGGAAGAGATTTTCTGTTTGCTTTGTGTTAGATCCAGATTATGTGTGATGTGCATTGTTCTAGCATTAATTCAAAGCTTTGAAGAAGGTGAGATGATTTTTATTTTGTCCAGGTCTGTGCTGTTTTCAGTTTAGTCACTCCCAACAAAACAATGTTTTTCCCTGGCTGAGTAGGCACAGAGCAGAGGGGCATGGTGGTCAGT
This sequence comes from Conus canariensis, assembly GCA_033310375.1. NCBI lineage: Eukaryota > Metazoa > Mollusca > Gastropoda > Neogastropoda > Conidae > Conus > Conus canariensis. The sequence goes on from CM065725.1 coordinate 55,776,669, forward strand.
TGCTAGCACCATCTCCTAACTCAGTTTGTATGGGTCAGCTTATGCTGGAATACTTTGCCATTGTCAGTTTGGGCCTAAGGCAAGACATCTCAGTATGGCGGATAAAAGAATGATATTTACTGAAAGTGATCTTAGCTATGGAGGAAAATCATAGATAGCCATGGAATGCCTGGATACAAAACGGCAGCACTGGCTTTGGAGTTTGGATTCTAGATTAGAAGGTATAATGTCAGATCTCACTTCCCAAGTGTCAACATCCATCATGATTGGTTGAAAAATACAGTGAATGAAAAAGCTACGGAAGAAGCATAAAAGAAGACAGCAAAACAAGTGGAAAAACATAAACATGCTGATTTAAGTAGACTGTGAAAAATTTTTGTTTGTCAACTCTCAGCAATAAACAAGTAGGGTAAGTCTTGCTCCCATAAGAAAACCTAACATAGAATAACTTTTATTCAAGACTGGCACAGTCTTTTAAACTTGAATTAAGTCAGACGAATACAAAGACGAACAGTCTAATAGTGGGGGAAAGACAAGCGCAGGCCAACAACCCCTCTGTCATCACAGTAATGACTTGGTAAAGGTTTGAACTTAAGAGCAGGGGGGGGGGGGGGGGGGGGTGTTGAAGATGAAGAAAAAAATATGAAAACTCTTCACTAGCTGCATGAGGGAAACCATCATAATCCCTCTTGAAGGCAGATCTATTTGTATTGCCTGCTTCTAGGCCTTTCGTCCACTGGATCGGACTCATCAGGGAGACACGGCTGATTGTGTCTGTGCTCCTGGCGTCAAATAGAGACACACCACAGTCCATAATACTGTGGTGTTCTCACCACAGAGGGTTCAAAAAAAGAATCCAACAGCACCCTCAAAGCAGCCAGCGAAGGGAGTAAATGAAACCAAAACAAAAGTGTGGGGAGGAAAAAAAGTTGCTGAAAAACTAAAGACATTATGCAAACAGTATAAAATGTAGGGGACAATCTTTGAGCCTATGCCTGAGAATCCACCCAAAGATGCAAGGGAGATCAAAAGACAAAGACAGACAGAAACAAATACAAATAGCCTCGATTTAATTGAAATGAAGTTGGAAATAAAATGAGGCTGGGAACAGCAAACAATAAGCAATAAACAAGTAGGGTAAGGAAAGTAGTTGTGCAAGTAAACTAGCAGATTATTAAGTTACATTTAATGAGATTTGTTTTGAGACTATTGGAGGAAAGAGAAATAACATGCCCTGCGTAGTGATTCGAGATGGTCCTGTTTAACATATTCTGATTGTAAGCCTGGTGGACACACACTAATACAACCTGACTCATGTGATGTGGGTTTTGCAGCTGTATCTTGCTTAATTTCTCTTCCCTCCAGTAGTCTCAAAATGAATATTCCGAATTATGCTGCACCTTCTGTTGTAAGCCTAGTTCGAGTATATGCTTAAGGGAATGGTTAATTGCTGCAAACAGTGCATGCTTGTAATATGTCTGAAACATTAGTGTACATAATGTAGATTATTCGTTTGTAGCCAAAATGTTTCTGAAGTTACATTTGGACAGATGATGCTTTTAGTTTAATTGATATGCACACTAAAAAGTGAAAGTAATTGTAAATCACTTGTACGGGTGGAACAACACCACGTTTAGATGTTAACACTGATTTAAGATGTTTTCATAAATATAAAAGCTAGATTTTGTGAGAAAAGTATCACTTTGATAATCCTTAAATAATGGTAATGCCTGAACGTATGATAATGTGCAAACAATAAATACTACCTCAGAATATGTGATGCAGAAAGTCACAAGTGATTCCAAATATATGGCACATAAATAATTTGTTTACCTGAAGATTTTCTGTCTCCCGTCTTGTTGTCTGTGTTCTTTTTAAATGACAGTAAACTTCCAGTGTCAAGACATGATTAACAAGGAGTGCATACCATATCTTCATGAATTTAGTGCACCTGATTTTAAATGCACACAAACACACACACACACACACACGCACATGTACACGCACGCACGCGCGCGCCCACACACACACTCACACACACACACACACACACACACACACACACACACACACACACACACACACACACACACACACACACATGCATGCACACATACACGCACTTACATACACACACATACTTAAAACACACACATGCTGACACACAAACACACATGTGCACAAGCATGCATGCATGCATGTGGCACGCATACACACACATGTACATTATTGTCATTTATAAATACAACATAAGAGTTTTGTTTGAAAAGATTTGAAAGAGAAATTTTATATTGTCTTCATTGTTATAGGAAAATGCAACAAAAGACAGCATTTGTTTGTATGGATTGAAAGAAAGGGATAAACTTGGGCAGTTAATGCATGGTAGAAAGAAATCCACAATATATATGTAATGAAACTGTTTATATACTTCCTTTAAACATTTTAAAAAACAACAACAACCAATGTTGATACTATGATTTCAGCGGCACACAGAGCCTCTTCATTTGATCTGGTGCTGTCCGGCATTCTGTCTCCTGACCTGGCTGTCCACAGTGCTAGTGTTTTAGGAGAGATCTGTCGCATCCTCAAGCCTAACGGAAAGCTGGTTCTAGAAGAGACAGTAAGAGAAAGGATGGAGACAACGGACAGCAGCACATCAAAAGACAAACTGGTGTCTTTGCTGAAGCTGTCGGGGTTTGTGGATATTGGTCAGGTTAGCAGACTTCAGATCAGATTTTTCTTTTCGTTTTGTTTGTTTGTTTGTTTGCTGTTGTTTTTTGCCAAACCTCACAATAAAACCCCCAGAATAAAGACTCCTGCCTTTAACTCTTTTTGTGCCAGATATTGATAATTCACTGAAAAACCAATATCTTCATACTTACCTGTCCAAACAAATACCTTATCTCCACTTGGCCTAGAACAGGCTATACATCAGGAACATAAAAAAACTCAAAATGGAGAGGTGGAGCAAACTCTACCTTAAAACACCAGGAATACAGGAGTGGTCTCGCTTGGTGAACGCATAAACCACTCACTCCCATAGCAAGAATTCATTTTTCTCCTTTTCCTTGGCGAAGAAACATGCTCTTTGTCTTATCTTAGGTGCTCAACCATGGATTCACAAAAACATTCCTTCAGCTGGGCTTTCCTTTCTCAAGAAGTGATTCTTACTACTGAAGCTGAAAATTCAAAAAGTGCTGTTACGGCTAGTCTCTTGTCTACAGTCGCTTCCATTACAGGGTGCCTTGCTGCACTCCAGTTTAGCTAACATTTCTTCACCACCAGTTTCCAGAAATTGCAACTCCTGTCAAAGACCATTTTCATACCTCAACAAGCATGAGACCTGTGTTTTTTGCACTGACTTTTCCCCTTTCACCCCTGCAGCTTGTGTGAGTATTGGCTGGCTTCTACTTGTTGCTTGTAATTTGGCTTTCAGTCATACGGTTCGCCTTTTTTGGCTGGAGTTGCAGCCGACACTCCCTGCTTCATCGCTTCAACGTCAGTCCTGGGTTCAGTGGAGACTGTCCAGCATCTCCCCTCAGCATGTTCTTTGACTCCTACCCCCAGGCAAGCTATGATGGAAGAGCAGCTGGTTTCCCATGACAACCAGGTAAACTTTGGAGGAGTTTGCCACCATGGAGCAACACTGGCTTGGAGAATTGCCCACAAAGCGCATCTCCAAGGGGGGTTACTGGTGCCATTTGGTGCACTCCGGGCATTGTAAGCAGGTTGCGCTCTGACCACTCTTACAGAGGTATGATGAGTATGGATGTTGGCGAATGGGAATCTGGAGAGTGAGATGAATTTGAACATAATATTGATGACTTTGATTAACCCTTTGCCTGCCACACCCTTTTTAAGCTCTGAGACAACAGTCTGCCAAGCCTTTTTTAGTCGCGAAGGGTAATAATTCAAAATAAATTCTGAATCGAAAGCTATTGAACAAAAGTGTATGAAACCTATACTTTTCTGAAAGGAAATTGAACACTTTGGAAGACTGCCATTTCATAAACAGCAGACTCCCAGATCGCAGCGACTTCACTGGCTCCTTGCTGGCTGACCTGTAGCTGCCTCACCTCAGCTGGTGCCCTGTTCTCCCGCATGGTACCACAGCAAACAGTGTCTTAGTTCTTCATATATTGGTACAGTGCTGTTCCTGTGTACCAGTTATCCATGAAGAGATGATACCCTTTGTTGAGGAGGCAGTGTGTCATGAAGACAACAATCTTCTCTGTGGTAGACAGATGGGTGGCATCAGGTGGTAGGTGCTGCTGGATTTGGAAGCCAGGGCCTTCTTTGCCTGTGTAAATGTGAAATTTGTATGTGTAACCATGTCTTCACATACATTGAACAGTTTGATGCCAAATCGGGAGCGTTTCAGAGGTATGTATTGTTTGAAAACAAGCTTGCCTTTCCACAACAGTAAAGATTCATCGATGGCAACAAACTTGTCGGGTGTGTAAACATCTTTGAAGTGGTCTTGCAGGTGTGTGACAAGGGGCCGGATCTTGTACAGCCTGTCTCTGTCTGGGGCATTGCGGGCTGGTTCTTTACTGTTGTCGTTGCAATGCCAAAATCGCAACAAGGCCTGCAAACGGTTCCTCGACAACAGCTGGGAGAACACTGGGGTGTAGAGGATTAGTAACGTTGACCAGTAGCTTTCGATGGATGGTTTACTGACAATCCCTGTCAGCAATAATAGCCCTAAAAATCTTGACATTTCAGGGCGGTCTGTTTTTTTCCAGTCCTTGATGCAAGCAAACCTTTTCTGTGGACAGCTGACAGCTATCGCCTGATCTGCATAGAGGTTTGTCTCGGCAATCAGTTTGTCCAGCATTTCATTGGTGAGAAAAAGTCGGTAATAGTCCACTGGTCTGTTCCCTTCTGGTTGTATCTTCAGGCCAGGTTGACCAGCGAACTCAGGGATGTCTGGCTGGGTGTTGTTAGGCGGCACAAGGGGCTGGGCCAACACACTACCTCTCCCTCTCCCCCTCTGTGCAGCAGCTCCCCATCCGCTATCTCTGGTCCCCCGTCCTCTGCAACACCTGTTGACATAAAATATAAGTCATGTTCACACACAAACACACACACACAACATACACAAAACACTACACACACACACACACACACACACAACACACACACACACACCACTCTCTCTCTTTCTCTCTCTCTCTCTCTCTCTCTCTCTCACACAAATAGCACATGCACCATTACTACTTCTCACTCAGTCTTGTTTCAAGGATCTACTCAAAAACCATTTGATTGCACACACACACACACACACACACACACACACACCACACACACACACACACACAGAGTGAAATCACAAACACTCATACAAAGTGCCACGCCCACACCACGCCCACCATGTAAAGTCTTCTGTTTTCTGATAAGTGCCATGTAATCAAAACCCATTCATCAACACACTCGCACAAGACAATGACTATGAGTCACACCTGTTCCCCTTCCAACGCCTGGCCGCCTTTGTTGACACGTGCTAGCTTGGCCACCAGCAGGCTGACCCGTTATGTGTGTGCCAGCTGTAGCAGACGATGCTTCTGCTTCACTCACAGTACCCCCCTGCTCTTCTGAGCTGTGATCAATTCACTGGCCTTCGCCCACTTCAAAATCTGGTTTAATTACACATACTATACCGTGGCTCACTAATGCAATAAGCGGCAGCAGTTTGCTATCCCTGCTTCGTTTACAATAAAGTCCGTACAGACAACAAAACCCCTGAAAGGGCCTCATGCCTTGCGCATGCTCAGATCAATCCTCTTTTCTCGGCAGCCTTTTCCCATTAAGCCTCATGTACACGAGCAGCTAAGTATATTTTGCTTTTCTCACGATCGCTCGATCGTTGTTGCTGTTCTTTGGTGTCCTTGCTTATGTTTTCACTTAAGGGAGAAACATACGTGAAACGATTGGGTGGTAAGGCGAGAGTTAAGAAGGTTTCGTCATTCGATTCCTGCGTCTCGCCAGCAGGCTCTTTGTCTCTGGCCGCGCCAAAACCTCCTCTCCCTTCAGCGTCACTTTCTCTCTTCTTCTTCTTCTTCTTCTTCTTCTTTCTCCAAGGGTTCACTTCAACTCAGCTGCGGTTCTGTTGTTGTGACAGCGAGCTCTTTCTCGCAACCCTTAATTCGTGACGGTGATCAGCTCAGCTGCGGTTCTGTCGATCCCGTCCCTTTGTCCCCCTAACGGCGATCGACTCAGCTGCGGTTCTGTCGTTCCCGTTACTGCATCCTGTGTACAGTTCAGCTGCGGTTCTACTGCACACAGTTCGATTCCCGTGGCAGAATCGAAGATGCATGAGCCCTCTACAACGGAGGCTCAGGGGTGGGGGAATGAGGCAGACTTCACGTCTACCTCTCCCTCTCGCTCGGTATGCGACCCAAGGGAAGCAATTCCCTCTCAAGGGCTTGAATCTCATTCGGCCCCAGTTGTTTCCCTTCCCCCACCTCATGTTTCTGCCCTCCTCTTTTGAGCAGAACACTTGGGTTTCGCCCTCATTTCAGGACGTCCCTCGGGGGACTGGCGCATCAGGTTCTCCATTTTCTGGGTTGGGCCAGCAGCCACAGTACGGTGATCGGCTCAGCTGCGGTTCTGTCGATCCCGTCCCCTTGTCCCCTAATGGCGATCGACTCAGCTGCGGTTCTGTCGTTCCCGTTACTGCATCCTGTGTACAGTTCAGCTGCGGTTCTACTGCACACAGTTCGATTCACATGGCAGAATCGAAGATGCATGAGCCCTCTACAACGGAGGCTCAGGGGTGGGGGAATGAGGCAGACTTCACGTCTACCTCTCCCTCTCGCTTGGTATGCAACCCCCTCAAGGGCTTGAATCTCGTTCGGCCCCAGTTGTTTCCCTTCCCCCACCTCATGTTTCTTTCCCCCCCTCTTTTGGGCAGAACACTTGGATTTTGCCCTCATTTCAGGGCGTCCCCCAGGGGACTGGCGCATTAGGCCCCCCATTTACTGGGTTGGGCCAGCAGCCATAGCATCAGCCCCCCCCTATCATGGGGTCAGGGCCACTTTGCCTTGGGCGCCATGGGCCCAATGGCAGTATCCCCCGACCATGGGCTTTCCACAGCCCCCTGCTTCGGGGTTTCCCTGGTGGCCGGGTTTTATGCCCAGCTCTCCACCAGTGCAGGCCTCTTCCTCCCAGGCCCCACCCGACGGCCGATCCCTCCCCCGGAGTGTCTGGGGAATCAGCCGGCCCGGGCCTGTGTGGACTTTCGCCGCGCACCGCTTTGCCAAGGGCTGTCACCCCCTCAGTCTGTGGCTCCTGACCTGGTGGATTCGGAGTCGGAGGACGAGGACCAGTCGTACGGTTGTTATTCCTTTTGGGACTCAGTGGCCTTCCTGGCTTCCCTTGTCCCGGAGGCAGTGTCGTCCTCATGGGAGGTCAGGGCCCCCTGCCCTTCGGCAGTGGAACTCGCCCTGGGGTCTCACCCACTGGCGGCTAGCCCTCCTCTCTTTTAAAGGAGACGGTAATGGTAGCCGACTGTATGAGGAGGGCCCAAATAAGTCAGGGGCACGGAGGCTCAGGACGTCACACCTGGCTCCATCCCTGATTTACCTGGAGTGCTGGCGTGTGGGAAATTTCTCAAGCCAGAGAGGCTTCCATTTGCCAAGGAGGCCTTCTTGGTAAATGACACCATTCCGGAAGCCACTCTCCCCCTCTCCCAGGAGGACCTCCTCCTGGTCCAAGAGAGGTCTAAATCGCACACTCGGCAGGTGGCCCTCTCAGAGCGCTGCCTTGCCGAGTGGGGAGAGTCGGCTGGAAGGGGGTTGGAAGCCATTTCAGTCATGGATTCCTTCTTAGGGGGACTGTGTCTGCCCTTAAGGATCCCGATTCAGAGTCCTTTGCCATCCGCCAGTCCGCGGACCCATTGGCAGTGGTGGCCTGTATCCAGTCCATGGCTGAAGGGCTTAAATATTCGGCCTGGGCCTTCGCTAGGCTTCATCTAAACTCAGTCCTAGCGAGAAGAGATGCTGTCCTATTGGCATCTTCTGTGGCCCGCTCTGCCTCTGCCTGCGCCTCTCTCAGAGCCTTGCCGGTCAAGTCGGGTTCTCTTTTCGGGAACCATGTGCAGGGACCATTAAGAGCCAGGCCGATATTACGCATACCTCGCCTTTCACTCAGGCCCCCTGCCCCGGTACCAAGCGCAAGGCGCCAGCGCCCTTCTCCTCACCGGTCCCTCTCAGTCCAAGGGATGAAGGTCATTGGACCCCGGGGGGTCCGTGTCAAGCAACCCAGCAGGGGTCGGGCTCAGGCCCGGCCGGCGATCCGAAGCCTTCCTCGTCTCAGATGGCCCACCCCCAATGACTTACCCCCGACCTGTGTACTTCTCCCTTCCCCCAGGGCGATCCTGTGGGCAGTCTGTTCACGCACCTAGGTGCCTGGGAGTGGCTTCCCGCAAGCCCCTGGGCTCTGCGGGTGATCAGGTTGGGGTTTCGCCCCCCCCCCCCTTGGGGTGCAGTAAAGGTTCCGCTCACTCCCTTCCCTCCTCCTTTCGCTCCTCCTCGGGATCTAGCGGCCTCTCAGGCCTTAGACCAGGAGGTCCTTTCGCTATTAGCCAAGGAAGCCACAGAGGAAGTCCTCTTCCATTCCTCTCTGGGCTTTTATGGCCGCATTTTTGTGGTCCCCAAAGCTTCTGGAGGATGGAGACCTTTTCTAGACCTTTCACCCTGGAACAGGTTTCTTCTCGTCCTCCATTTTCGGAGGGAAACTCCCATGTCAGTCCACGATGCCATGCACTCTGGTGACTGGGCGGTATCCATCGACCTGAAAGATTCGTACTTCTACCTGTTAATCCACCCAACGGACAGGAAGTATCTCCGCTTCGTGTGGAGAAACCGGCTTTTTCACTTCAGGGCTCTTCCCTTTGGTCTAGCCCCGGCCCCTTGGGTTTTCACGAAGGTGGCTCGGGAGCTTTGCATGCACGTTTGGGAGAGAGAATTCGTCTTAAGGCCTATCTTGGTGATTGGCTTCTCCTTGCCTCTTCCAGCACTCTGTGCTCCCAGCAAGCTGTCCAGGTTCTAGACCTCTGTCAGCAGCTGGGATCTGTTCGCAACGAGGAGAAGTCCGATCTCATCCCGTCGCAGCAGTTTCAGTTTCTGGGCATGTCCTTCCACACCATTAAGTGGTTGGACTCTCCAATCCCCCAACGTTTCGTTCATCTCCAGCACCTCTTGGCCCATCTCCTTTCTTTGGATCAGGCTCCAGCCAGAAAGCTGGCCTCTCTGCTGGGTCTGATGGAGTCCTTGGCCCCCTTAGTGCCCCTCGGACGACTGCACAAACGCCAGTTTCAGCGCCTCTTTTGGAGGCATTGGTCTCAGGCGTTGCAGTCGTGGGACCTTCCGGTCCCTCTGGGTCAGTGGTTCCAATCACCGGTGGCCCAATGGCACTCCCAGTCCTGGCTGGCTCAGGGAGTCCCCATCACACCCCCTCCTCCGCAGGAGGACCTGTTCACGGACACAACCCAGTCTGGGTGGGGTGCCCACGTCAGCTCTCTGACAGTGGCCAGGCAATGGTCCCCGGAGATGGGATCCTGGCATATCAATCGGCTGGAGTTGGAAGCAGTGTTCCAAGCCCTCAAGGAGCTTCTTCCCTTCCTGAAGGGAAAACATGTTCTCCTCATCACCGACAACATGACTGTGGCGTGTTATATCAACAAACAAGGGGGGGCTCGTTCTCACTCCTTGTCCCTGAGGGCGGAACAGCTTCTCCTTTGGTGTGAGGATCATTCCATCCGGATCTTGGCCAGGCTCGTTCCCGGGAAGATCAACATTCTTGCGGACTCCCTCAGCAGGTCGCACATGGTTCTTCCATCAGAATGGACTATCGTCCACTCAGTCCTGGAACCACTCTGGACTGTGTGGTTCAAACCACAGATAGACCTGTTCGCCACCCAGTTCAACCACCGTCTTCAGCTGTATGTCTCTCCAGTTCCGGATCCAGCAGCTTGGGCTGTGGACGCCCTGTCCATCCTTTGGTCCGGACTGACGGGTTATGCTTTTCCCCCATTCCCCATTCAGGGAAAATTCTCCGCGAAGCAAGGGAGGATGCAGCCATGCTGATTCTTGTGGCTCCCCGCTGGCCGGCACAAGCGTGGTTTCCAGAACTGTTACACCTGTCTCACACATGCCTCCGATAAAGCTCGCCTTAAAGCAAAGTCCCTGCTTCAGCCATGGTCAGGCATTCCACATGCCAATCCAGATGTGCTGCATCTTCACGCCTGGCTGCAGTAATCAGCCTTGTAGAACACGCCCACAGGCCAGGCACCCAAAGTGTCTACAGTGTCCACTGGAATGGCTGGCTTTCTTGGTGCTCCAACCATGCAGTGTTCCCCCATTCTCCCTCTCAATGTCAGTTGGCGAACTACCTAGCTTTTCTTTCATCGGAGAAAAAGCTTTTCTGCCTCCTCTGTTAAGGTTCACAGGGCGGCTATTTGCACCACTATCCGCCAGTTAGGGGGTCCCTCCTTCGTGGACGACCCTCTTCTGCGGGATCTGGTCAGAGGAGCAGCTCTACAGGAGACCCGAAGCCCCCGCTGTACCCTGGCGTGGGGCCTTTTCTTAGTCCTCTCCTCCCTCAGACTCCCCCCTTACGAGCCCATCAGGGAGTGTTCTGTGAAGTTTCTTTTCTCACCAAGACCTCATGAGATTCGAGCATGGACGTTGTCGCTGGCAGTAGCCCATAATGCCAGCATTCAGAGTGTCTTGAATGCCGCATATTGGCGTTCCCCTGGCACCTTCTTCCATTTCTACCTGCGCGACGTTTCTCGTCTGCGCGATGATGGGTCTAGGGGTATCGCATCAGCTGTGGTGGCTCAGCACCCCATCTCCGCCACACGCTCTGGCTCTTCTCGCTCCTCCGAACGGTAACCAGGTGAGCCCTCCTTCCAGGTAGTGCTACTCTGCATTAGTGAGCCACGGTATAGTATGTGTAATTAAAAGGAAATTTTTTATTCTAAAATTATGTTTAATCTAACATACTTACCGTGACTCATGCAGAGGCCCTCCCTACCTCCCCGCCTTCCTGGTTCCATCAGGAGTTCTCAGTCAGGGTTTTATATACCTCGAAAAGAGGATTGATCTGAGCATGCGCATGGCATGAGGCCCTTTCAGGGGTTTTGTTGTCCGTACGGTCTTTATTGTATACGAGGCAGGGATAGCAAATTGCTGCCGCTTATTGCATTAGTGAGCCACGGTAAGTATGTTAGATTAAACGTAATTTTAGAATAAAAATTTCCTGTCAGTGACATCATCATACTCTGCCTCCAGCTCTGCTCTGTCTTCTCTCTTCATGTTCTCACAAACTATTCTGGCAATGTTTACGTCGACATTACCCCCACTCCTCTGAACAGCTGATTCGTCACCATGTCCTTATCCAGCGAGTCTTCTGACACACTGGAGTCATCATAGGCACAAAATTCTTTGTCCTCAATCAGTTGAAGAACTTCCTCAACATCAGTGATAACAAGCTCGCCGTAGTCTTTTGGTACACGCTTTCTTTTGACACCACTTGGTCTTGGTCGTGGTTCTTCTTCAGCCATGTTGAACTCATGTGAAAATCTGCAGGGGGTGGTATCGGTAACAGCCCAAACTGACCACTTGTCTGCCACGTTGGATTCTTTCACTCACGAATATTCATTGCAGACATATCGGCCTTTCTTATTGCTGTGAACTGGGAAACCCCAATCTAAAGATACAGATAGGAAAATTCCTACGATGATGATCATGGATTTTTCCGTGATTATGGCAGATTTTTGCACACGGAAATGTCACGGAAAAATCTGTAACGGGGCAGCCAAGGGGTTAATATGATGATGATGAGATTACTGCAACCTCTGAATTTTCTGAAGCTAGGTCGGCGATTGAAAATGCATGGTCAGTCATTTCAAATTCACTTTCTGATTTTTATTTTGAATCTTCCATTCCCTGGTCTCAAAAGATTTGAATTCATTCCTCTTTTTTTCGAAGAGACTAGTACTGAGGATTCTAATCTGTTACCTCGCACCTCTGAGGTTGATCAGTTTTGAGACATTTTGAGTGAATCCTTTCTCTATTCCCAATATGCTTGCTCTGATTTTCCCATGGTTAAGGCCATTTACCCATAAAATATTCGAATTATCAAAGACACATATTTGACCTTGCAGACCGAGCAGCTTCCTGGGTGCACATTGTTCGCCCTTGTGCACACCATCTTATGTGAGATTTCCCTCCGTTTTCTCAAGGCTCGCACATTAGTTGGATTCTCTCGTCTCCTCTGTTATTTTTTCAGGAGCTTTCCTCGTTCTCCCTCCTCTCCCATTTAAAAAAGGATACAATTTCTGAGGAAGACCTTAAAATGTTTGTACTTTGCTGAAGCTTTGGTATCTGTCTTTTTGGCAGCCCTCGTTTCCTCCCTCTCCATGCCAAGTCATATGTCCTTGGTTTACAGAGATAATTTCTTTGATAAGCTTCGTCAAAAACCCAGTGTTAGAGCAGTGCTATGTTGAGCTCCAATACAGGGACCACTCCCATTTGGGGATGCTGTCCCACGCATTGCACGAGTTCAGGGATCCTCCCCCATCTACCGCACTACATTTCTTGACTCCACCTTCCTTTCATTGCTCCTCCTCTTGAGACCAGTTAGCCCTCCTCCTCAGATCAAGCATTTCTTTTCACCCCTTCCGTCCAAAACCTTTCAGAAAAAGGACTCTCTTGAGTCAGAGGGCAGAGTCGATCATATTGACTATTCTCATTCCATTCCCCTGCCGGTCGGGAGACACATGGCCTTTTACTGGCAGTGGGAGGTACTCATTTCAGGTAAGTGGGTCCTTTCTGTGATAAGACTGGTCTGAAGATTTCCATTTGTTCCCACTTCCACTTTTGTCTACTTCCATTTGGACAAAGATACCATCTGACACCTCAAAAACCAACTTTCTTTTAGAGGATGTCCAAACAGTCATCAAGGAAGGGGCAGTTAAGCAAACTCAGTCTGATCGCCTCCCCGCCAAAATCCATCATGGAGACCGTCCGCAGACTGCGCGCAGCGATTCTTCCAGGGGATTGGGTGGTCAGCCAGGATCTGTCAGACACCTACTTCTATGTTCCTGTTCATCCAACTTCTCAAAAGTTTTTCTGTTTCACTATTCAGGGCAAGGTCTGCAGTCTTTCTCTCGGTCTGTAGGTTTGTCACACTGTGCATAAATGCATGCCCGCACTCAGCCCAGCATTCACTCCGTGCACACGCAATCTCTCCAAACGACCAGAAGGCGCACTACAATAACTCTTCTTCTCCCCCTCCTCTCCGGGAATAATTTACTAAACAATAATTAACTCTTCAAACTTTTCAATCTTATGTTCCTCCACTCCAGTGGAGGTACAGACATTCCACAGATCCACTAGCTGGGACCAGATTTCATCTCATTATACATAGCAATACATACATATTTCGTTTAACGGTTTCTCGTTCTCACTGGAGATACAATATTTATATTTTCAAGAAAGAATCAAAAAGATGGCTTAAAATATAGGAATTTCATCGGAGTCCTGATCCAAGGGGGAACAATTAAAAATCTTTGTGGGTCAACATGACAAATTCTTTAAAGTCTCTCACGACTCCGGCAGTCGTCGACCTCTTTGCACTTTGGTGCTGCCACAGCACTGTTGTCACCCAACTGCCCCAGTTGCCTTGTACCACTACTGGTACTGCCACAGCACCGGGAAGGGCTGAAACACGAATGAAGTCTGTGTAAGTAATCTATTTCAAAATCTGAATAATGATAAATTCTTTTCCCTTTTCCCTTTTCTTAACTCTGTCTTTTTTCTCTCCCCATCTGCCTATACCTCACCTGGTAATGGTGAATTGCAGGTGGAACTCGTTCTTCAAACAACCTGTCTGGTCAGTGTCCCCAAGTCATCTCCTTCCTATTCCTTATTTTTCCCTCCTGCGCTCTTTTTGAGTACACATTCAGTGAGCACTCGTCTAACTCTACGCATTACCAGCCCTTGTTTGCTGACCAATGGACAACGTCCGTCCATTCAACCAATAATCGCCCTACGTCTATAGCCACCAGCGACACCGATCACACTGGTCAGGCCACATGAATTATTGTTTCTTTTACCTTTTCTTTTCCCTACCTAGGGAAATGCTTTATAACAAATAAGGGCGTACGCGACGGAACGTCACATGTCGCCATGTGAGGCTACACCCCCATCCCGGGGTTAAAAAAAAAACTTTCGCTAAGAAAATTTTTTTTTTTTTTACACATACATATCTAGTTAATATACAACTTCAGCCATCAATCATCAATTTTTCATCATTCAAGAGTTTCCATCAATGCATAGAACTAGCCTTTATGAACATCATAAAGATCCAAAATCACATTCCAAAATCGTATTTAAAAAAAAAAATGTACAATCAGTTTTGTTTAGTTTTTTTAAAAACAAATTCATACTCCATCATCACAAATCACAAGTCACACATACACGAAGAACATATAATTATACTGATTATTCCAAATGCCAATCATGTTTGTATATACCAAAATGTAAATAGTTTTTTCTAGCCTGTTGTCACATAATTATATATCCCAACATCATCACAAAATGAGAATTTCCTCATGACTCACTTGATGAAAAAAATTTGGCAAGTGAAAAGTCTTTGTTCAAGCAAAAATATACGATATAGCAGTCCACTCGAAAGTTAAACACTTTTTTTTCATTCTTCATAATGGACCGACGTGAAAAAAAAACAACATTTGTAAGACATCAAATGAACTATTCTGCACACATTCACAAAATAGCATCCTACAATGAGCCACCCATGCCAATACACATGCACTTTTGGAGAAAGATCCAGTCACAACTACTTATCAATTCAGACTGACGTTAGCAGACATAACCCTGCCAAAATATCAATAAAGTCTTTCCACAATGAAAACAAACAGCAGAATAAAAAAGTCTGTCCACAGTGAAAACAAACAAAAGTTACAGCAGCACGAAGGATACTGTGCACTCACGCACGGGACAGAAAGTCCGCCATGACATTCTGAGTGCCAGGTAATGGCTCAGTGTCAAACTTGAACTCCTGCAATGACAAAGCCCATCTTAACAGCCTGCTATTTTTGGTCTTGGACGATTGCAAAAACGTCAGTGGCCTGTGGTCGGTTTGTAACCGAAACTGTCTTCCAGTCAGGAATCTGGCAAATTTCTCACAAGCCCAAACAATGGCAAGACACTCCCTCTCAATTGTTGAGTATTTGACTTGTGTGTTAGAGAACTTTTTACTTGCATATTGGACAGGGTGTAACAATCCATTCTTTTCCTGCAACAGTACAGCTCCCATGCCTTTGGAGCTGGCATCAGTTCTCAAAACAAAATCCTCTGAAAGAGAGGGCAAAAGCAGCACAGGAAATGAATTGAGGATGTTTTGAACACATTCCAGCGCTTTCTGGCACTCATCTGACCAGACGATACTTTTGTTTTTTGTTCCTTTTGATAAGTCACTCAAAGGGGCTGTCAAGGACGCAAAGTGCGGTACATATCTTCTGTAATAGGACAACAATCCAAGGAGTGATCTGATCTGTTTCTTTGTACTGGGTCTCTTCAAGGCCAAGATCTTTTCTACTTTCTTTTCCTCTGGTGTCATTTTCCCAACAGAAATGACATGACCCAAAAACTCAAGAGACTTGAATCCAGCACGAATTTTGGACGGTCTAGCCGTCAGACCAAAATTCCGGAGTTTACAAAAAACAGCTCTCAAGTTTTCCAGAAGATCATTCCATGACTTTGCAGCAAGCAAAATGTCATTAAAAAAACTTACTGCTCCACACTCATGAAGTTTTAGTGCGCACATCATTCTGGCAAAAGAAGCTGGGGCGTTTTGTAAACCAAATGGCATTTTCGTCCATTGAAACGGTCCAAAAGGTGTCTGAAAAGCTGTTTTTTCCTTGTCTGCTCCAGCCATCGGGATTTGCCAGTATCCTTTAGTCAAATCTATTTTGACAAAATATTTTCCTTCTGACAGTTGACAAAGAAGTTCCTCAATATCTGGGATAGGTTCTGCATCAAACACAGTGATTTTGTTTAACTTCCTGTAATCGATGCAAAACCGCACCGAGCCATCAGGTTTGTCCACCAAAACAACTGGTGAGCTATATGGTGACGAGGACGGTTCAGTAACTTTCAACCCGAGCATAACTTGAATCTCTCTTTCGACAACCTGTTTTCTCGCAAATGGGAGAGGGTATGGTTTGACTCGGACTGGGTTTTCCGTACTCAAGTGAATAGTATGGGGTTCAGTTGCTGTCACTGTCCCTGGGGTATCCTGAAAGTCCTTCAAAATACCTTCCAATTGTTCCTTCTGAATCAAGGATAGATCATCACACACAACAACATCACGATAAGTTTCTCCCTGGACAGAAAGAGTGGTCAGAGGTACAGTATCATCTATACTGGTAGATGTTAACAATCCCACATTTGTTGTTCGCACAGTCTTTGCTCTGTCTCTGTATGTGATATCAGGTACAAAATCAGAATCAATGATTTCTGTAACAGCCACATCTGTTCCAGACACTGGACATATCCATTCAATTGACTCATTAATGGCAACATTTGTACGTTCAACATACTTTTTTAGCATGTTTACATGGAACACCTTTTCAGCATGTGCCATTTTCACTTTGGGAACCACAATCTGTTTGTTGTCTTGTCCAGGTAATTGCCTGTAGAGGATGTCAGAGTCCAGTATGTATGTCGGCTTGTCCGTTGGTACGTCAGAGACACTCTGCTTTGCAGTAGACAGTACAGTAGTCAATGTCTCGTCGCTTCTCTGCATAGTCTTCAAAATGTCTGGTGTAACTTTCAGTTCATCTAGTTTTGAAACCTTGAGTGGTTTTGTTGGTTTTCCCTGCTCTACAACTTTTGACCTTGTACTGATGAGACAAGGAACGAAAGATCCTCCGGCACCACCATGTACTGTCGCAACACCTGGTAGATTTCACAAAATCAAATCGCAAACTGGATTCTCAATAACACAGGCGGTAAGTGACCCGGAGTAGTATGGTGTATCAACGGAAATTTTTGCAAGTGGAAAAGTTTCAATTTTTCCACCAAACGATCTGCATCTCTGAACACTGTCAAGATATTGGTCTGGTAGAACAAAACATTTCCTTACATCAGCTGTGGTGCAACCTGTATCTCGCAAAACAGAACCTTGCAAACCATTAATAGCACAATCCTCCAAAAAAAGACCATCAATGGACTGATCTGATGCCAAAACAAGACCTTCTTCACATGTAGTGGAAACAAATCCAGTCTTTGCTCCACTTCCTTTGAAAGGGCAGTCCCGTTTCAAATGGAATTTGCACTCACAAAAATGGCAACGCATGGTTTGGTCGGCGGACAACTGGTTACTGGTTTGTGAACCTCGACCTTGTCCACGCACTGGACCAAAGGGTCTGCGTGGTTGTTGTTCACCACGCCCTCGGAAAGGAAAAGGTCTTTCCGGTGGTGAATATTGGTACTGACGGAAATCGCCAGAACCGACATGGCCTTGACCACGGAAAGGTCGTTGTCTGTTGCCAAAAGACGTGTAAGAGTGCGGACCTTGGAATGAAGCACGATTTCCTCTTCTATCGTTTCCTTGTCCAAAATGCATCTGAAATGCCGGGTGAGACTCGAAAAGGGACGAATTTTCCTTGTGGGCTACACCTTTATCCGGATGAGCAATACAGTACTGATCCGCCATCTGACACATTTCGTCAACGCTATCGAACTGTCTTTCTTTAAGAAAAGTGGCCAAATCTTTGCTGACGCTCTGAAAAAGTTGCTCTCGAAGTAGCAAATCTCGTAGTGATTCGAAAGTCTTACTCGTCTTTGTTAGCTCTATCCATCTATCTAAACAATGACTCATTCTTATCAAAAAAGACGGAAATGATTCTCCGTTGTCAGGACGAATAGATTGGAAACGCTCACGAAAACGGTCAGCTGAGCACTGAAACTTCTTTAAGAGTTCTTCTTTTAATTGATCCCAAGTCAACCTTTCCTTTGCCGCAAGTGTGTGGTATAGTGCCAAAGCACTTCCCTTAAACAGCGACGCGATAAACAACGTCCATTTCTCCTTCGGCCAACCACAAGAAGTAGCGTGGTTCTCGAACTGAAAAAGAAAACTGTCAATATCGTCGGTTTTTTCTTCGAACGGCAGCAACTTCGGAATGTATGTTGACTTCGGATGAAATGTACTCGCGGAACCGCCCGATGGAGGTGATGGAGGTTCTCTCAATGCCTGTAACCTTTCAATTTCTGCATCAGTCTGTAATTCAAGTTGTCTCAGTTTAAATTGCCGTTCCTTATCCTTATCCTCTGTCTGTAGTTTTTTTTCCTCTAACTCTTATCTTTTTTTATTTTCTTCCATCTCTTTCTGTAGTTTTTTCTCTTCAAACTCCTAATCTTTTTAGAGCTTCTTGTCGTTCTTTATCTTTTTCTTCTAGTTGTTTCTGTTTTTCCTGTCTCTCTCTCTCTCTCTCTCTCTCTGTCTGCCCTATCCAGACATTGTTGGACATAGTTTGCTAATTTATTACCTTCAAAGCCTAAACACTCGGCCTGTCGTACATATTCATCAAAATTTTCCATCATGAATAGTTACCACATACAAACAAGAAACAACGACTAAATATGATTAAAATAAGGCGATATGTGATGTTATATACGTTTCCAACAAAAAAACAAAAAAAACTTTGTTACAGTATGTACAAATAAAGAATTTAAATGCTGGTATAAACTGAAAAATAATAAAGGCTTACAAAAGAGAAGCACTAATAAGAATTGACAATGTGATCTTTCTAAAAGAGATTTTCACCAATATTCTTTCCGAAAGGGAAAAAGACAGCTAAAAGAAATGAAATCGAATACTAATAACTCTTTTTTCCGAATGAAAAGAAAACAGACAAAATATAAAGTTTTTTTTTCCCGGAAATAAATTCTTTATAATGTTTATGTTCTTAACTGTTCTTATTGTAGTAGTTACTTTCTTACTTAGTTTCTTGGTACAATAAAATAAATGAATCACAGAACAAATGAATCGCCTTAAACAATAAGTGAATACAAAGTTACAAAACAAATGAATCAACGAACAATTAAAAAGAGGGGGAGAAAACGTACACTAATGGAAATCCTACCTAAAAGATGACAATGATGAAAAGAAACTAGATAGGTGCCTATTGAAGAGAAGGGTTGGAGATTTTTTTTAAAGGGGGTGAAAAGGAAATGAAAGAATAGACAGGTCCGGTATAGATAGGGGAAATCAGAAAAAGCAAAAGAGGCCCTCAGACAGCACCCTAATGGCAACTGTCTCCCGTAAAGCTGGAGACGGGGAAGTCTTCAAATAATAATACACACAATATGCTAACACTCAATGCAATAAACAATCTAATAAATATACAATCAGAAAAACACACACACAAAAAAAAACAACCCAAAAGATAATCAAGAAAACAAATGTGTATTCGGGCTGAGCGGTAATCCACTCCACCACCTACACTAGTTGAGTGACGGAGGTGAAGTCGATCCCACACTCAGAGGGGAAAGGGGGAAAATCCAAATGAAACGAGAGGAAAGATAAAGAATTAGATAGTAATAAGAGAGGGAGGGACTAGTGACTCCCCAACGCCATGCCCCCCTGCTAGATCAGAGCAGGAAGAGGTTGGGGCTATCAGTTCTGGGGAAGGGGACAAAACAAAATCTAAACTAGGGGGACAGCGACTCCTCAATGCCCTGCCCCCTTGCTGCCAGGTTCGAGCAAGAGGAGGTTGAGGCTATCGGTCCTGAAGGGGGAAAGGGTCAAAAAGAAATCCTGCCAAAAAGAAACAACCCTAACAGAGCAGAGCAAACAAAAGAAATCGCAAACACTAGAACACACACATACAGAAACAAATGAAAAATATAGACTACAAACAATAATCAAACAATCAAGAATACTTTCTTTCCTCTCTCAATTTTTCCTTGGAGGGGAAATCTTTTTTTTTTTTTCTCTTTAGAGGAGTACAAATAGAAATTTTTTTTCCTTGGAGGGGGTACAAATAGAATTTTTTTTTCCCTTGGAGGGGGTACAAATAAAAACCTTGTCCTATGTCCTAAGTCCTAGTCGGGGTCACCACTGTCACACTGTGCATAAATGCATGCCCGCACTCAGCCCAGCATTCACTCCGTGCACACGCAATCTCTCCAAACAACCAGAAGGCGCACTACAATAACTCTTCTTCTCCCCCTCCTCTCCGGGGAATAATTTACTAAACAATAATCAACTCTTCAAACTTTTCAATCTTATGTTCCTCCACTCCAGTGGAGGTACAGACATTCCACAGATCCACTAGCTGGGACCAGATTTCATCTCATTATACATAGCAATACATACATATTTCGTTTAACGGTTTCTCGTTCTCACTGGAGATACAATATTTATATTTTCAAGAAAGAATCAAAAAGATGGCTTAAAATATAGGAATTTCATCGGAGTCCTGATCCAAGGGGGAACAATTAAAAATCTTTGTGGGTCAACATGACAAATTCTTTAAAGTCTCTCACGACTCCGGCAGTCGTCGACCTCTTTGCACTTTGGTGCTGCCACAGCACTGTTGTCACCCAACTGCCCCAGTTGCCTGTACCACTACTGGTACTGCCACAGCACCGGGAAGGGCTGAAACACGAATGAAGTCAGTGTAAGTAATCTATTTCAAAATCTGAATAATGATAAATTCTTTTCCCTTTTCCCTTTTCTTAACTCTGTCTTTTTTCTCTCCCCATCTGCCTATACCTCACCTGGTAATGGTGAATTGCAGGTGGAACTCGTTCTTCAAACAACCTGTCTGGTCAGTGTCCCCAAGCCATCTCCTTCCTATTCCTTATTTTTCCCTCCTGCGCTCTTTTTGAGTACACATTCAGTGAGCACTCGTCTAACTCTACGCATTACCAGCCCTTGTTTGCTGACCAATGGACAACGTCCGTCCATTCAACCAATAATCGCCCTACGTCTATAGCCACCAGCGACACCAATCACACTGGTCAGGCCACATGAATTATTGTTTCTTTTACCTTTTCTTTTCCCTACCTAGGGAAATGCTTTATAACAAATAAGGGCGTACGCGACGGAACGTCACATGTCGCCATGTGAGGCTACATCACATGACAAGGTTTTTATGAGTAATGGACACAGTCATGGAGATCGACTGTTGCAAGACATGTATCTAACTATCTGGACCTCCTTCAGAAGCATCAGGGCCCTGGGAGCCTTTCAAGAGACCTCTCTTTTCTGGAGCAGACTCTCTCCTCTGGAATTTCAAGTAAATTTAGAAAAGTTGGACAGGGTTCCATCTCAGAAGTTCATTCATCTTGGCATGCATAGATTGGAATCCAGTGATTGTTCAAAGTGAAGACCCAGCAGAATCTCTAACTAACACTTTGATTAAGTCTGCAAAAACCTGTATTCCGATGTCTTCCAATAAACTCCAACTGCCCAAAGCACCTTGGTTTAATTCTGACTGCCAACAAATCACAAGAGAATGCAAACAGGCTAAGTGTCGGGTATTCCAAAGACCTTCAGCTCCCAACACTCGAGTCCATAAAAAATTCCAAGCCAAAATAAGACACTCCTCAGTAAACGTCAGTCATAGAGAAACTTCTGCTCCAAGCAGACATTTAAAACATCAAAGAGAAAAGTCTGGAAAACCAGAAAGAAAATCAAAGGGAAGAACACCAACTCATCAATTCATCACCTGAAACTTGCCGATGCTCTGCTCTGATTGTTTACAATCAAGCTGTTGCTAACCTGTTGGCTTCCACCATTTAACAAAACTCGTCCTCCTCAAATAAATCTGCTGTTGTTATAAAAAAAAAACAAAAAAACTGAGAGAAAAATCTTCAAAGAGCTTCACTTCAGACAACTCTGATGTGTACAATGTACCATTTTCAATTGATGAATTGAAATCAGTCTTGCAAATCTGCAACGATTCTGCCCCTTGCTTGGGTAATGTTCGTTATCATCTTTTGAAAGATTTCCCAGAGAGCTGTCTTCAGACCCTTGTGAAAGTCTGCAACCATATCTGGACCACAAGGTGCTTTCCACCCTTCTGGCTAAAAGATCTGTTCATTCCAATTCCTGAGCCTGGAAAAGACCTTACCAACCCTTCAAATTACCATCCAGTAGCTCTGACCAGCTGCCTCTCCAAGCTGATTGAAAAGATGGTCAACTCCCGCCTGATGTGTTGATGTGGAAGCCTTTCGGCCAGTGAATAGTGCAGGTTCCAGAAGTACACTCTACCATTGACCATTTAGTCCATCCTGAAACCACTATCAGCAATGCCTTCATTTATTAAAAAAAAAAAAAAACACATGTGGTTGCTGTATTTTTTTATCTGAAGAAAGCGTATGATACCAGTTGGAAATATGGAATTCTTATGGCTCTTCATAAACTTGGTTTTCGTGGTCATCTGCCATTATTTATTCAAACCTTTCTGGCTGATCTGCGGTTCCAAGTATGTATTGGCACCATGATGTCTGACATCCAAGGGCAGGAATTGGGAGTGCCTCAAGGGAACATTCTTTCTCCTGCTCTGTTCAGTATGAAAATTGATAAGATTGTCAATTCAGTAAACTGGGGTTCCAAGTCCTCTCTGTTTGTTGATGACTTTGCGCTCTAAGAAGCTGGAGCCTCTTATGCCGGCATACAGTGTTGACTCCAACTCTGTGTGGATAAGAATTGTCTCTGGGCTGAGGAAAGCCGGTTTGCCTTTTCAAGCACCAAAACACAGTGTATCCATTTTAACAATTTTTGTCAGTTCTTTGCTGATCTTGAAATTGGTCTGGACCAATCCACCATTCCAGCTGTGAAAGAAGCCAAATTTCAGGGTGTTATTTTTTTTGTATTATAAACTGAACTTTGAAAGTCACATCCAATACTAAGTCAAAAATTGCATGTCAGAAAGCACTGAACATTCTGAGAGTTCTGGCACACACGGAGGAGGGCGCTGATAAGAAAACTCTTCTCCATTTTTTACAGATCCCCTCCAGACTGAACTGTGGGTGTGTATCTACAGCTCGGCTGGACCTTCCTATCTGAAAAGTCTAGACTCTATCCACCATCAAGGGATTTGACTCTGTCAGGGTGCATTCTGCACCACCCCTGTTCATAGCCTGTATGCTGAGGCAGGAGAACCATCCCTCTCAAATCATCAGCTGAAACTAACCTTGAAGTACTGTTTGAACCTGTCTTGTGAACCCCCAAACCTTGCATATGACTGTTTTTTACCCCATGTTGCAAAAGAAACTTGATGACCACCCCAGTTCCTTTCCACCCTTGGGAATTCATATTCTTTCCCATTTGAACAATGCAGATAAAGACCTTGGGAGTGGTGTGTGTTTTATCCAAGTTTCTTGATGACCCACCATGGACTTTCTTCACTCCGGAGATCCGGTTTAACTTAGCCTTTTATCATTAAAGATATCACCAGTTCCTTGGCGCACAGGTCCTTTTTTGCCAAACAGTGTTTGAAGTTTCTGTCCTTCAGAAGAATTTTCACCAATGGTTCCAAATCAGAGGAGGGGGCTGCCTCTGCTGTGTTTTGTGCAACAGGTCCTTCTCAGAGATGTTCTAAACACATTCCCACTGATAGCTCCATCTACACTGCAGAGTTGACAACCTTGGTCCTTGCTCTTGAAATGGTCTCTAAATCTAAACAGATTTCCTCATTTTTGTCGGACATACTTTCTGCTTTGGAGGCCATTGCCATCTGTAACCTCAAGCACCTTCAGCTGCTGAAATTATTTGAATTGTACGCCTCTCTGGAATCAGATAGATACAACGTAGTTTTTGCTTGGGTTCCCAGCCATGTGGGCATTTGAGGCAACTAGTTGGTTAATCAACTTGCCAGGAGTGCTACAAGGAAAGAGTTGAGCAGGTTGTCTATCCCTCACACTGATCAGAAACCAAGGAACGAGGCTTACGTCGAGGCAAGAGGAATGGAACTCGCTGACGGATAACAAACTGTTCAAAATCAGTCGAAAATTGAAAAAGTTTTTGCCTTGTTCCTGAGGCGTCCGTAAAGAGAAACATTCTTGTGCTGTTTGCATACCTGTTTGCATACAGGCCACTCCTTTTATACCCATTCTTACCCTTTAAAGGGTGAAAAAGCTCCATAGTGCTTTCCATGTCATGTACCACTCAGAGTGAAACATTTTCTTTTAGAGTGTTTAAGACTTGCATGATGTGAGACATAAACATTTTTGCATGATGTGAGACATAAACATTTTACAGCAGACTCCATGAAAACCTTATTCAGAGGTTCCCATGTGATGTGATCTTTGAATTTCTTAAAGAGATAAACATTTTTCATCTGAGCTAAGATTATATAGAAGAAAGATATTTAACAAACTTTCCAGTGTGTTTTTAGATGGTTATTTCAATGGGTTGTGTGAACAAGGTTTTTTTTTTTTTTTTTTTTTGATTTATTAAAAAAAAAAGACTTGTGTGTTGACTTCAATGCAGTGACAGCCCTTTGCAGTCAATTGGCCTATATAACATTACTGTACCTTACCATAGTCTCTGTGACGAGTGTTGGGGGTGGGTCAGTGTTGTCCTCTAGGGGAAGGACTGATAGTGTTTTCTCTATGAGAGTTATATTAAAATTTCACTCCACCCTCTCTCTTACTAATTATGGAAGGAGCAACTTTTCGGCACTAGTCGTCAAAAAGCAATGTATTTTTCTCGGGACTGTTGAAAATAGTCAGGAGTTGCTCAGGAATAATTCTCCGTTGGCTTGTACACTTAAAAGTGCTCATAGTTCTAAGAGACAGAATTAGAAGTAAGTTCAAACATTCAACCAAGAACTAACACAAGTTAAATGTACTTTCACACATCAACTTTACTTGTTTACACAAGGGTGAAATATTCAAATCAGTTTCTTTAATTCAGTTCCGGCTGACCCCCCCCCCCCCCCCCCCTCACTTTTTCTCATTATTGAGAGAGGGAAAGTTTTGGATGACTTTGAGTTGGAGTCCACTTAGAATATCAGAACTTTGCTGGTGTTGGAGAGGATTGTTAATCTCTCTCCAGTTGCTGGTGACTGGTCCACCTTCTCTTTAAGCTGGCTGATCTGGTGGGCAGCAGTACTTGTCCACTACTGGGCAGGCCCAGGATCTATTCATATGACAGAATCTGGTTTGTAGTTGTTAAGCTGAGACCCTCCGGGGGTTGCAACCTTGCCGTGGTCGGAGGGCTTGCGTGGTCCTGTGATCCCTTAGGCTTTGCTGGCGGGGGCATCAATACTTGAAGATAGGCTGGTTTTTTAAAACTGCTTCTAGGCCTGAGAAGTCAAGATGCTGTCTGGCCTAAACATAACGTGGTAAGGAGTTGATGCCCCTGGTAGGGCTTCCCATGTCAGATAGGCTAAGGGTGAGGATCCTGACTAATAGTAACCCGCCTTTCTCCTTTTCTTGTTTTCTGCCTTTCTTATTTGGCTCTTTTCTATCTTCGTCTCCCCTTCAAGTCTTCTTTTCCACACTCCTTTTTTCTCTGTGGTCTTCTTAAGATCCGCCGCGTTTGCCGTGCGGTGCGACCTGTGATGGAGGGGGATGAGATCCTGGTGATTGAGAGGGCCAACGCCCTCAACACATCACTTTGGCTCGGACCTCTCCTAGACAGGAGGTACACTCTGGCCCGCGTGTACTAATCGGCTCCCCCTTCTTGGGGCTGGGTCAAGACAGGCAGTTCTCCCGCTGGCCAAGTTAACCCCTGCAGTGCTCGGCTCTCTGTTCCCGGGAGTTGAGCATGATCAGGGGGGATAGGGGTAGTGGCGTTCTGTTTGTCGTATATCTCTCCTGAAGCCTGGAAGGGTCAAGACAGTGATTTCTTGGCCCTGGCCCCTTAGTTGGACTCCAAGGTGGGTGGGTAAGGGAGAGACGAAATATAATTAAACTAAACATGGCTTCTTCAAAAATTATCCCCCAAAAAAGAAGAGGAAGGCAGCAGCCCCTATTTCAGGGGATTTTGAATCGGACAGTGATTCAGATATAGAGATAAGAGAGAGGACAGGTTTTTGGGCTTCCTGGCTCGTGATAGAAGGGACGGAGCAGGAAAAGCCCATTTCAGCTCTGAGTCCTTTTGCGATCCAGAAGGGCTTCCAAGGTCTAGCGGGTGACCCTCAGTCCGTGAAAAGGCTACGGAACGGATCATTCCTCGTCCAGTGCAGGTCAAAAAAACAATCGGAACAGCTGTTGAAGGCAAAAAAGCTCGTGGACAGAGAGATTCGGGTGACTCCCCATAAGCAATTGAATTCATCCAAGGGAGTTATTCGGTGCCCGGATTTGAAAGGTGTCTCGGAAGTGGAGATCAAGACAGAACTTGCATCCCAAGGTGTGACAGAGGTGCATAGGGTGACAGTCAAAAAAGGTGCAGAAAGAGTGCCCACCAACACCCTCTTTCTGACATTCTGCAACCCTGTGCTTCCTCAGGTCATTAAAGTAGGGTACCTAAATGTCCGTGTGCAATTGTATGTCCCATCCCCGTTGAGGTGTTTCAGATGTCAGAAATTTGGACATGTCAGAGATCGCTGTTCTGGGGAGGAGGTGTGTGGTATTTGTTGCAAGGCAACCCATGATGGGCCATGTAAAGACCCGGCTCATTGCGCAAACTGCGGTGGCGACCACCCCTCCTCTTCATGCAACTGCCCTGTCTGGATCCAGGAGTCCAACATTCAGAAAGTTAAAACAGAAAAGAAGATCTCATTTTTGAGGCACGTAAGCAGGTTGTTGGCAGTCAGACACCAACAGCGTCTTCATATGCTTCAGCAATAAAGAAAGTAACGACCCGTTCAGTCTGCTGCCAGACTGATGAATTTATTTTCTCAAAGACATTACAAGGAAGACCGTTAAGCTCGGGTGGAAGCAAGTCCACCACCTCCCAACCCAAAGTGGGTGCCCCTGGTGGAGGCAAACAATCCGCCACCCCTCAGACTGCCCAGCAGTCTACTCCATCTGCTGCTGGGCAGATGAAAAAGCCAGGCCTCCCGCCTCGAACTTCCTCGAGCAGTGCCCGTGCGGGCAAGGGAGTTCAACCAAGTGTGGAGATGGTGGAGATGAGGAAGAAACCTCCACCATCTCCAAAATCCAGACCTTCTTCACCTGTGGGCAAGTCTGCCAGCAGGTCTGAAGACCCAAACAGTCCAGTGAAACTAAGCAATAAATTTGCTCCACTGAACGCAGACGATGACGAGGAGATGACTTGATTTCTCTCCTGTTCATCCTCTGCACCATGGATAGTAGTAAACTAATCCATTGGAATATCCGTGGCCTAAATTCAAATTTTGAGGAGCTGCAGCTTCTGTGTCAAACAGTAAAACCTTCCATCGTGGCTCTTCAAGAAACTAAAATTCAAAGCCAGAAGACCTTCACTCTTTCTGGCTTTAATATTCTTTCTAAACCTGCACAACCATCCACATTGGGACTGTCAGGCGGTGTTGCCCTTCTTTTACACAAAACTTTGCTGTTTAGTCCTGTCGCTCTGACTACCTCCCTTCAGGCTGTAGCTGCGAGAGTCACTCTCCACAAGACTGTTACAATCTGCTCACTGTATCTGCCACCTTCTGTCCCGGTTTGTCGTCAGGACCTTGTCAGTCTGATCGAAGAACTTCCACGACCTTTTTTGCTGTTGGGTGACTTTAATGGTCACAATCCTCTTTGGGGTAGTGTCAGTTCGTCATCCAGAGGTCTGCTTCTTGAGGATGTCCTTTCAGACTTTGATTTGTGTTGTCTGAACAATGGAGCTCCAACTTACCTCCACTCTTCCACAGGTTCACTTTCGTGTTTAGATTTGTCGATTTGTGACCCCTCGCTGGTCCTGGACTATGAGTGGTCTGTCCATGACGATCTGCACGGAAGTGACCATTTCCCTGTTCTTTTAAAACCCTTATTAACTGAAAACATCTCTGTCTCACAACATCTTAATTATAAGAAGGCCAACTGGAATCTTTTTGCCACCAATATTTCAAAAGAATTCCAGGAAGTTGATTTTCTTCAGAGTCCAGACCCAGCAGAATCTCTGACCAATACTGTGATAAACTGTGCTAAAACCTGTATTCCAATGTCTTCCAATAAACTCCAAATGCCCAAAACACCCTGGTTTAATTCAGACTGCCAACAAATTTCAAAAGTTCGCAAACGGGCTCAGCGTCGGGTATACCAACGACCTTCAGGTCCCAACGCTCGAGCCCATCAGAAACTCCGCGCCAAATCGAGACACACTTTCAAAATCAGTAAACGTCAGTCTTGGAGAAACTTTTGCTCCGGGCTGACATCAAAAACTTCAAAGAAAAAAGTCTGGAACATCATCAGAAAAATCAAAGGGAAAAACACCAACCCCTCCATTCATCACCTGAAACTTGCCGATGCTCTGGTCACTGACAAACAAGCTGTTGCCAATCTGTTGGCTTCCACCATCCAACAGAACTCCTCATCTTCAAATAAATCTGCAGCCTTTTTAAAAAACAAACAGCTCAGAGAGAAATCTTTATACAATTTCACATCAGACAACTCTGAAGCCTACAGTCTCCCTTTTTCAATCAATGAACTGAAAACGGCTTTACAAACCTGCACTGATTCTGCCCCTGGTCTGGATGATATTCATTATCAGGTTTTGAAGCATTTTCCAGAAAGCTGTCTCCAGACTCTTCTTAAAGTATACAACCATATCTGGACCACAGGGTACTTTCCGCCCTCCTGGCGGAAAGCCCTGATCATTCCAATTCCAAAGCCTGCAAAGGACCTTACCAACCCTTCCAACTATCGTCCGATAGCTCTGACTAGCTGCCTCTGTAAGTTGATGGAAAAGATGGTCAACTCCCGTCTGATGTGGAAGCTGGAAACCGATGGCCTTTTGGCCAGTCAACAGTGCGGTTTCCGGAAATACCACTCGACAGTCGACCATCTAATCCGTCTGGAAACCACCATCCGCAATGCCTTTGTCAATAAACAGCATGTGGTCGCTATCTTTTTCGACCTCGAAAAAGCGTATGACACCACATGGAAATCAGGAATTCTTCTGGACCTGCACAGACTTGGTTTCCGTGGTCACCTGCCTCTGTTCATACAGAACTTTTTGGCTGATCGACAGTTCCAGGTGCGTGTTGGCACCACACTCTCTGACATCCATGGGCAGGAGTTGGGTGTCCCTCAAGGGAGCATCCTTTCTCCTGCTCTTTTCAGCATTAAAATCAACGACATTGTGAAATCGGTAAGCCAGGGCTCTGAGTCCTCTCTGTTCGTTGACGACTTTGCGCTGTACGCAGTGGGAGCTTCTTACCCCAGCGTACAGCGTCGACTCCAACTTTGTGTCAACAAGATCCAGCAGTGGGCCGAGGAAAACGGGTTTACCTTCTCCCGTACCAAAACTCAGTCAATCCATTTTCACAATTTTCGTCAATTTTTTGGTGATCCTGAAATTCGTCTGGACAAGTCCACCATTCCAGCTGTAAAAGAAGCCAAATTCCTTGGAGTTATTTTTGATCAAAAACTCAACTTTCTCAGCCACATTAAAAATCTCAAAACCTCTTGCCAGAAAGCTCTGAATATTCTGCGGGTCGTAGCACACACTGACTGGGGCGCTGATAAGAAAACTTTGCTGCATCTCTACAGAGCCCTGGTCCGCTCCAAACTGGACTATGGTTGTGCTGTGTACGGCTCTGCAAGACCCTCTTATCTGAAACTCTTGGACCCTATCCACCATCAAGGGCTTCGTCTCTGTCTTGGAGCATTCCGCACCACCCCTGTGTACAGCCTGTACGCAGAGGCAGGTGAACCCTCACTGTCCAACCGCAGGCTGAAAATGTCTCTAAATTACTACATCAGACTGTTCTCAGAACCACAGAATCCTGCCTATGACTGTGTCTTTGACCCCCAGTTTCAAAACAAATTCAAAAACAACCCTAACTGTATTCCGCCGTTTGGTGTTCGTATGCAGCCTCACGCGCGGAATGCAGGTCTAGACCTAGGAGTTGTGTCTGATTTTTCCAAGTTTCCGGATCAGCCTCCGTGGACCTTTTTCACACCAGAGATTCGTTTTGATCTCGCAGCTTTTCGTAAAGAGTCCACCAGCTCTCAGGCATACAAGGCATTGTATGCTGACCTCTGTTCAAAATTTCCATCCTGTCAGAAAATTTTCACTGACGGTTCCAAGTCTGAGGATGGAGTGGCCTGTGCAGCCTATTGCCCTGGTGCTCCTTCTCAGATACTGTTAAAACATATACCTCCAGATGCCTCTGTCTATTCTGCTGAACTTACTGCTCTGGTTCTGGCATTGAAAATAATTTCACAATCTACCAAGAGGGACTTTCTGGTTCTGTCGGATTCGCTGTCAGCTTTGGAGGCCATAGCTGGCCGCAACCTTCAGCATCCAGAACTTTTACATTTCTTTGAACTTTTTAGCAAGTTGAAAGTGGATGGTTACAACATTATTCTGGCTTGGGTTCCTGGTCATGTTGGCATCGGAGGTAACGAAATGGTTGATCGTTTAGCCAAGAATGCTACAAGAGAGAAATTGTCCAACATATATATCCCCTGCTCAGATCTGAAACCCAAAATTAATGATTATGTGAAAGACCTCTGGCAGGAGGATTGGAATACCCAGACGGATAACAAACTCTTTCGGATCCGTCCAAACCTTAAGGAGTTCCTCCCATCTACGTCTGGTGGTCGTAAAGAGGAAACGGTTCTGTGCCGGCTGCACACCGGCCATTCGTATTTTACTCATTCCTACCTTTTAAAGAGTGAAGAAGCTCCGTGGTGCATTCCATGTCATGTGCCACTCACAATGAAACATATTCTTTTAGAGTGTTGGGACTTGCACGATGTGAGACACAAACATTTTACAGCGGAGTCCATGAAGATCCTGTTCAGGGATGTCCCGCCTGACGTGATCCTTGACTTTTTGAGAGAGATTAACATTTTTCATCTGATTTAAGATTTTACGGAAGAAAGATTTTTAATGAAGTTTCTGGTGCGTTTCTAGAAGATGTCATTTAAAGAGATGTGTGAAAGTTTTTTTTTTTTTTTTTTTTTTTTTTTAATGACTTGTGAGTTGATTTTAACGTGGTGACAGCCCTGATGTGGCCCCTTGCGGTCGGCTGGGCTATAAGCAACATTATCTTATCTTATCTGTTAAGCTGAGAGTTCGGCTTCTCGGGTTCTCACACCTGCCCTCTTGCTTTCAGTAAATGTGTGAGATCTCAGCCGACAAAGTATTAGACTAATATAAATATATCAGCCATAATTTTCAGTCTCCACATTCACCCAGATTTTGAGTGGATTTTAACGAAGGGTAGGAGACAGTAATACAATGCTAAACAATTGAAGTCAAACAGCTCTTCAATTTTTCTGATAAATTGAGTTGAAGCGGAACCGGAATAGCTCAGTTGGTAGAGCACTGGACTCGTGATCCTGGGGTTGCGGGTTTGAATCTCCGCCATGCCGTTTCGGTACAGGGGGATTTTTCCCTCGGAGTTAACATTGGTTCTGACTCCATTTTCCCATACAGTCCTTCGAATGAGACTATAAACCGAGGTTCCGTGTGTGAACGCATGCGTAACATCTTGCACACATGTAAAATCCCATCACCAGCTTTCGGAAGAGTAGGCCAGTTTGGC
This sequence comes from Conus canariensis, assembly GCA_033310375.1. NCBI lineage: Eukaryota > Metazoa > Mollusca > Gastropoda > Neogastropoda > Conidae > Conus > Conus canariensis. The sequence continues at coordinate 55,808,353 of CM065725.1, forward strand.
GGTTGGTATGGATGACATGTTATGCATAGCATGCACCCTGCGTGAGAAATAGAAAGAAAGAAGTAAGTAAGGAAATTGAATGATATTGAATGGTATTGACTGGATGACACGGGAAACGACTGAATGAAGCGCCAGCTGGCAGCTCTTCAGTCAGCACTACCCAGGTAGGCAGCCCGTTGTGTAAACGAGTGTGGATTGTAAAGCGCTTAGAGCTTGGTCTCTAGCCAAGAATAGGCGCTATATAAGTATTCATTATTATTATTATTATTATTAAGTAACTTGGAATACACTTAGCGCAAGTACACATGTTGATTAAACTTACAGTCACCTACTGCAAAACATTAATAAGATAATCAACAGTATTTATAAATCAACTAAACAGTTTTCATCCACTATAGGCATACTGTTTTTCCTGTCAGAATGTAACATTCAGTGATCATCTTAACAGATAGTATTGTGAATATTGGCAAAAAGTCATATTGTTAACATAAAATATTAATCAAGCATCTTAACAGTTTTTATCAAGTTGTGGTCAGACCATTACAATAGAATACTCATTCATCATCTTGATAGATGTCATAAAGATATACTGTTAAAACATATGGCATACATACAAGCTATGCAAAATCTCAAAATTTAGAAACATAGTTTCAACTTACAGACTTTCTGGATTTTGGCCTGTGAAATCTTGCACAAGGTATCAGAGTAAGAGAGATAATCTTTCACCTATCTGGTTGTGTTATCTTTGTTTCACTGATGGTGATCAGTCTTACAGCCTTCTGTGGAGCAGTGAAGGGAGGACAGTGCGTTTGCCCTTTTTAGTTTGCTAAGCTACACATCTGGTCTCAGATGCCTGTTTGATTGACCAGACTGTCAGAGTCACATGACAGCCAATCTTGTCACTGCAAAGAAAAGGGTAGGTGATAGTAAGCAGGGGGGAGGGGGTGGGGGTTGATCATCCCCCACCACACACTACCTGCAGTATGAGGAACTGTGTAGAAGATTCGAGAACACTCTATCTTAGCTGTTGGCGTTATTTTTACCTTTATGTGAATTGACAAAGCTACCTAATCTGCACCTGTGTGAGACGTGTACGAGTTGCCATCTTTCCTGTGACTATGGTGAAGGAGGAAGGGAACGAAGAAGATGTGATGGGTGGTGGTGAAGGGAGGGGAGAGAGGGGCTGGCTTTAGGGCTGTGCTATCAGATAAGGACTGAGGAAGGGAGAGAGACAGGAGCGCAAAGCGAGCCATTCGTCTGGGTCGGCTAACTTGAAAGAAAAAAACAATAGACGGCAGGGACGGGAAGATATCTGGGCACATGAAGTCCGGGCTCTATCCAGCAGTCTTGGCCTCTGTTGGAATATTGTGGGTACTGGCGTTTGTAATTCAGCTGGCTGGAAGACGATGACCGCCTTTGGCATGTTCTACATCAGAGATATGGCTGAAGACATGGAGGCTCTGGACTGTTTGGGCGGAACAGTTGTGGCAGGCAAGGCTACTTCCCCAAGTAGCATTCTCATTTTTAGGTACATAAGATGTGAGTTTAAAAAAAACAACAAAAAAACCAGTCTAAAGCAACTATTATGAAAAGCCAAGTTTGAAAAGCCAAGTTTTTCATTTGTGTAAAGTCAGATAGCCACAGTTTTAGAGCCTGAAAAAAGTTCACTGAGACAATTGTAACCAGGGGCATGTGGGGATGTGACGTAGAAGAGACGTTAACAGTTCTTGTTCAAAGCCATGATCGAGTGTATCGGCTCACTCAGGACTTACTCCAGTGGGACCCCATTACTCAGCAAGAAAGCAATCAAGAGTGAAACTTGTGTGTGCAGCTTTAGTAGTGCCTGGTTAATCGTTAATTCTGTCACCTTTTTTAACAACAACAAAAAAAAGAGTGGTTGAGTTGGGCTTAAAAAAAAAAAAAGAAAGAGAGAGGGCATTTCCAGGAGGTTTAAGGAGATAAAAGCAGCCATAGGTTATTGCTTTTATGCTACCTTTTCAACCCTTTGTGTTGCACATCCATTAGGAAATGGCTCTGTGCTTTTGGACATAAATTTATCACAGCAGTCGGAGAATTGTCATTGTTGCTTCTATGTAAGGACAGTTTGGAGGGCCAGGGTTTTTTATTTATTTTTTTTTTTTTGCGCATTATTGTTATCGCATCCTTGAATATGGTTTCGTGATAATTTTGTTTTGGACTTGACCATTGTTGAAAGACTCCGTATACAGTATTTTCTTACCATGTTCCCGATGTGTTTGTACAGAAGAAACAGTTTTGTGCATTCCATGTCATGCACCACACACAGGGAAACATATTCTTTTAAAGTGTTGGTACTTGCATGGTATGAGACATAAACACTTTACAGCAGACCCCATGAAAACCTTGATGAGAGATGTCCCACCTGATGAGATCTTTGAATTTTTGAAAGAGATTAACATTTTTCATCTGATCTTAGATTTTACAGAGGGAAGATTTTAAACAGAATTTCCTGTATGTTTTTAGATGGTGTGTTTTAAAGGGTTGCTTGAATGAATGTGTATATGTTTAAAAAAAAAAAAAATCGGAAATGAAATGAGGCAGGGAACAGTAAACGATAAACAGTAAACAAGTTGGGTATTTTTTGCTCCCATAAGAAAACCTAACACAGAGTAACTTTTATTCAAGACTGGCACAGCCTTTAAAACTTGAATAAAGTCAGACAAATACATAGACGAACAATCTAATAGTGGGGGAAAAAACAAGCGCAGGCCAACAACTGAACTATCTTCTTAGTAATGACTTGGCAAAGATTTGGACTTAAGAAGGAGGTGGGTGGGGGGGGGGGGGGGATTTGAAGATGGAGAAACTGGGAACATGAAATTAAGAAAATACGTTACAGATATACGTTACAGATATGAAAACTCTTCACTAGCTGCATAAGGGAACCATCGCAATCCCTTTTGAAGGCAGATATATTTGTATTGCCTGCTCCGAGGCCTTTCGTCCGCTGGGTCGGACTCATCAGGGAGACACGGCTGGTTGTGTCTGCGCTCCTGGCGTCAAATAGAGACACACCACAGTCCATAATACTGTGGTGTTCTCACCACCAAGGGTGCAAAAAAGAATCCAATAGCAACCCCAAAGCGGCCAGCGAAGAGTAGTAAATGAAACCAAACGAAAGTGTGGGGAGGAAAAAAGTTGCTGAAAAACTAAAGACATTATGCAAATAGTATAAAATGTAGGGGACAATCTTTGAGCCTACGCTTGAGGATCCACCCAAAGATGCAAGGGAGATCAAAAGACAAACACACAGACGGACAGACGGGAATTTGAGGATCCATGATCCACGCTTGAGGATCCACCCAAAGATGCAAGGGAGATCAAAAGACGAAGTCCCTGCCTCATTTCATTTCCGATTTTGTTTTGATTAAATTGAGGTTATTTATATTTGTTTCTGTCCGTCTGTGTGTTTGTCTTTTGATCTCCCTTGCATCTTTGGGTGGATCCTCTCTATTTGACGCCAGGAGCGTAGACACAACCAGCCGTGTCTCCCTGATGAGTCCTGACCCAGCGGACGAAAGGCCTCGGAGCAGGCAATACAAATATATCTGCCTTCAAAAGGGATTGCGATGGTTCCCTTATGCAGCTAGTGAAGAGTTTTCAAATCTGTAACATATTTTCTTAATTTCATGTTCCCAGTTTCTCCATCTTCAAATTCCCCCCCGTCCTTCTTAAGTCCAAATCTTTGCCAAGTCATTACTAAGAAGATTGTTCAGTTGTTGGCCTGAGCTTGTTTTTTCCCCCACTATTAGATTGTTCGTCTATGTATTTGTCTGACTTCATTCAAGTTTAAAAGGCTGTGCCAGTCTTGAATAAAAGTTACTCTGTGTTAGGTTTTCTTATGGGAGCAAAAAATACCCAACTTGTTTACTGTTTAAAAAAAAAAAAAAAAGACTTGTGAGCTGACTCCAATGCAGTGACAGTCCTGAAATGGCACTTTGCAGTCGGCTGGACTGTAAGCAATTTTACCTTACATTTCGCCGAAACACAGAGTAATTTTATGATAGATTTGACTTTTGGGACACATCCTGAAAGGAATGGTTCTGTTATGCTTTTCTTGTTACATTTGACTTGTACATAATATGTTCGGACATTGCTTAGCTGTGACTTACTTGGGATCATGGCAAAATTGTCCTGAAGTTTTGTGCCCAGGTATGCCCAGATATACAGGTAGAAGTCCATTTAGCTTTGGTGACAAATTGGTTTAGCCTTGGTCACAGCCATTGACTTGAAATCAGTGTGAACATGCATTGATCGACTAATTTTGTGCTGTTGTGTGTCTCAGTGTGAACAATTGCTAACCTACTAGACACTGGCTGGGAATCTGTCTTTGCTAGGTTGATTTCAGGGATCTTCTCCTTTCCCTGATCCTGTCTTATTTTTGCTTTGATTGTTCATTGCATAAAGAAGAACAGGAACAATCTTTAAACCTCCAAGAATCTTTATTTAAAACCATTTTGATTCTGGCGTTGAATTCTGGAATGAGTTTGAGGGCAGCCTTGTGCTAGAGTTTGAACTTCAGGCTCCCAGGTGAGATCCACCATCCTTTTCGATATTCTGGCAATTGTTTGGACAGTTAAATATAAAGAAAAGGATTTTTCCCACTGAAAGTAGTTTTATGATCTACTTACCTGTCCAAACAGCTAGAACTCCCTCCTCCCTGCTGTTAGGAAAAAGGGAGAAAACTGAATTGTTTTGGAGTGAAGTGAGTTGATTGTGTCACTCAAGGGAGACTGCTCATGTATTTCTGTTGGTTGAGTAGAGTGAGCTCTCTGTTCTCTACATGATGTTTATTTGGGGGGATTCCTGATGTTCACGTAGTAGGAGAAAATGCATTTGTTTGGACTGGTGACTACATCATAAAACTACTTTTACTTGGAAAAATCATTTTAACTCTGATATAAAACTTTGGAATAACTACTGTTTTGCTGTGATATCAAAACCTGGAATAACTCTTGACATCAGAATGATTACTGCTTCACTCTGATACTGAGTCCCTGAATAACTACTGTTTGACCCTGATATCAAACCTAGGCCCTTGTGTGTTGTTATTGTGAAATCTAAAAGTTTTAGAGTGAAATGCAGAAAATTGAAGTTTTCTGTAAATTATGACTCTAATTATGGATAATGGTTGTAATTTTTTTGTTAGTAGAATTTCTCTCTAGTGCTTTATTGCGTGAGATGTTGAGTTTTTATTGTTGTTAGTAGGATTTAAGGATACAAGCTGAATTGAAGCTGATACTGTCAGACTAAAAATTGAATAAGTAGAAGAAAGAAAAATGTTGATAATACAATGGTAAGAAAGCTTGTGTTATGCATCCCACATTTTGATGTGTACTGTTTTTATACAACAGATTTCTCAGTGAGAAAGGCAGGTTGGTCTTTTAGAGAGAAAGCTTGTCAGTTCAGTCCAGGAATAATCTCCGGCTTTTGCTTAAGTTTGTCGGTCAGTATTTGTTTACCCATTGAAAGTGGATTTTTCTCACATAGTTTTCTTATTGCAAGTCTTCTTTTCATGGCATCTTTCAATACAGTGTGGGCATGCAGCATCTTGGATCTGATTTTTGGTTTTCTCCTTTTCCTGCAGCCACCCATAAGTCCTGAATTTGGTTTTAACTTTTCTCTGTAAAATGATGGTTACAACAGTGGTGTCACTTGGGTTTCCAGTCATGTTGGCATATTAGGCAATGAGGTGGCCTTTCATTGTGCCAAGAATGCTATCTATCTAAATATGTATCTATCTGTCTGTCTGTCTGTCTGTCTATCTATCTGTTTATCTATACATATGTATATATGTATTTATCAATCTGTAAAGAACTGTCCGAATATTCTGTCCGCAAAACATATCTGAAACTTAAAAGTCCATAGTTCTGTCACAAATTTCAGCAATAGGATTGTAACACATGAAACGGATAATTAATTTTTTGTTAATCTGTCCAAACCTGAAAGAATTCTTACAATCTGCCACTGGTGGCTATAAAGAAGAGTAGTTTGTGCGGATTACGCACAGGCCAGTCTTCTACATTTGCTCACATCTTTTAAAAGGTGAAGTTGTTAGATTGTGCAAGAGCCACTTACTATGAAAGATGTGGTCATCGAGTTTGGGGATGTACAGGTCATTCGACATGCAAACTTTGTGGCCGTTACTATGTACAGGGATGTTCCATCAGATGTGATTTTTCAGTTTCTACAGTAGGTAAATATTTCTATATTTAATGTGTGATTCGATGGAAAACAGATCCAGTTTAAAGGCGTTTTGTGTATGTTTGAAAGAAACGGGTTTGTTAATAATCTGTTTAATAGAAAAATTTTATGGAGCTGATGTGGATGATGTGATAGTCCTGATATGGGCCTTTGCGGTTGGCTTGACTGTGAATGACAACATGAACAACATGAATTGAAATCCACAGAAGATGGGAATTGAGCTAGACCGCCATACAGTTTTGGATAGGGGAGAAAAATTCTGGACCATACATCCACAAACCATAGGCTGGAATCATGTTGTTACCTATGCTGGCATGTTACCAGATTTATGAGCTCGGGAAAAAGCCAAAGCTGTGGCATTGTACTTTAAAAACCAGGATTAAGTTTCAATATTTCATCTTTATCATGGAAAGTATTGCAGAAAGTAATGTTATGGCTCTTTCTTGTTTATAATTTTTATCATGTCTGCTTTTCTTGTGTCACAGATAGTCTAGATGAGTATATTAAAGTATTTGTTGTTGTCTTTTTCTTTCTCATGAAATCAAACAATATTGTTTAAATACTCTGTATCCTGAACTATAGTGATACTTAGTACTTTTTTAACATGTATATCTATATATGTGCACTACGGTATATGTATATCATGTCGGTCAAATATACCTTTTTTTCTCACAGCCGGTTAGAGTGGAACAGAATGATGGAGGAGCCAAATCAGCGAGCAGAGAGATGTACAGAATACAAGCTGCCAAACCAAACTATGAAGTGGGTTCTTCCTCACAGCTTAAACTTTCTTTTGCACCAAAGGCTTCAGGTACCGTGATCGTCGAAGATGGTGGTTTGGTTTGGTTTGGATGTGCTTAAATTGTGTGTGAGTAATTTGAAAACAAACCAAGCTGTTCATTCTCTTCACTTATCCTACCAGATTCAGTGCACACATCCAGTTCGAGTAGGTGAGAAGGAAAAAAAAAAAACAAGATGAAAAGCATATAAACGCACTCCCAGTTTATCTTGAATACGCTTGAGATATTCCATAAAGAGGAAAAACCGTTTTGGCCCATTATAGCCCTTAGTAACAACTATTCTGGTAAACATCAGGCATCATCTGTGACCCATAATGAACATATCTTCAGATTTTCAGAAAGATCGGCCATGTACTTTCTGAGATTTTCCATAAAGAAGAAAATTGTTATGGGCCGTTATAACTGTTAGTAACGGCTATAACGATAAAATAAAACATCGGGCATGATCCGTGACCCATAATGAACATACCTACAAATTTTCAGAAAGATCGGCCAAGTACTTTCTGAGATATTCCATAAAAAAGAAAAACCATTATAGCCGTTAGTAACAGCTATAATGGTAAAATAATACATCGGGCACAATCCGTGACCCATAATGAACATACCTACAAATTTTCAGAAAGATCGGCCAAGTACTTTCTAAGACATTCCATAAGGAAGAAAAACCATTATGGGCTGTTACAGCTGTTAGTAACGGCTATAATGGTAAAATAATACATCAGGCGTGATCTGTGACCCATAATGAACATGCCTACAAATTTTCAGAAAGATAGGCCAAGTACTTCTGAGATATTCCATAAAAAAGGAAAACCATTATAGCTGTTACTAATGGCTATAACGGTAAAATAACACATCGGGCATGATCTGTGACCCATAATGAACATACCTTCAAATTTTCAGAAAGATCGGCCAAGTACTTTATAAGATATTCCATACCGAAGAAAAACTGTTATGGGCCATTATAGCCGTTAGTAACGGCTATAACAGTTAAAATAACACATCGGGCATCATCCGTGACCCATAATGAACATGCCTATAAATTTTCAGAAAGATCGGCCAAGTACTTTCTAAGATATTCTATAAAGAAGGAAAACCGTTATGGGCCATTATAGCCGTTAGTAACAGCTATAACGGTAAAATAACACACCAGGCATCATCCGTGACCCATAATGAACATACTACAAATTTTCCAAAAGATCGGCCAAGTACTTTATGAGGTATTCCATGAAAAAGAAAAACTGTTATGGGCCGTTGTAGCCGTTAGTAACGACTATAACTGTAAAATAACACCACGGGCATCATCGGTGACCAATAATGAACATGCCTACAAATTTTCAGACAAATTGGCCAAGTACTTTCTGAGATATTCCATAAAGAAGGAAAACCATTATGGGCCGTTATGGCCATTAGTAACGTCTATAATGGTAAAATAACACATCGGGCATATCCTTGACCCATAATGAACATACCTACAAATTTTCAGAAAGATTGGCCCAGTAGTTTTGTCTGGAGCGAGTGGAACACGTTTTGACCACGGACGGACACACACACACACACACACAGACAGCATTTCTGCATTCCCATTCTAAAGTACTCCCTGTTCTATAAGAACTGGGAGTACAAAAACTGTCGCTAGATGAGTATTAGGCTTCACCAGGTCCACTACACAGTAAACTGGTCACTACTTGAGGACATGTCAGTTCACTTTCTTTCAAAGTAGTCCTATGTCAGACAGGATAGCAGAAGGCGAGAAACTCAGCATTAATAAAGCTACTGCATGAAGTGGTGTGGCATGCTGTTTAAGGTGTTTTGATGCCATTTCAGTGTTTGCAAATGAAATTTGAAGAAGATTAGATACAGTTGTTGCAGGAATTGGTTTTACCTGCTGTTTTGCTTTCGTACGATGCCATAAACATCATCCGATATATAAATAATGTCCCGTTTTGTAGTGTTTGTAAAAGGGTATTTTTGTAGCAAGTTAGCATTAAAATGGCAGAGTGCACTGGCATGCTGTTAAGGAAAAGAAATATTTATAGTTGTGGCTACAGTAACATGAACCCCTGAAATAGGGCTGCTAGATCAGCTTGAATCTTTTTCTTTCTTTTAGAATTTTTTTTTTTTTTTTTTTTATATGTTAACAGCTGATACATGTGATAGCTGGCTCTCCATGATACAACATTATTCACTTTTATATCTAAGAATGGTTCCCATAAAAAAAGCAAAAATCACACAAATTCTAGAGAGGAATTCCTCTTCTCGCTCCTGCCCCAGGAAAATTTTGAAACTTGCTTTTCTGATGGTGCAATCAGTTTGACAAAAATCTGTGCAACTAGTGGTGAATTGTCCACTTTATGGTCCAGACATGACCATGACTTGTTTGGCTTTTGTTGATCTGATTTTCTTTTCAGACAACATGGTGACTGCCCTGTCTCATCAAGTTGAGGTGTCATGATGTTAGTTTTGTCTGCAATAATTATGAAAATGCAGCCTGTAGTTGCAAATATAGTGATCTATTGCCCCCCCTTTCCCACCTTACTGATTTTTCCCCCCCAGTTTTTCACTTTCATATTTCTGTGAATTTGTGGTAAAGTGATATCCCTGCAAACATGCTGAGATTGTATTGATACATAGTGTGTGCACAAGTCACGTTTTAAGGCAGTCAACAGACATAATTTTTTCCCAGTCAACCTTCAAATTTAGCCACTTGAGATCCCATGAAAAATGTCCCCCACTTTCAGGTTTGGATGGTTAGATTAAGAATGGATGCTGGTAGCTCATTGCTGTTAATGCCTTCAGTTTTTTTCTTCTTCCTTTTTTAAGGAAAAAGTTAAGTGTCAGTAGGAAAAAGAATTGGGTTGGTCAGGATACTGTACCCTAAACTTTCTTGTCTGGTTGCTTTAGTGCATGTGATCTTCAGTACGCTTTAGGTCAAAATTGAACTTTCTGAATATAAACACTCTCCAAATTAGAGGCATAAGCTAGGCTGGACTACTGATCTGAGGATTTCGGAGGAAACCAACTGACTTTCAGAGGGAGGGAAAAAAAATCCACTGAAAATAAATTGCGAAATGTTATATCACTCGGAGTCCATTACCATATCTAGTTTTTGCGATCCAGATTTCCAGGTTGAAGGCAATGTTGCCCATAGCTAATATGTATGTTGTGGTGCTTCTGCATGCAGTAATGAAACCAGTTAAGTTGTAGATTGATAAGTCCATTTTTTTGGTGGTTGTGCATCATATATAAGCTTTGTCTTTTGGGGGGAGTTATGAATCATAAATCAGAGGAAGATGTTTGAGGAGGGCACAATCATCAGCTACTGGAGATGGGAGAAGGCTGAAAAATTGCAGAGTGAGCAGTTTTGATCAGCGGTTTTGGACTTGTATTTGGAAAAGAACAGGCCGAGAATGCACATTGTTGTCAATGTTGTTGGCTGTGTTAAGAAAAGCTAAATAACACCAATCTTGATTTTAACAGTGCTCTTTGAACATGTCCATTGCATTAAGCATATTGATGCTTCAAGAGCAGAGGACTGCAATCAGAGCAGACTGCCTGAATTTGTTGATTTTTGTTCAAAATTTCTATTTTCTAACAACATTGCATGGATTTCATTTTGATCGTGTGACTGCCTTTACAAGTGACATCTACAGATAAATGTGGTTGATTGGGTTTTAACTCAATGAAGTCTTGACGCATCGGGCTGCCGTCACTCAGAACATTGTTTCATGTCATGACAGCACCCGACGGCCATTGGAAAGTTACGATTTTTTAAAATCGCATAAGCAGTTTTGGTGGGAGACAACTGTTGCAAGTGAAACTAGAGTTATTTTTGGCATTGATTCCTTCCCTTCGACCACGTTTCATGGCCAGTAAAACTATTTGTTTCAGCGCGTTTTTCCAAGTCACAGTGCGGTGGTATTTTGAACTGGATTCAGACTTTTTTTATTTTCAACTTCATTTGTATGCATTTATTTTCATTACAAGTTCTGACTATTGTATATGGATATTTCCAAACTTCAAGCCAACATTTCTGAGTAGTTTCAGAGCTGACAATGTGTGCTGAGACTAAGTGAACATGTATGTGGTGAATCATTTGGTTCAAAATTGTTTTTCCAAATGCTGGTTTGGATACCGTACTGGGAGCATTTTCTACTTTGAAGTGGTGAATCAACACACTAATGGTGATTTATTTTGAATTCAAGAAACTGATTCGTTTCTTTTGCTATTCGTTGTTCATTTCTTCTAAGTTGCTTGGTTGATTTTCGGCAATTTAAAAAAAAGGCAGAACCATGGGATTTCATGAGTTGGCAAGCACAATTTCACTGAGACTCCAGTGAGTTAAATAACAAGAAAGGAGATGCACAAAATAATTGTGTTCACAATTAAGGGCATTATTCTTTCAGTATTAAGTCAAATACATGTTGGTTGGTTGAGACAAATACTGATTTTTTTCTTTTAGAAATTTATCAAATTGAAGTATGTGTGCCTCTGTGTTTGTGTGTGTGCGTGTGCGTGTGCATGTGTGTATGTAGTTATTTTCTTTAGGTTTCTTTGCATGCTGCATAGTAATCGCTTATCATTACAGTCCACAAAAGGTCTTTAAGAACTGCTCAAATTCCGTTTGGGCCACAGGGTTTTACCTTCCCCCCTTCCTCCAGTACCCCACACCTGGGGGCCTAGGTGGCGCCTGGACTCTGACCTTTTTCAGAGATTTTTCTTCAGGTCAGCTGTTTGCCTCTTAGCCCTAAATAATCAGAGAGCTGTTTTCAGTTCAGGTTCTTGTGAAGCAAGCCAGTCAGCTGACTTAAAATCCTGGTAAACTGTAGTCAGCTGGCTGGCTTGTTGTGCACATGGTGCTCTGAGCTGTTGCTATGTTGCCTTCTGCATTTCACTCCCACCCCTTTCCTCAGCCACCTCACTTTCTGCTTCTCCCTTCCTGTCACTGTATTTGATCTCGTAAATCATGGACTCGCCCCGCAAGTTCATCATAGTAAAAGTCAACATAATTCTTTTCTCTTTGTGTCTCTCTCATGGAGTAGAGGGTTACCAGTTATCCTCAACCTTCCGATTCCCACCTCTTTACCTACCTCTGATCATCAATATAGTCTCTGGCCTTGTTGAAGGAATTTGTAGACACAGAAAGAGACAGATGGGGAGGGGGGAAAGGGATGTGGTGAATGGGGTTAAGGGACCAGGTAAACCAGAGTTAAAATGCTAGCTGGAAAGTAATGAGAAGGCAGAAAAGGAAGGATGGCAGCAAAAGGATTTTGTTCTCAAGATGAATAGTATTGAATTCTGGCAGCTACTGTTGGAAAAAGGGTCAGATAATTATGTTGAGGTTATAAAAGCATTTACAGCACCATTGGAATTATTTTGCCTTTTTTCGCTTTGTCTGAAATCATCAGTTTCCAGTCATGACTTCAAGAAGACTATTTGAATGTTGTGCTCTTTAGTCAGTAGTAGCAGTGACAGTATTGTTGCTGTTCATGATGTTAGATGTACACACACAATGGAGATCAATTAACCCTTTCACCGCCAGACATTCTATTTTGCATAAATCCCCATCGCCAGCCATTTTTCCAAAAAAGCTCTTATTTTATACCAGCATATGTGAAACGCGGATATCTCTGGAACTAAACAACCAATTCTCATGCTATTTTTTGTAAAATGGAGGAGATACACTGTACTTTTATTATATCATAACATGTTAGTAATGGTAAGTCAACAACAATTTCAAATTTTTAGTAATTTCAAGTGCAAAAAAAATGCAAAATAAAAAAAAAGAATGTTATGTTTCTTCTAAACGTAAAAAATGAAGAAAGAATGCCAACAAACTCACAACAAGGGAGGAAAAATACTCCACTCACAAATGAAGACCAGAAAGTATGGTATTTCCAACAGAAAAGTGGAAGAAACAGCCACAAATACAATTACTCCAATAGAGGGAACACACACACCCACACCACACATTCTTATGCCTAACTGGTACACATGTAAGAAAGAAAAAGGGAACACACACACACACACACACACACACAACACACACACACACACACACGTCCCTTTCACTCTCAACAGTAATATTTTTTTATGAACACAAAGTCATTCATGTGCCTGTTGGTCTCTGAACCCTTGAGAGCCATTCAGCTGATCATATAACCCACTCAAACACGTCTCTGCTGCTCGCCTCTCACGAGTCAGTCGGCCACGCCCCCTTCAACCTCGACCAGCAAGAGTCGGCCCACAGCGTGTGTGTGAAGTTCATTGCCTAAAGTCTTAGTTCGCTCCCTCACATAGAGTTAGTGAACAGTCAGTCAGTGCTGGCTGGCTCAACGCAAAGACACTGGGCACACGCGGTAGGGTAGTAAGTGGGCGTCTAGTCTTATCTCTCGTCAGCCTCTCCCAACCATTTGGCCACGGTCCAACGCCTCACGGTCAAGCCCTCACTATCGTTGTTTACTCGTGACTATCTGGGTCTTCTTCATCTGTATTAGGAACAACTGACCGTCTATTCAATATTCCCAGCACTTGATCTGTGGTAAACGTACGGCAAGGTTGAGTACATAAAGTGCTTGGTGGTGACGTCATAGTGAATGGAAAAACAATCGGAATAAAGTCGATAAAACACTGAACTGAATAGTGTTCTGACAAAGCAAATGGCTGTGAGCACGGGCCAGACCATCCCCCAACTATGACGTTTATTGCTGGCTTTTTATCTCATGAACTAGGATCGTGAGAGTATCGGGAGTTAGGTCACCCTACTTCGTCGCCAAATGGCGACTTTGGCGCTCAGCCCTGTCGTGGCCAAAAGGCAACTTTGGCAGTGTAAGGGTTAACACTTGTCTGTATACCTGTAGAATCTGGTATATGTAAACAGATTTGGTATACCAGCAAGTTCCATGGTTAAACTTAAGGCATTTTGATACAAACATTTGCTTAAACTGAATAAATTTTGTGATCCTTGCTTAATGAAATGCTTAAAAGTCTGTCAGCTGCTTAAAGTTGTGAAACCAATGATGATCTCTGCTAAAACCAGATACAGAGGGGAAAATAATCTTGTTCATCTTGCCAGTCATCAGTGCTAATGTGATATTGCTAACAAATGCCCTCTGTCAAATATCATAATCACAACGATCATTGAAAGCAGAATGGAAGTCAAGCAATTTGATTTATGGACTGGTCATTGACTACTGTGAGATTTGTAATGAGTCTGTGAATCTTTGTTATTACTTATACATTGAAACATTAACATTTGATCTTCAACAGTTATTGTTTATTCTGACTTCGTATTATTGTGGATATGGATGTTGAAATCTGGATCATGGTAGTGCGCACTATGATTTTCTTGTCTTGTGAGTTTTCTCAATGTTTGACACAGTTTTAGGGGCCGGAATAGCTCAGTTGGTAGAGCGCCGGACTTGTGATCCTGGGGTTGCAAGTTCGAATTTCGGTACAAGGGGATTTTTCCCTCAGAGTTAACATTGGTTCAGACTCCATTCCCCATACAGTCCTTCGAATGAGACTATAAACCGAGGTTCCGTACGAACGCACGCACAACATCTTGCACACACGTAAAATCCCATCACCAACTTTCGGAAGAGAAGGTTTGGCAGTTGGTATGGATGACACGTTACACATAGCATGCACCTTCCCCGAAGATGGAGTATAGCTGCCTTAATGGCGGGATGAAAAACGGTCATACACACAAAACTCCACTGCCTGTAGACAGGCAATGTCTGCAGGAGTATCAGCCTGCATATGCAGAAAGAAAGAAAGAAAGAAAAGACACAGTTTTAGAATATTTGGTTGACACAAATTATGGTGAACATAAGCAAATTTCTTTTTTCTTTTAAATCAGACTCTGTGGTAATCCTTTTCCCATACAACCAGAACTGATGATACAAACAAGGGCTTCAGCTAGGAGAGAAAAAGAAATTGTTGCTGTGGTACAACAGGCTTAAGGTACACTGGACTTTGATACAGCCGGTTGTGACTGAATTGTGTTTTTATGTCACATAGTGTTCTGTTAAGAAGTATATGAATTTTGTCTTTTAGTGCCTGCAACAAAGGCTGCGGAAGTATGGAGCTTGTCAGCCAATGACCTGGTAGATGATGACCTAGAACTGATCAATGATGATGATTTATTAGACGAAGATGATTTGAAAAAGCCAGAACCTTCTTCTCTCAGAGGTAAGCTTGGTTGTTTTAAGTTTTCATTTTAAACTTGAAGCTAATTTTTGCAACTGGCTGTTGCTGGTATTGAAAGAAATTGTGAAGGCAGTCATTTTCTTTCTTTAAAAAAAGAAAAAGTTCATCCCAGGTTGACTGCATGTATGGAGTTTGTATGGATATTTGCTCATGTGTGTGTGGACAATGCTAGTGTTTCCAGAATCAGATTTAGTCTTATTGTCTCTACCACTCAGTGTAAGATGTTACTGTAACAAGACTAGAATTGCCATGATATGCTTTGTATCTTTTATGCCAGCTTAAGTTTACTTCGTAAAAAAGGCACCATTCATGAAATTCGCAGAAGTGTAAGGAAGTGCATTGATGCTGCAAGCTCTAATTTGGAAAACAGTAATGGTTGACCATTAAGACTGGTAATTAAGCTATTCTGTCTGTATCCATTGCAGCACTGTAATGTAAGTGAATGGCTTTCTTCTGCTGACAGTTTCCTCTGTGTGTGTGTGTGTGTGTGTGTGTGTGTGTGTGTGGTGTGTGTGCCCAAAGTAGCCAGTTGTGCAGATGGCCCGAAGAAGAGGAAAGCCTGTAAAAACTGCACATGTGGGCTAGCTGAAGAGCTAGAGGAAGAAGCAGCAAAGAAGACAACACAGCCCAAAGCATCAGCTTGTGGAAATGTGAGATTTGTTTTTTCCCCATTCTTGACTTTCTTAATATTATATTAATGTTGAAAATAACCACACTCACAGCTAATAATGATCATTATATTTTTTATTTACCATTATTGATTTTGTTGTTATTTTACAAACATTAGTCTGCTATGACTAGGCAACAAACAGTCTTATTTTCCAGACTGTTTGTTGCATTTAAAATATTCCAGGCTGTTGCATTTAAAATATGTGTGTGTGTGTGTGTGTGTGTGTGTGTGTGTGTGTGTGTGTGTGTGTTTCTTAATAACAAAGTGAAATGTTGAATGTCAGTTACCGAAATTAATGCCCTATTAAGCTTTGAAACATTTGTTTTGGAAATTAATGCTGCAGTAAGTTTATGTATGTGTGTGTGTATGCATGGATGAAACCACATGTCCGGGAATGCCGAAATCCAGAATCCGACGTCACTATTTGTCTGGAGATCCTGAAATCATGAAATTTCCAGGTCGATTTTTATTTTCTCTGAACGTTTTGATAAAACTGATTATCCTGATTATTCCTATCCTGATTATTCCATCAGATCCATGTTTTTTTTTCCAATCTGATCATTCTTTCATCATTTTGCTGAGAGAATTTGCAAATGCTGCTTCAGCCAATAGTCACAATACCGTTTGTTGAGCCTAATGAAGATAGGTCTGCAATTGATGCCTGTGTTCAGAACAAGTTTCATTTTCACATATCCTCACATAGTGGAGGCTTCTTCTATGTAGTAAAAGCATAATTTTACATTAACTATGGTGAAATGGATTCTTTCTAACACAAATTACTTTCAAACCTGATGCATCTACATACTTTGCTGTATACTCATGCTCTCTCTGATTTTTTCAATGTTTCTGGGCATATTGTCAAAAATTTGACGAAGCCTAACATCATTTTCTATGCGTAAGTTAGCAAGAGGTGTCGCTCTTTGGGTAGATTTCCCCTCCTACGGCTGGCATCTGCAAAGGCAATTACCACCCAAGAATCTCGTCTCAAGAATTTTTGTCCTGAATTCTTTTTTCGTTTTTAAAGTTTGTTGCATTTGTCGTATTTTCGCTAATCATGGGAACAAAATATGGCAAAATTGAATTGGTAAATATGTCTGTAGTTACATGCGCTCAAAAAAAAGAAAAGAAAAAAGAAAGAAAGAAAAGAAAAACTGTTAAAGTATCATCCTAACTATTTACAAATACAAGTACATTCATTGCGCTTTTATCTTTTCAGTTAACACGAGCTGAAAGGCCACTTTGAATGGACAGTTTGTGATTACTGATTCTTTCTTGTGTGACAAAGCTCCAGTAGGTTAATTTAGTAGGCACAATGAACAAATATTGTTCAATCTGTATTTTTTTAAGCATTCTATTTATGTGACAGATTTCAGTTTGATTTATTTCGGCAAAGCAGTCTTGCCCATTGATTTTACAACTCTTATTTTTCACACCTGATTCATGATAACCAGGAGATTGATATATCCATAAGCTTGTCACCCCAGTGTAGTATTAATACAACTGAAATATAAGGTTTATTAGAACTTTTCATAAATAATAAAAAAAATCTATACATTTCACATGACTATGTTTGCGTCCACTAGAAATTAACTTGTGCCCAGAATTTAATGATTGTAATTTTCCTTGTAAATTGATTGAAATTTATCTGAACTCTTCAAAAACTATACTTGGGATGGGGGGAGTGGGGTGTGGGGGGGGGGGGGTGTTCAAGGTTTAAAACCAAGTATTACTTAATAACTTCACAGTTTAAATCTATGAGCCAAGTCACATACCTGTTGCACCAATAACCTCCACCCCACCCATATGCTACTACCACCCCTTCCCCCTGAGATACAGGGTCGTAGGCTGCACTTCCTGCGGGAATAAACAAGACCACAGAAGTTTTCGGTAGAAGTGAAAAACATGTCTAGTTATCTATGCAAGGGAGTTCATCTAACATCAGATACACAAATTCTGGTCACCTCAAACTATTTCTGTCTTCATAAGTTTCAGAAATGGTAAATGCAAATTATAGTGAACAAAAATAATTGCTGCGTCTCCACTGCGTACAGGTCAGCAACTTTGTCAGTTTTAACCCACTGCCTACCGCATGACTTTGTGCTATATGACTATGCCAAGAGAGGTAACTCCGCAACACATATACATTTGCCATAAAGAAACCTCAATAAAAAAATTGTTTTTAACTTATCTATTCTATAAAAGTAATGAAAAAAATTCAAAGACATCACTCCATCCAAAACAGCCATTTTTTCCCACATATAGTGAACTGGTACACGAGGGAAAAAAAAAACACGAACAGACTAACTCTACTTCAGTGTTCTCGGTGCTAAAACAGTTTTCCCTAAATTCACTGTACCCACAGAATGTCATGGATTAGGAGCACAGAGTGATTTTCCAAGTCTAAACAAAGTACTGAAACCTTCAGGAACAAAATAAAGTCATTCTGTATGGTATGCACACTAAATGATCAACTTTTGTTGTGAAGAAAAAAAAACAACCCAAACTTCAACAATTTTGTTAAACTGAAGACATCACATACAAGAAGATTTGTCTTCTAACTACTGAGGAAAAAAAACAAAACAAGAACAGATTACTGAATACTGGACTTTAGATTGTGATGGAATTCAACAAAAATGTGCTTTTTGCACAAGTGCACTGAGCAACCCCTCCCCCCGACACACGCGCACACACACACACACACACTCACACACACACACACACACTGTGGTGATGATGTACCTCTTGTCCGGCTCCTCTTTGCTTTTTGATAAACAGGCAGTTTTTATTTTAGGCCAGAGTTTATGTTCATCCTTTTCTGCTTGCTTTTGTGTAGCAAATAAATTTGTTTCTCGTTAAAAGTCTGCCAAAATTCTTCTGAAATCAAAAGGCTAAAGGTGATGCTCCTACAGGCAAATCATGGGACACACCCACTGACTGACCCGGTTTCCTGGCTATCAAAACAAGGGAAACTTTTTGGGGGCTTCACTTCTTGTAGCCAACCACTCTAGTCAACAATTAAAGAATCTCTAGCAAGTTTTGTTTTTCGAATTTTCTGTTTTTGGGGGGCTGGGCCCAGCAGAAATGGGCTATTCGACGTCGTCATTATCATCGCCTGAATCATTATCGATTCTGGCCTCAAAATCAGTCAACAGTTGATCTTTGTTTATAACTAGGTCAAGATCGACATCCAAATTGTCTTGCTTCAAATCTTCAAGAGTGTAGCCTGCAAATATGCTGTCTTCATGAATATCACTTCAGAAAATGAATTCTGCAAGTTGCATAGTTACTTGATCCGCCATTTTCCCAGAAAATCTTCATGAAAAAAATCCGAAATTTGAAAATTCACAGCAGCGAAACTACTCCACCAAAACTCATGCAACAAAAACCAAAATGGCGTCCAGAAACGGAAGTACCAGAAGACTCTTCTGTCACAATTGCATTCTTGGGTATGCGATGGTGAAAGCGAAAGTCGTTGACAGAGTATTCAGTGGTCGATCTCGGTCGATCTGGTATTCAGAAAGAGGAAATCTCGCGGTCGATCTCGGTTGATCTGGTAGGCATTGGGTTAATGGTGGTCTTGTGGATAACATGGTAAAAAAAGAAGTTTTTACTGTTCAAAAACTACACGTGGGGGGGTTTAAGGTTTTCATCCAAGTATCAGTGTATAACTTCACAGTTTAAATCTGTTAGCCAAGTCACATACCTGTAGCACCAATAGCCTCTACCCTAAATAACAGTGATGAACAAACATGAAACGTGTTATGAACCTTGGCGCAAAAGAAGACATTGTTATATACACTGACAGTTCCATCACCAAAGGTAAGTCAGGCTGGGGATACACAGTGAAGCAAAATGGCTGAACTATCCAGGAAGACTGTCACACTGTGCATAAACGCATGCCTGCACTCAGCCCAGCATTCACTCCGTGCACACGCAATCTCTCCAAACAACCAGAAGGCGCACTACAATAACTCTTCTTCTCCCCCTCCTCTCCGGGGAGTAATTTACTAAACAATAATCAACTCTTCAAACTTTTCAATCTTATGTTCCTCCACTCCAGTGAAGGTACAAACATTTCACAGATCCACTAGCTGGGCCCAAATTTCATCTCATTTTATATACTGTTTTACAAATTCTTCTTTCAACGGTCTCTCCTCCTCACTGGAGAAACCATGTATACATTTTCAAGAAGAATCAAAAAGATGGCTTAAAATATAAGAATTTCATCCGAGTCCTGATTCAAGGGGGAACAATTAATCTTTGTGGGTCAACATGACAGGTTCTTTAAAGTCTCTCACGACTCCGGCTGTCGTTGACCTCTTCGTACTTAGGTGCTGCCACAGCACTGATGTCACACAACTGCCACAGTTGTCTGTACCACTACCGGTACTGCCACAGCACCGGGAAGGGCTGAAACACGAATGAAGTCCGTGTAAGTAATCTATTTCAAAATCTGAATAATGATAAATTCTTTTCCCTTTTTTCCCTTTTCTTAACTCTCTTTTTTTTTCTCTCCCCATCTGTCTATACCTCACCTGGTAATGGTGAATTGCAGGTGGAACTCGTTCTTCAAACAACCTGTCCGGTCATTGTCCCCAAGCCATCTCCTTCCTATACTTTCTTTTTTCCTCCTGCGCTCACATTCAGTGAGTACTCGTCTAACTCTACGCATTACCAGCCCATGGTTGCTGACCAATGGACAACGTCCGTCCATTCACTGAACTGTTTTAATAGCCACCAGCGACACCGATCACACTGGCCAGGCCATTCAAACTTTCTTTTACCTTTCCTCTTCCTTACCTAGGGAAATGCTTTATAACAAATAAGGGCGTGCGCCACAGAACGTCACATGTCACCATGTGAGGCTACATCACATGACACCCCCCATCCCGGGGTGAAAAAAAAACTTTCGCCAAGAATTTTTTTTTTTTTTAAAATACACATACATATCTAGTTAATATACAACTTCAGCCATCAATCATCAATTTTCCATTATACAAGAGTTTCCATTAATGTATAGAACCAACCTTTATGAACATCATAAAGATCCAAAATCACATTTCAAAATCTAAGTTTGGGAAAAAAAATGGAAAACAGTTTTCCCCTTTTTAATAAAACAAAAACAAAACAAATTCATACTCCATCACAAATCACAAGTTACATAGACACGAAGAACATATAATGATACTGATTATTCCAAATGCCAATCATGTTTATATATACCAAAATGTAAACATAGTTTTTCTTGCCTTTTTTCCCAACATCCTCACAAAATGAGAATTTCCTCATGACTCACTTGATGAGAAAAATTTGGCAAGTGAAAAGTCTTTGTTCAAGCAAAAATATACAATATAGTAGTCCACTCGAAAGTTAAACAATTTTTTTTCATTCTTCACAATGGACCAACATGGAAAAAAACACTTGTAAGACATCAAATGAAGTATTCTGCACACATTCACAAAATAGCATCCTACAAAGAGCCACCGATGCCAATACATATGCACTTTTAGAGAAAGATCAGTCACAACTACTTATCAATTCAGATTGACAATAGCAGGCATAACCCTGCCAAAATGTCAATCAAGTCTTTCCACAATGAAAACAAACAGCAGAATAATAAAGTTCATTCACAATGAAAACAAACAGCAGTTACAGCTGCACAAAGGATACTGTGCACTCACGCACGAGACAGAAAATCCGCCATGACATTCTGAGTTCCAGGTAATGACTCAATGTCAAACTTGAACTCCTGCAATAATAAAGCCCATCTTAACAGCCTGCTATTTTTGGTCTTGGACGACAGCAAAAATGTCAATGGCCTGTGATCGGTTTGTAACCGAAACTGTCTTCCAGTCAGGAATCTGGCAAATTTCTCACAAGCCCAAACAATGGCAAGACACTCCCTCTCAATTGTTGAGTATTTGACTTGTGTGTTAGAGAACTTTTTATTTGCATATTGGACAGGGTGTAACAATCCATTCTTTTCTTGCAACAATACAGCTCCCATGCCTTTGGAGCTGGCATCAGTTCTCAAAACAAAATCCTCTGAAAGAGAGGGCAAAAGCAGCACAGGGAATGAACTGAGGATGTTTTGAACACATTCCAGCGCTTTCTGGCACTCATCTGACCAGACAATACTTTTGTTTTTTGTTCCTTTTGTTAAGTCACTCAAAGGGGCTGTCAAAGACGCAAAGTGCGGTACATATCTTCTGTAATAGGACAACAATCCAAGGAGTGATCTGATCTGTTTCTTTGTACTGGGTCTCTTCAAGGCCAAGATCTTTTCTACTTTCTTTTCCTCTGGTGTCATTTTCCCAACAGAAATGACATGACCCAAAAACTCAAGAGTCTGGAATCCAGCACGAATTTTGGATGGTCTAGCCGTCAGACCAAATTCCGGAGTTTACAAAAAACAGCTCTCAAGTTTTCCAGAAGATCATTCCATGACTTTGCAGCAAGCAAAATGTCATCAAAAAAACTTACTGCTCCACACTCATGAAGTTTTAGTGCACGCATCATTCTGGCAAAAGAAGCTGGGGCGTTTTGTAATCCAAATGGCATTTTCGTCCATTGAAACAGTCCAAAAGGTGTCTGAAAAGCTGTTTTTTCCTTGTCTGCTTCAGCCATCGGGATTTGCCAATATCCTTTAGTCAAATCTATTTTGACAAAATATTTTCCTTCTGACAGTTGACAAAGAAGTTCCTCAATGTCTGGGATAGGTTCTGCATCAAACACAGTGATTTTGTTTAACTTCCTGTAATCGATGCAAAACCGCACCGAGGCATCAGGTTTGTCCACCAAAACAACTGGTGAGCTGTATGGTGATGAGGACAGTTCAATAACTTTCAACCCGAGCATAACTTGAATCTCTCTTTTGACAACCTGTTTTCTCGCAAATGGGAGAGGGTATGGTTTGACTCGGACTGGGTTTTCCGTACTCAAGTGAATAGTATGGGGTTCAATTGCTGTCACTGTCCTTGGGGTATCAGTCAGAACATCCTGAAAGTCCTTCAAAATACCTTCCAATTGTTCCTTCTGAATCAAAGACAGATCATCACACACAACAACATCACGATAAGTTTCTCCCTGACAGAAAGAGTGGTCAGAGGTACAGTATCATCTATACTGGTAGACGTTAACAATCCCACATTTGTTGTTTGCACAGTCTTTGCTCTGTCTCTGTATGTGACGTCAGGTACAAAATCAGAATCAGTGATTTCTGTAACGGCCACATCTGTTCCAGACACTGGACATATCCATTCAGTTGACTCATTAATGGCAACATTTGTACGTTCAACATACTTTTTTAGCATGTTTACATGGAATACCTTTTCAGCATTTGCCATTTTCACTTTGGGAACCACAATCTGTTTGTTGTCTTGTCCAGGTAATTGCCTGTAGAGGATGTCAGAGTCCAGTATGTACGTCGGCTTGTCCGTTGGTTTGTCAGAGACACTCTGCTTTGCAGTAGACAGTACAGTGGTCAATGTCTCGTCGCTTCTCTACATGGACTTCAAAACATCTGGCGTAACTTCTAGTTCATTCAGTTTTGAAACCTTGAGTGGTTTTGTTGGTTTTCCCTGCTCTACAACTTTTGATCTTGTACTGATGAGACAAGGAACGAAAGATCCTCCGGCACCACCATGTACTGTCGCAACACCTGGTAGATTTCCCAAAATCAAATCGCAAACTGGATTCTCAATAACACAGGCGGTAAGCGACCCGGAGTAGTATGGTGTATCGACGGAAATTTTTGCAAGTGGAAAAGTTTCAATTTTTCCACCAAACGATCTGCATCTCTGAACACTGTCAAGATATTGGTCAGGTAGAACAAAACATTTTCTTACACCAGCTGTGGTGCAACCTGTGTCTCGCAAAACAGAACCTTGTAAACCATTAATGGCACAATCCTCCAAAAGAAGACCATCAATGGACTGATCTGATGCCAAAACAAGACCTTCTTCACATGTAGTGGAAACAAATCCAGTCTTTGCTCCACTTCCTTTGAAAGGGCATTCCCGTTTCAAATGGAATTTGCACTCACAAAAATGGCAACGCAAGGTTTGGTCGGCGGACAACTGGTTACTGATTTGTGAACCTCGACCTTGTCCACGCACTGGACCAAAGGGTCTGCGCGGTTGTTGTTCACCACGCCCTCGGAAAGGAAAAGGTCTTTACGGTGGTGAGTATTGGTACTGACGGAAATCGCCAGAACCGACATGGCCTTGACCACGGAAAGGTCGTTGTCTGTTGCCAAAAGATGTGTAAGAGTGCGGACCTTGGAATGAAGCGCGATTTCCTCTTCTACAGTTTGCTTGTCCAGAATGCATTTGAAATGCCGCGTGAGACTTGAAAAGGGATGAATTTTCCTTGCGGGCAACACCTTTATCCGGATGAGCAATACAGTACTGATCCGCCATCTGACACATTTCGTCAATACTATCGAACTGTCTTTCTTTAAGAAAAGTGGCCAAATCTTTGCTGACACTCTGAAAAAGTTGCTCTCGAAGTAGCAAATCTCGCAGCGATTCGAAAGTCTTATTCGTCTTTGTTAATTTTATCCATCTGTCTAAACAGTGACTGATTCTTATCAAAAAAGATGGAAATGATTCTCCCTTGTCAGGACAAATAGATCGGAAACGCTCACGAAAACGGTCAGTTGAACACTGAAACTTCTTTAAGAGTTCTTCTTTTAACTGGTCCCAAGTCAACCCTTCCTTTGCCGTGAGTGTGTGGTATAGTGCCAAAGCGCTTCCCTTAAACAGCGACGCAATAAACAACGTCCATTTCTCCTTCGGCCAACCACAAGAAGTAGCGTGGTTCTCGAACCGAAAAAGGAAACAGTCAGTATCGTCGGTTTTTTCTTCAAACGGCGGCAATTTCGGAATGTATGTTGACTTCGGATGAAATGTACCCGCGGAACCGCCCGATGGAGGTGGTGGAGGTTCTCTCGATGCCTGTAATTTTTTTTATTTCCATATCAGTCTCTAATTCAAGTTGTCTCAGTTTAAACTGCCGTTCCTTATCCTTTTCTTCAAACTCTAATTGTTTTTGTTCCATCTCTTTCTGTAGTTTTTTCTCTTCAAATTCTATCTTTTTAGATTTTCTTGTCGTTCTTTATCTTTTTCTTCTCGTTCTTTATCTTTTTCTTCTAGCTGTCTTTGTTTTTCCTGTCTCTCTCTCTCTCTCTGTCTGCCCTATCCATACATTGTTGGACATAGTTTGCTAATTTATCACCTTCAAAGCCTAAACGCTTGGCCTGTCGTACATATTCATCAAAATTTTCCATCATGAATAGTTACCACAAACAAACAAGAAACAATGACTAAATATGACTGAAATAAGGCGATATGTGATGTTATATACGTTTAAAAAAAAAAACAACAAACCTTTGTTACAGTATGTACAAATAAAGAATTTAGATGCTGGTATAAACAGGAAAATAATAAAGGCTTACAAAAGAGAAGCACTAATAAGAATTGACAATGTGATCTTTCCAAAAGAGATTTTCACCAATATTCCTTCTGAAAGGAAAAAAGACAGCCAAAAAAAAAAAAAAAAAATCCAATACTAATAACTCTTTTTTTCCAAATGAAAAGAAAACAGAGAAAATATAAATTTTTTTCCCGAAATAAATTCTTTATAATGTTTATGTTCTTAATTGTTCTTATTGTACTTGTTACTTTCGTACTTAGTTCCTTGGTACAACAAAATAAATAATCACAGAACAAATGAATCGCCTTAAACAATAAGTGAATACAAAATTACAAAACAAATGGATCAACGAACAATTAAAAAGAGGGGAGAAAACGTACACTAATGGAAATCCTACCTAAAAGATGACAATGATGAAAAAAAAACTAGATAGGCGCCTATTGAAGAGAAGGGTTGGAGATTTTTTTAAAGGGGGTGAAAAGGAAATGAAAGAATAGACAGGTCCGGTATAGAAAGAGGAAAATCAGAAAAAGCGAAAGAGGCCCTCAGACAGCACCCTAATGGCAACTGTCTACCGTAAAGCTGGAGACGGGGAAGTCTTCACACAATATACTAACAATACAATGCAATAAACAAACAAACAAACAAAAAACAACCCAAAAGATAATCAAGAAAACAAATGTTTATTAGGGCTGAGCGGTAATCCACTCCACCACCTACACTAGTTGAGTGACGGAGGTGAAGTCGATCCCACACTCAGAAGGGTAAGGGGAAAAATCCAAATGAAACGAGAGGAAAGATAAAGAATTAGATAGTAATGAGAGAGGGAGGGACTATTGACTCCCCAACGCCATGCCCCCCTGCTAAAACAGAGCAGGAAGAGGTTGGGGCTATCAGTCCTGGGGAAGGGGACAATACAAAATCTAAACTAGGGGGACAACGACTCCTCAACGCCCTGCCCCCTTGCTGCGAGGTAAGAGCAAGAGGAGGTTGAGGCTATCGGTCCTGAAGGGGGAAAGGGTCAAAAAGAAATCCTACCAAAAAACAACCCTAACAGAGCAGAGCAATCAAAAGAAATCAACAACATTCGAACACACACATACAGAAACAAATGAAAATAAAGACTACAAACAATAATGACAACAATCAGTAATACACTTTCCTCCCTTAATTTTCCTTGGAGGGAGAATCTTTTTTTTTTTTTTCTCTTTAGAGGGATACAAATGGAAATCTTTTTTTTTTTCCTTGGAGGGGGTATAAAAAAAAAACACCTTGTCGGGGTCACCACTGTCACACTGCGCATAAATGCATGCCCGCACACAGCCCAGCATTCACTCCGTGCACACGCAGTCTCTCCAAACAACCAGAAGGCGCACTACAATAACTCTTCTTCTCCCCCTCCTCTCCGGGGAATAATTTACTAAACAATAATCAACTCTTCAAACTTTTCAATCTTATGTTCCTCCACTCCAGTGAAGGTACAAACATTCCACAGATCCACTAGCTGGGCCCAAATTTCATCTCATTTTATATACTATTTTACAAATTCTTCTTTCAACGGTCTCTCCTCCTCACTGGAGAAACCATGTATACATTTTCAAGAAGAATCAGAAAGATGGCTTAAAATATAAGAATTTCATCCGAGTCCTGATTCAAGGGGGAACAATTAATCTTTGTGGGTCAACATGACAGATTCTTTAAAGTCTCTCACGACTCCGGCTGTCGTTGACCTCATCGTACTTAGGTGCTGCCACAGCACTGATGTCACACA
Organism: Conus canariensis; assembly: GCA_033310375.1. NCBI lineage: Eukaryota > Metazoa > Mollusca > Gastropoda > Neogastropoda > Conidae > Conus > Conus canariensis. The sequence goes on from CM065725.1 coordinate 55,835,480, forward strand.
ACTGCCACAGTTGTCTGTACCACTACCGGTACTGCCACAGCACCGGGAAGGGCTGAAACACGAATGAAGTCCGTGTAAGTAATCTATTTCAAAATCTGAATAATGATAAATTCTTTTCCCTTTTTTCCCTTTTCTTAACTCTCTTTTTTTTCTCTCCCCATCTGTCTATACCTCACCTGGTAATGGTGAATTGCAGGTGGAACTCGTTCTTCAAACAACCTGTCCGGTCATTGTCCCCAAGCCATCTCCTTCCTATACTTTCTTTTTTCCTCCTGCGCTCACATTCAGTGAGTACTTGTCTAACTCTACGCATTACCAGCCCATGGTTGCTGACCAATGGACAACGTCCGTCCATTCACTGAACTGTTTTAATAGCCACCAGCGACACCGATCACACTGGTCAGGCCATTCAAACTTTCTTTTACCTTTCCTCTTCCTTACCTAGGGAAATGCTTTATAACAAATGAGGGCGTGCGCGACGGAACGTCACATGTCGCCATGTGAGGCCACATCACATGCCAAAGACAGTTGTGCATACAGTTTAACAACTTCAAGTCTAACAATGGAGGTAGAAGCAGTGACACAAGCACTCCACTGGCTGTCATCCACAGACCAGTTGAAAACTCAACAAGCCATGATACTGACTGACTCCATGAACCTACTTCAAAAAATGGAGAGTGGAATGCAAAGCCCTGCTTGGTATGAAGTGATGTGCAACCGACCATTGGAGAGACTCATATGGATTAACTGTCCAGGACATACAGGTTTTAAAGGAAATGAGAGAGTAGACACACTGGCAGGCAAGGCAACGATAAATACTGGACTGTAGCTTGGCCGATCTGATGTGATAAGAAATCTAAAAAATCACCTCAACAAACAACTGTACCACTGTATCATAGATCATCTTTCAGAGCTGAACATCAAGAGAGGAATTGGCTGCACATCCAGACTTAAAGGGAGAGCAAGAAACATCACCAACCAAACAAATATTGGAATAATCTCAAGGCCAACACTGTGAAGACTCCTAGAAAATGGTGCAGACTCATACTGGGCCTATCCGATAAAAGACACAAATGGTCAAACACACATCAACTGACATAAGACTTTGAATCTCTCAGGGAACCCAGCATATACTGTAGAGGTATGCATGCTGGTGTGTGCACCAGTGGGGCGATGTAGGTGTGTAAAGTGGAGAGGTCATAGATGTGAGTGCATACACATTTATTTGTGTGTGTGTGTGGTTGTTGTTGTTACTATTTCATCTCTTGTTACTATGTCATCTTCTTAACATTCATTTCCCACAAGTAATCAAAGGCGCACACACACACACATACATGCACACATACACACACACACACACACACACACACATGCACGCACACTTCTGTGCACACACATGCACATGAATGCGCATGTACATACATACACATGCATATGTGCGCACATACACACAGATCCTCACATGTGTGCACACACTCACGCACACACATACATACACACACACATGCACGTGGGTACACACAAACATGCATGCACATCCATATACACAGACACACATGCATATATTGTGTACTCATACGTGTGTGATTGCGGTCACTTTCCTGGAAGAAGAAGATACATGCATGGATGCATGTGTTCAGGAGCATGCCCACACAAGCCCACAGATCATACACAGACACATACACATACACATGCACATCTGCACAACACACACACACACACACACACACACACACACACACACAACGCACACACGCAGAGATACATGCGCATGCGTGCGGACGTGTTAACACACACACGCACATGTACACATGTATGCACACACATACACGCACATATGCACATGCACACACACTGCATACACTGGCACACACACATGGGCCTGTGCCCACGCACATATGCACACACATATACATACAAACATGTACACTCGCCAGACACACATACAATGATAATAATGGCACAGCCAGTGATAGGTAGGTACCCAAGGTCTGATCAGCGTGTTGGGCTAATGTGTAGGTCAGACATCAGCCAAGTAAATTTCCTCATCTTGGTCATTGATTTGTTAATCCATCAGCTTGAAATCATGCGTAATGTGGTTTTGAAACTTCTAGCGTATGTGGACTTGTCCACACACAGTGACACCTCTCTGATGAAACTGAAACTGAAACTTGACTTTTCTAAGCCTGTACTCAAGGTTTTCTTCTTTTTTTTTGTAATGTGTGTGTTGTTGATGTCGATTTGAAATCTTTTTTGTTCACTCTTAGTAAATCAAACTCACATGCAAGACAGATTTAATTATGAATATCGATCTTTTTAACTCACTCCCGACTGGCCAATATGGAAATCAGCATTTCTCTGTATTCTGGGCATTTGTTCACATTTTTATAAAAATCATGGAAAAATTACACAACAGAAAACACTTGAAATTTGGACACATGATTGGTGTGTGATTGAACAGGATCAGTACGAAGTTTCAGAGCTGTGCCATATACCATACTCTTTTTGTAGCCAGATGAAGAAGAGGTTATTTTTCATATTTTGTGAAACTCAAGGTAGTTAACATAGGCATATAAGTGAAATTTTCTCTGTTGTTGAAAAAAGGCCCATTTTCATCATAAATCACTTTGAGAAATCCAGTAGAGTGTAAAAAAAATAGCTACTTGCCAGTTTCGTTACAAAGCATAAGAACTAAACAATAAAATATGACAGAGTACTTTGTAGTTTGTCGTTATGCATTCTTCACGAGACTGGGTAGTTGTTTAGTATTGAAAAAAAATCTTAAAAAATGATGGGCACATACACACTCTTGTAATTTTGACACATAACTGTGTAAGATAAGATAAGATAATGTTGCTTATAGCCCAGCCGACCGCAAGGGGCCACATCAGGGCTGTCACCACGTTAAAATCAACTCAAGTCATTTAAAAAAAAAAAAAAAAAAAAAAAACCGACCTTTCACACATCTCTTTAAAAGACATCGTCTAGAAACGCACCAGAAACTTTGTTAAAAATCTTTCATCCGTAAAATCTTAAATCAGATGAAAAATGTTAATCTCTCTCAAAAACTCAAAGATCACGTCAGGCGGGACATCTCTGAACAGGATTTTCATGGACTCTGCTGTAAAATGTTTGTGTCTCACATCGTGCAAGTCCCAACACTCTAAAAGAATATATTTCATTGTGAGTGGCACATGACATGGAATGCACCACGGAGCTTCTTCATTCTTTAAAAGGTACAAATGGGTAAAATACGAATGGCCGGTGTGCAGCCGGCACAGAACTGTTTCTTTTTTACGACCACCAGACGTAGATGAGAGGAACTCCTTAAGGTTTGGACGGATCTGAAAGAGTTTGTTATCCGTCTGTGTGTTCCAATCCTCCTGCCAGAGGTCTCTCACATAATCGTTAATTTTGGGTTTCAGATCTGAGCAAGGGATATAAATATTGGACAATTTCTCTCTTGTAGCATTCTTGGCTAAACGATCAACCATTTCGTTCTCTCCGATGCCAACATGACCAGGAACCCAAGCCAGAATAATGTTGTAACCATCCGCTTTCAACTTGCTAAAAAGTTCAAAGAAATGTGAAAGTTCTGGATGCTGAAGGTTGCGGCCAGCTATGGCCTCCAAAGCTGACAGCGAATCCGACAGAACCAGAAAGTCCCTCTTCTTAAATTGTGAAATTATCTTCAATGCCAGAACCAGAGCAGTAAGATCAGCAGAATAGACAGAAGCATCTGGAGGTATATGTTTTAACAATATCTGAGAAGGAGCACCAGGGCAATAGGCTGCACAGGCCACTCCATCTTCAGGCTTGGAACCGTCAGTGAAAATTTTTTGATAAGATGGGAATTTTGAACAGAGGTCAGCATATAAGGCCTTGTGTGCCAGAGAGCTGGTAGACTCTTTATGAAAAGCTGCAAGTTCAAAACGAATCTCTGGTGAGAAAAAGGTCCACGGAGGCTGATCTGGAAACTTGGAAAAATCCGACACAACTCCTAGGTCTAGACCTGCATTCCGCACATGAGGCTGCATACGAACACCAAATGGCGGAATACAGTTAGGATTGGTTTCGAATTTGCTTTGAAACTGGGGGTCAAAGACACCGTCATAGGCAGGATTCTGCGGTTCTGAGAACAGTCTGATATAGTAATTTAGAGACATTTTCAGCCTGCGGTTGGACAGTGAGGGTTCACCTGCCTCTGCGTACAGGCTGTACACAGGGGTGGTGCGGAATGCTCCAAGACAGAGACGAAGCCCTTGATGGTGGATAGGGTCCAAGAGTTTTAGGTAAGACGGTCTTGCAGAGCCATATACAGCACAACCATAGTCCAGTTTGCCATTCACAAAAAGGGAAAGGACAAGTCGAAGGCTGACAGCTACAGACCCATCAGCCTTACAAGCTGCTTAGGGAAGCTGATGGAGAGACTTGTCAACACAAGGCTTGTCTGGCACCTTGAGGAGCATCAGCTGCTGAGCCCTGAACAGGCAGGCTTCCGCCAACACAGATCAACAGAAGACCAGATCACATTCATCACGCAAAGCATTGAGGACGCTTTCCAAGAAAAGAAGAACACGCTTGCTGTCTGGATTGACATGGAGAAGGCGTTTGACAAAGTCTGGAAGGACGGACTTAGGCTCAAACTACGGCGATGTGGTGTGTCTGGGAGGATGTACACCTGGATCAGCCAGTACCTACACAATCGCCAAGCCCGAGTCAAGATTCAGGGCCAGAAAAGCAAGAAGAAGGTGCTGAGACAGGGAGTACCACAAGGAGGAGTCCTTTCGCCAACGCTGTTCCTCATCTTCATAGATGACATCGTCAGAGAACTGCCAAAAGGGGTCAGAGGAGCGATCTACGCAGATGACCTGGTGCTTTGGTGCTTTGAAGAGTACACCACCACAGCACAGGTACGCCTCCAGACTGCGCTCAACAAGATCAGCGACTGGACCAAGGAATGGCTTGTCTCTGTCAACTCAAGCAAAACAACCTACACAGTCTTCAGCCTATCCAGCAAGAAGCAAGAGGCGAAGCTGACACTGAACAACCAAAGGCTTGCAGAGGAACCCACACCTACCTACCTGGGAGTGACCTTTGACCGCAGGCTCACTTGGAAACCGCAGATCACCAGATGCTGTAGCAAGGCCAAGTTGAGACTGGCGATCATGAGGAAACTTGCGGGGACGGACTGGGGGGCTGACGAACGTATCCTGAAGAGACTATACAGGGAGAGTCTGACCTGTAGTTGAGTACGGGACGTCAGCATGGGCATCAGCTGCAAAATCTAACCTCAACCACCTCAATAAGATACAGAACCAAGCTCAGCGTGTCATAATTGGCGCCATGAGATCCACCCCAATCCTGAAGATGGAAGAGACCACTGGGCTACAGTCATTGGAGGACAGAAGGGACACAAAGATCCTCATCCAAGCAGCAAAATTCAAACGCCTTGAAAACCATCCAATGAACAACAGAATGAGCAGACCCACCAAGAGCCGGTTGAAAAGAGGCAGCTTCATCCGCCAGTCAAGACGCCTTGAAAGACAAACCCCAGTCTTGATGGAACATGAAGCAAAGCCTATCCCGGCAAATGTCACCCACCCATCTTGGAAGAGGCAGGTGTTCCCAACAGTCGTCACCAGCATTCCCAGAGTGGAGAAGAGAGGAATACAGTCAGACACCCAAAGGAAGGCCCTGGCCATGGAGTACATCTGCAACCAATATCCCCAGGAAGACTGGACCCATGTCTTCACAGATGGCTCCGCCACAGAGGCAACGAGGGATGGTGGAGCTGGAATCTTCCTCCGATACAAAGACGGAGATGAAGAAATTGCAATTCCAACAGGAAAATACTCCACCAACTTCCGAGCTGAGCGAGAAGCCCTCTGTGAGGCAGCCACAACAGTCTTGCAGAACTCCAAAAGAACAACAGGGCAGGTGGTGGTCTTCTCTGACGCTCTCTCCGTGCTCCAAGCCCTCAAGAACTCCCGCTGCAAAGAACAGACCCATATCACTTCAGCCCTTGTTGCCCTGAGTGCCAGAGTGGAGAAAGTGGTGATACAATGGGTACCAGCACACTGTGGCATCAGAGGCAACGAAAAAGCGGACATTCTGGCAAAAGATGGTGCACAGAAGGAGCAGGCCAACAACCTGGTGTCATACGATGAAATTAAGACAATCATCAAGGCACAACAAGGAATAAAATGGCGCCTCCTGCATCCCAAATACAACCCAGAAGACACATACCATTTGCTGGGACGACGGGAACAGGTCAAGATCTTCCGCCTGAGGACTGGACACAATCGCCTGCTCCACCACATGCACACAAAATTTGGCATTGGACAGAGTGGAGAGTGCCCTTGTGGTGAGGGACCAATGACAACTGACCACATCCTTCAAGTCTGTACGACGTATGCAGCATCCAGGAGAAAGTACTGGCCAACACCGACAGCAGTGGAAGCCAAGCTGTACAGCACCCTGGAGGAGCTGCGACGGACGGCAGCCTTCATCGAGGACACCGGGCTGCTCATCTAACGGGATGGCGAACGAGGAAGAAGAAGAAGTCCAGTTTGGAGCGGACCAAGGCTCTGTAGAGGTGCAGCAGAGTTTTCTTATCAGCGCCCCAGTCAGTGTGTGCTACGACCCGCAGAATATTCAGAGCTTTCTGGCAAGAGGTTTTGAGGTTTTTGATGTGGCTGAGAAAGTTGAGTTTTTGATCAAAAATAACTCCCAGGAATTTGGCTTCTTTTACAGCTGGAATGGTGGACTTATCCAGACAAATTTCAGGATCAGCAAAAAATTGACGAAAATTGTGAAAATGGATTGACTGAGTTTTGGTACGTGAGAAGGTAAACCCGTTTTCCTCGGCCCACTGTTGGATTTTGTTGACACAAAGTTGGAGTCGACGCTGTACACTGGCGTAAGAAGCTGCAACTGCGTACAGCGCAAAATCGTCAACGAACAGAGAGGACTCAGAACCCTGGCTTACCGATTTAACAATATCGTTAATTTTAATGCTGAAAAGGGCTGGAGAAAGGATGCTCCCCTGAGGTACACCCAACTCCTGCCCATGGATATCAGAGAGTGTGGTGCCAACACGCACCTGGAACTGTCGATCAGCCAGAAAGTTTTGGATAAACAGAGGCAGGTGACCACGAAAACCAAGTTTGTGCAGGTCCATAAGGATTCCTGATTTCCACGTGGTGTCATACGCTTTTTCGAGGTCGAAAAAGATAGCGACCACATGCTGTTTATTGACAAAGGCGTTGCGGATGGTGGTTTCCAGACGGATTAAATGGTCAACTGTCGAGTGGTACTTCCGGAACCCGCACTGTTCACTGGCCAAAAGGCCATCGGTTTCCAGCTTCCACATCAGACGGGAGTTGACCATCTTTTCCATCAACTTACAGAGGCAGCTAGTCAGAGCTATTGGACAATAGTTGGAAGGGTTGGTAAGGTCCTTTCCAGGCTTTGGAATTGGAATGATCAGGGCTTTCCGCCAGGAGGGTGGAAAGTACCCTGTGGTCCAGATATGGTTATAGACTTTGAGAAGGGTCTGGAGACAGCTTTCTGGAAAATGTTTCAAAACCTGATAATGAATATCATCCAGACCAGGGGCAGAATCAGTGCAGGTTTGCAAAACTGTTTTCAGTTCATTGATTGAAAAAGGAAGATTGTAGGCTTCAGAGTTATCTGATGTGAAATTGTATGAAGATTTCTCTCTGAGTTGTTTGTTTCTTAAAAAGGCTGCAGATTTATTTGAAGATGAGGAGTTCTGTTGGATGGTGGAGGCCAACAGATTGGCAACAGCTTGTTTGTCAGTGATCAGAGCATCGGCAAGTTTCAGGTGATGAATGGAGGGGTTGGTGTTCTTCCCTTTGATTTTTCTAATGATGTTCCAAACTTTTTTCTTTGAAGTTGTAGATGTCAGCCTGGAGCAGAAGTTTCTCCAAGACTGACGTTTACTGATTTTGAAAGTGTGTCTCGATTTGGCACGGAGTTTCTGATGGGCTCGAGCGTTGGGACCTGAAGGTCGTTGGTATACCCGACGCTGAGCCCGTTTGTGTACGTTCGAGATGTGTTGGCAGTCAGAATTAAACCAGGGTGTTTTGGGCATTTGGAGTTTATTGGAAGACATTGGAATACAGGTTTTAGCACACTTTATCACAGTGTTAGTCAGAGATTCAGCTGGGTCTGGACTCTGAAGAAAATCAATTTCCTGGAATTCTTTCGAAATATTGGTGGCAAAAAGATCCCAGTTGGCCTTATAATTAAGATGTTGTGAGACAGAGGCGCTTTCAGTTAATACGGGCTGTAAAAGAACAGGGAAATGGTCACTTCCGTGCAGATCGTCATGGACAGACCACTCATAGTCCAGGACCAGCGAGGGGTCACAAATCGACAAATCTAAACACGAAAGTGAACCTGTGGAAGAGTGGAGGTAGGTTGGAGCTCCATCGTTCAGGCAACACAAATCAAAGTCTGAAAGGACATCCTCAAGAAGCAGACCTCTGGATGACGAACTGACACTACCCCAAAGAGGATTGTGACCATTAAAGTCACCCAACAGCAAAAAAGGTCGAGGAAGTTCTCCGATCAGACTGACAAGGTCCTGACGACAAACCGGGACAGAAGGTGGCAGATACAGTGAGCAGATTGTAACAGTCTTGTGGAGAGTGACTCTCACAGCTACAGCCTGAAGGGAGGTAGTCAGAGCGACAGGACTAAACAACAAAGTTTTATGTAAAAGAAGGGCAACACCGCCCGACAGTCCCAATGTGGATGGTTGTGCAGGTTTGGAAAGAATATTAAAGCCAGAAAGAGTGAAGGTCTTCTGGCTTTGAATTTTAGTTTCCTGAAGAGCCACGACAGAAGGTTTTATAGTTTGACACAGAAGTTGCAGCTCCTCAGAATTTGAATTTAGGCCACGGATATTCCAATGGATTAGTTTACTACTGTCCATGGTGCAGAGGATGAATAGGAGAGAAATCAGGTCATCTCCTCGTCATTGTCTGCGTTTAGTGGAACAAATTTATTGGAAAGTTTCACTGGACTGTTTAGGTCTTCAGACCTGCTGGCAGACTTGCCTACAGGTGAAGAAGGCCTGGATTTTGGAGATGGTGGAGGTTTCTTCCTCATCTCCACCATCTCCACACTCAGTTGAACTCCCTTGCCTGCACGAGCACTGCTCAAGGAAGTTCGAGGCGGGAGGCCTGGCTTTTTGATCTGCCCAGCAGCAGATGGAGTAGACTGCTGGGCAGTCTGAGGGGTGGCGGATTTTTTGCCTCCACCAGGGGGCATCCAGTTTGGGTTGGGAGGTGGTGGACTTGCTTCCACCAGAGTTTACCAGTCTTCCTTGCAGTGTTTTAGAGAAAATAAATTCATCAGTCTGGCAGCAGACTGACCGGGTCGAAACTTTCTTTACTGCCGAAGCATATGAAGACGCTGTTGGCGTCTGACTGCCAACAACCTGCTTACGTGCCTCAAAAAACGAGATCTTCTTTTCTGTTCTAACTTTCTGGATGTTGGACTCCTGGATCCAGACAGGGCAGTTGCTTGAAGAGGAGGGCTGGTCGCCACCGCAGTTTGCACAATGTGCCGGGTCTTTACACGGCCCATCATGGGTTGCCTTGCAACAAACACCACACACCTCCTGCCCAGAACAGCGGTCTCTGACATGTCCAAACTTCTGGCATTTGAAACACTTCAATGGGGATGGGACATATAGTTGGACATGGACATTTAAGTACCCTACTTTAATGATCGGAGGTAACAAAGGGTTACAGAATGTCAGAAAGAGGGTGTTGGTGGGCACTCTTTCTGCACCTTTTTTAACTGTCACCCTATGCACCTCTGTCACACCCTGGGATGCAAGTTCCACCTTGATCTCTGCCTCTGAGACACCTTTAAGATCTGGGCATCGAATCACTCCCTTAGAGGAATTCAGCTGTTTATGGGGAGTCACCCGGATCTCTCTGTCTGCCAGCTTTGTAGCTTTCAGCAGCTGCTCTGATTGTTTCTTAGTCTTGCATTGAATAAGAAACGTGCCATTTCGGAGTCGTTTAATGGACTGTGGGTCTCCTGCAATACCTTGGAAGCCCTTCTGTATTGCAAATGGGCTTAGTGCAGAAATTGGTTTGTCTTGCTCCTTGCTTTCCATTACTAGCCAAGAGGACCAGAATCCTGACATCTTCCTCGTTTCTACATCGGAATCCGAGTCTGCATCAGACTCCAGCGACATTCTACGTGAAATTAGATTTGCTTTTCTTTTTTTGGGGGGATGGTTGTTTGGTGAAGAAGCCATATTTAGAAGAGTAAAATTTCATCTCTCCCTTACCCACCCACCAGGGAGTCCAACTAAGGGCCAGGGCCAAGAAATCATTGTCTTGACCCCTTCCAGGTTTCAGGAGAGATATACAACAGACAGAAACCTACCAACCCTATCCCCCCTGATCATGCCCAACTCCCAGGAACAGAGAGCTGAGCACTGCAGGGGTTACCTTGGCCAGTCGGAGAACTGCCTGTTTTGACCCAGCCCCATGAAGGGGAAGCCAATTGATACACCCGGGCCAGAGTGTACCCCCTGTCTAGGAGAGGTCCGAGCCAAAGTGATGTGTTGAGGGCGCTGGCCCTCTCAATCACCAGGACCTCATTCCCCTCCGTCACAGGTCGCACCGCACAGCAAACGTGGCAGATCTTAAGAAGACCACAGAGAGAAAAAGAGTGTGGAAAAGAAGACTTGAAGGGGAGACGAAGATAGAAAAGAGCCAAATAAGAAAGGCAGAAAACAAGAAAAGGAGAAAGGCGGGTTACTATTAGTCAGGATCCTCACCCTTAGCCTATCTGACATGGGAAGCCCTACCAGGGGCATCAACTCCTTACCACGTTGTGCTTAGGCCAGATAGCATCCTGACTTTTCAGGCCTAGAAGCATTGTAAAGAAAACCAGCCTATCGTCAAGTATTGATGCCCCCGCCAGCAAAGCCTAAGGGATCACAGGACCACGCAAGCCCTCCGACCACGGCAAGGTTGCAACCCCCGGAGGGACATAACTGTGTACCTGTATAAACAAAGTACATAACTTCAAAGCTCTTGCTTATTCAGTACTCTGTCAGCAACAGGAAGAAGATGAGGTATCTTTCATGATGGGGTTAGTTGGAAATATAAAAGGTGTTAACCTATGCTTCTCTTGAAAAAAAGGATTTTTCTATACAAATCTCACTTAGAATGCTCGCAGTGTGTACACAAACTACTGGAAAGTTTCTACAGTATCAAAAACAAACACCAATCATACACTGTTGGCCATGAGCTGGTCACTGCGGTCCACTCCTGTCATGTTGACTATGTAGTCCTGGACAGCTTTGGGCTTCATCTTCCTGCCTGTCCTTGTGTTGACCTCCCCCACTTCAGCTGATCCGTTTTGGTGGTGATCAAGTCAGACAAACAACAGGATCATAATCTGTCTCGGTAAACAACAGCATCATAATCAAAAGCTTCACTTTACTCAGTCTTGTCAATAAAAAAGAAAAATTGTCAAGTTCAGCATATTTGTTCATATGTACATGCACAGAGTTGAAAAATAAACACACACACACACACATACACACATACACACACACACACGCAAGCACACTAACACACACAAACACACACATATGATAAATATGTACATATATGTTGTACATAAACACACACACACACCCACACCCACACACTGATAGAGTGAATAATAATGACGAAATACCTTGGTGTAAAGTGTGGACCTGACCTGGTCAAAAAAATCCAAGGGGGCGTGGTCAGTCATGCCTTGCAACTTCAGTCCATGTGTTTGCTGGCCTGTGTATGGAGGTATTGATGGAAAAAAAGAAAAATCTCCATGCCAGTCTCTTGCCATGAACCAGAGAAAATCTTCCCCTCTCAGGTCTGTCAGTGGTTCATTTGCATATGCATTGCCACAAGCTGAGCCACCCCCACTATCTGATTCCACCCACTCCTCTCTCTGAACGTCACCATGTTCACTTTCCAACCCAGTTTCACACTGTTCAGAGGGGCTAAATTTGCTGTCATCATGTTCAGTATCTTCGAGGTCTGATCCTTCAGTCTGAACAAGTTCAACAGCTTCACATAAGCTGTAAACATGTGTTCCCTGCCTGCTTCTCACGCCACTAGTCGAAGGCTGAGACGCCATTGTGATCTCATTTCAAACACAGGAGTGGGCTGGTGTAAAAATAGATCAGTGGTCACATCACCACGTGGCCTGCACAGTGGCGAAAGGTTACTCCTTGATAATGAGGCTATCACATGGCATGCTTTGGTTTCCATAACTCTGAATGATGTTCGCTCTAAAAACATGCTAATGCACTGTCCTCTATAGCGGATGTCGGAGAGAAAGCGTTGTGTGCAGGACATCGACTATAGCGGACGTCAAAGTGAAGTGAGTTAATACATTGGTTGAGTATCATGAGAATCTCTCGTGGGTTCCCTCTCACTGTGGGATTCAGTTTAACCCCCTTATACTCAGTTTCTCTGACTGGAATTTTCCCCTAGATTTCAGATTCGTTTACAGGTTTCAGCCTGAAAATGGGTATGTGTGATTATTAACTTATGGGGAATGTGTGTGAACCTCTAAGAGAAAGAAAATTGGCAGGCAGTTTCAGAAGATCATGCACTGTAATTTGTACTATATTTTGTCTGTCTTAGTGATATAGGTCATGTCACTGTCACCAAATTGTCACCAGACATGTGACATTTTATGATGACAATCAATTTTACAGCATGCAAGCTTGCGCAATCACCATGCTGATGCAAGTTGTTAGTGTAAGATGAAATCTGAGGCCTACCTGACATGATCCATCCACTGCCTGGCAGTACAGGTCCCACTGGTTGTCCCACCAATGTCATACAGAACTTGTCACATGTCACACACAATACTATAAAAGAGGGTCAGGTGGTCCCTTTGCAGCTTGTTTTTGTCTTGCACACTTGTTTATTTCATCGGCAGTGGTCTTAAAAAAACAAAGAGGTACAAACAAAAAGAAGAAATCGAAGTGGTGTAGCAGTGTCGGATAACTAGTGAGCGGGCCCAGTGGGTTCCTGAAACTGCTGCACTTCTGCCATGCCACGTGTCACAGGACACCATGCTGTCTGCAGCGAGGCGAGCGGATACTCTGGGTCACTTTCCTCACCGTCTTCTTCAACACCACTACCTACTTCTGTATCACTTTCATTTTCCATCTCTCTTTCAAACTTCTCCACATCGACAGTAATTTGATCTAACTCCTCTTGCGAGTAGTCGACCATTTCTTTGTCGTTTGTAGTAGACGTGAAAGCAGCCATTGTGAAAGTCGGTCCGTTTCATTCACAGAGTTACTCACTGTGTTCCGTTCCTTTCCTGAATGAAAACGCACGGTTCCAGCACCCCAAAATAGTGCCAACACATTATTGGGCGATGCCTGAGTCTTCCTAGTTACTGTCTGCGACTCTGAGTGTGTGAAGCGTGATCAGTGCGTGATGGAAAATTCCTACTGACGAGTCCCGGTAGCTCCCGGAAGGGAAACTACAGGCACCTGCGGTTACTCCGGGCTGCTCCTGTTATGAGTACAAGAGGGTTTTGAAGAAGTAGTTGCGAAGCAGGAAACAAAAAATACAGGTGAATCAGAGTCAGTTTATACTCCATTGTCTGTCCATGAAGGAAACAGTTTACCAGAAAATACATATTGGAAACATTCATGGGAAAAGAATACAAAGCACTAGATGTTTTGAAGATACACAAATCAGCTATTCAACATTGATGTACTAACTTCATTTTATTGATGTAGTTACTGTATTGAAGGATTTTAATTTCTTTGATTTGTAGGATCAGGTTGAATCCCTTTCAAAAAGTTTAGTAAAAACAAAAGGTGTCTTTGTGTGACAGAAATATTCTAAATGCTCACATTCTACTTGATTGTAAACATTTAAAACCTGATCTACCTATGCTGTGTATTCATTCCTTAAAACAAATTTACCACCGATGTGTGAAATTGCAGTTTCATTACATTATAGTCCCATTATTTCTGTTTTGTGAATGGAAAGTGACATTCATTTGTTCCCCTATTTCAGTTAACTGTTCTCTATTATTTTTTTTGTTGTACATTTTACTGTTGGTGATAGTATTATTGTTATAGGCTTATTACATATTATTTGCTTTATTTATATTAGAATTTTCTAATATCTCATCATAATGACAGATGTTAAATAGAAGAACCAACCTTCCCTGATGACTTTTTATGTAGCAAAAGGTAGAGTCACACTCAGTGGAGGGATGCACAGTTAGGGGAATATGGAAGGATAGGGTATTGTTTGTTGACTGCTTACTTTGTTTTGTTATAGGTTGGTGATAATGGCTTAGGTAGTGACTTTTTGCAACAGGAGGTTGTGGACTGTTTTGTTATAGGTTGGTGATAATGGCTTAGGTAGTGACTTTTTGCAACAGGAGGTTGTGGACTGTTTTGTTATAGGTTGGTGATAATGGCTTAGGTAGTGACTTTTTGCAACAGGAGGTTGTGGACTGTTTTGTTATAGGTTGGTGATAATGGCTTAGGTAGTGACTTTTTGCAACAGGAGGTTGTGGACTCGTTTCTTTCTGTTCATCTGTCTTCTCTTTCAGTTTCTATAATTAATCTCATTTTCTTATGTCTCTATTCAGTATCTATTCTCCATGTGTATTCATGTATGAGATAAATGGAAGTGGGATAGAGAGGGTGCTTTCACCATCTCTCTCTTTCATGCATTTATTCTCTCCCTTGATTTTCTCTTTCCTTGTTAAAGGAAAAAACTTGTATCCATTGTATTGTTATATTGCTGTGTTTTATTGCAGGATAGAAAAACAAAAATTACTGCATAAGAAAATGACTTTACATTTTATGTTTATAATCATAACGTGGTGTCCAGTGAACATGGGTTTGAATATCAAGTATTATGTGTATGTGTTATGAATAGTATGGTAGTGCATGTATCACTGTCTGACTCTCACTTTCAAAAGTTTGGATGGGTATAACGATTTTTTCCCTAGACACACCCACACCATACGAACATGGACAGCCAGGCAACATGCAAGTTAGGTTTCTTTCTTTTTTATGCTTCCAGAACTATCAAAAAACACTACAAATGCATATTACCATGATGTGAATTAACAGGCACAAAAATCAATACATGCCACCACCATTAAGGGCGTGCAACAACACAGGGAGCTTTAACCGTCGCTCTCTAAACTAACACATTAAATTTTTTTTTTTCCCGGCGCAGACTTTGCTGGCACCTTCAGCAGTGTCCTCACAGACAGTTCACATACTTGGCTGCATCCAGCCCAAGTCACAGTCTTCACACAGTAAACAGAGCCGCTCACGAATGCAGTTTGAGGAGTCCTACAGGGAAAACCCACACAGCACAAAAAAACACGTCAAACCACCGACCTGGCAGTCAGCCACTCCACGTTGCCATGATGGAGAATCCTGAGGCCCTTTATTAACAAGTCCTTTACTGACCTGATGGTCAGCCTCTCCACATCATCTTGATGGAGACAGCAGCTGGGGCACAGGCTGCACCCTCACACCCAGTGGTAATCAGTTCCAGGCCGGACTCAGGGGCCTCACCAACACGTGGGGAACTGTATAACTACATAGATTACCTAGCCTACTACCTACATATTTATCGTCCTTATTTTGTCACTAGCAGTCTCTCTTCATTGGAATTTGGGGAAAAAAAATACCCGTGATGTAGTCTACAATGTTTCAATACAATGGGTGCATTACAATAGAAAAATTCCCCGATTAACACCATGAGTGATTACATTGAAAGAAAACGATTTCCTCACGTAACCCTTTTCAAAGTACCAAGAATACAATTATTACAGATTTGTTCCTTTTTATCAAGAAAAGAATGTTTTTACTTTTCTACTTCATCACCACTTGACATATCCACAACACGGATCAGAATGCATTTTCCAATTAATTTATATGCAAAAATTTTCATTCCTCACTTCCAGAGCTCACCAACACTCGCATAATTATAATGCTTTATGGAAAAGATAAACGTTTTTTTTTTCCAATAATATATTGATTTAATTTGATCAGTTTTCCCTGATCATTTACAAATATACATATTCTCTCTTCCATCCACTCATTCCAATCTTCTCATCCACCTCTCGACTCGCATTCACTAACCACAACTTCCTACAGTCACCCGATGTCTCGTCAACTCTTGTCAATAGCAAGATCAATCACTGTCACCCAATGTCTCATCAACTCTAGTCAATCACAAGATCAGTTAAGGGAATAATTAAGTATTTTAGGCCTTCACTAAGAACTGGAAAATTCACGACCACCTGTAGGAAAAACCAACTCAATTAGTACAACCCTAACTTCCAATTAACAAGTTGCACATACCTGATTACCACAAAAACTAAGCTTCCAGTCTCTCTTCGGTCCGTGGGGATGTTTCCAGGCCGGCAGATCTGCAGACTTAAAGGAAATCCTCACTCACCTGACTGCCAACAAAACACGGGCGAGTAGCTAAAGGTGAACAGGCAAACTTACGCCACTTTAGAATTGTCTCCACAATTTGGGACCGGACAAAAATGGTCTTATACAAAATTTGGCTACAGGTACAGACACTTTTACTGTTTCTTTATTGAAGTCTTTACATGATGAATTCAAAACAACCACATGGTATAAATTAATAACTTTTCTACTCTGCAATAAGCAAGATATTCTTTTACTTGCATCTCTAACATGGAAAAGAGCAAAGGTAACTTAAAGTTCCAGTTTGCCTCCAATTTTGTTTTAGCAGGTATACATGAAACTGAGCAGTTTTGTTGTGAATAGGCAGCATGATTGTAGAGTTGTTTATTTGATGGCTGTTTCAGTGTTACCTTGGCGATGCTTTCCGGTGTGCCAGCTGTCCTTACCTTGGAATGCCTGCCTTCAAGCCAGGCGACAAGATTCAGTTGTCCCAGCAGCAGCTAAAAGCTGACATATGACTTTGTGTTTAATGTACAGCATGCATGCAGCGTGTTTGGAAAAAGAGCATTGATATATGTTGAGACTTTGATGATCTTAACCTGATTTTGAACTTATTTTATTGTCACTTGTTTTGCAGCAAGGATGCAGATGTGGGATGGAAAGTATGTTTTATGTTATTTATTTTTTTTATATGAGAAGATGTAAAGACAGGGCATAATTTTTCCTGTCAGTCACTATGTATTCTCTGTGTTACTTAGGACTGGCAGGTGCCAGTCTTTACACCTGAATACAGATGTAAAAAAGTCAGCAGCACTTCGGTGCATATAATTGACATAGTGCTTGTGAAAATTTTTTCATGCCAAGGCATACTTTTGCAAAAATCAGCATTGCATGCCAGTTTGTTTGCAGGAGTATTTTTGTGTAAGCAGTCTTGTTCTTATCTTCACATGACAATTGCAGACACATGTACATATAGACGCATATGTTTACACATAGACACACAGAGTTGGTACTTTTGCTTCTAGTCCCAAGTCCATGATGATGTTGAGAAGGAATTTGAATGACCTGTAATCTGTGCGAGAGCATTAAGCATCCAGCTTGGATGATATGGTTATCAACTGTTTCATGTTCATCCACTAGGTTGGAGTCTGCTTTTCCTGGGGAAATGAGCTCGTATTTGGAGGTGTATTCAATTTTTCATTACCTCCCCATCTTTGTTGGGAAATATTTGACAGCCTCGTTTTCCATGTCACAAATGTTTTGTATACTGCTGCAGATTCTGGATTTATAGTTCATGGCTCATCTCCACATAAAGTGCTTTGTGCAGCCAAGATGTAACCATGAGTTCTGATATAACCAATATTCTGTTAATATCAACATTCAGGAAGCTGGTTGTTTAATTACACATACTATACCGTGGGTCACTAATGCAATAAGCGACAGTGGTTTGCTATCCATGCCTCGTACACAATAAAGTCTGTATGGATAAGAACCGGGAAGAGGCCTCGTGCCTTGCACATGCTCAGATTGTTCCTCTTTTCTCAGCAGCCATATTCTCTGCTTGCTAGCCTTGTGCACTCCAAGCAGCTAAGTATTTTTTACTTTTTCTCGCAATCGATTGATTGTTGCTGGTGATTTTGTTGTTCTTGCATATGCTTTCACTTATGGGAGAAACGTACATAAAGCATTTAGGTGGCAAAGCCAGGGTTCTTCAGATTTCATCTGTCGATCTCTCAACTCGCAGGCCAGTGCTTTTTATGGCGTACCAAAGCCCTTTCTCTCTCTTCAATACTCTCTCCCATCTTGCTCTCTTTCTTTCCGGGGTCTCCTCAGCTCAGCTGCAGTTCTGTTGAGGTGACGGCAATCCCTTGCTCAGCAATGGCATACTGTGCTCACCTCCCTCACATTCTTTTTGGGGTCTCCTCAACTCGGCTGCGGTTCTGTTGAGGTGATGGCAAGCCCTTGCTCGGCAACGGCAAACCGTGCTCACCCCTCTCACATGAGTTTTGCCAACTCAGGTGGTGTGGAAATAATGTGAACTAGGAAAGGAGCGTGATTTTTTCGGTGATCAACTCGGCCGCGGTTCTGTCGATCTTGTGCCTGCATCCTCGACCCCCCTCCCCCCCCCTTCCTGTATATTCTCACAGTGATCAACTAGACAAAGGAGACAATAACCCCTTTACAGTTGTCTGATACTCAGCCCTGGTTGTTTCCCTTCCTCCGCGTGATCGACTCGGCTGCGGTTCTGTCGATCCCATCATTGCATCCAGTGTACAGCTCAGCTCAGGTTCTGCTGCACACATCTCCGTTGCCATGGCCAAATCACGGATGCAGGTTCCCCCTTCTTTGGGGGATACAGGGTACAGTCTGAAGGCTTAGCCCTTCTTCACCCTCACGCCCGATTTCAGGCCCACTCTTGCCAGTGCGGCCGTCGGCTGAGCCAAGGGAGACAGCAACTCCTTTACGGTTGTCTTGCACTCAGTCAGCCCCTTTTGTCTCCCTTCCTCCGCCCTTGCCTGGCTTCGCCTGGGTTCCTACCTCTGTCTCCTATGCGGGACAGAGTGTGTGATTTCCTTGGCATATGCCGGGCAACCCGCAGGGGGCTGGCCCCTTAGGGTCTCCCTATGCTGTCTTGGGCCAGCAGGCACAGCTTCAGCCCCCTCCCCTCTGCAGTAGGGCAGAACTCTAAGCTTTGGGTGCTATGTGCCCCTCACATGGCTCAGTGGCTCTCTGCCATGGGGCTTCCCCAGCCCCCTGCCCTGGGGTTTCCCTGGTGGCCTGGCTTTATGTGAAGGCCTCTCCTTCGCCAGCCCCCATGGCCAGCCCAGTGGCAGACCCCTCCCCAGGGGTTGCAGCGGGGTCAGACCACCAGGTTTACCCCTACGTTCATCCACACCAAGGTCTGTCACCTCCTCTGCCGGCAGTTCTGAGCAGGCAGACTCCGAGTCGGAGGATGAGGACCTGATACCTCTTCCTTCTCCTTCAATGACTCTGTGATCCTGCTGGCTTCCAACGTGCCCGGAGCCGTGTCCATCTTCCAAGATGCCTGGACTCCCTGCCCTTCAGCAGCTGAGCCCCCCTTAGGTGCACTACCTCTCTCTGCCCCTCCCACCTCTCTCTGAAAGGAGTCAGGCATGGTAGCCGACCCTATGAGGAGGTCACAAAGCAGGGTTAGGGTCACGGAGGCACAGGACATTATGCCTGGTTCTGTTCCTGATTTTCCCCAGGGCCTTAGAGTGTGGGAAGTTTCTGAAGCCAGAGAAGCTCCCATTCACATGTAAGGCCTTCAGGGCCCATGACTCAGTCCCAGACTCCCACCTTGCCCTTTCCCAAGAGAACCTCCTCCTTCTGCAGGAGAGGTCTTGGTCTCAGCACCGGCAGGTTGCTCTCTCAGAGCGCTGCCTCACAGATTGGGAAGAAATTGCTAGGTGGGATCTGCAGGCGGTTTCGGGGATGGACTCCTTGGGAGATCTGGTATCCGCCCTTAAGGACCCAGACTATGAGTCTTTTGCTGTCTGCCAGTCTGCTGACCATCCGCCATGCAGTCCATGGTGGAAGGGCTCAAATATTCAGCAGGTGCTTATGCCAGGCTGCACCTAAACTCAGTTCTAGCAAGGCGGGATGCCATGCTTCTGGCATTGTTGGTCGCACGCTCTTCTTCCTCACGAGCCTCTCTTAGAGTCTTGTCTGTTAAGATTGGTTTTGTCTTTGGGAACCATGTACAGGTGACCATCAAGAGCCAGGCCGAAATTAGGAGGGACCTCGCCCTTCACTCAGATCCCTCTCACCCCACGGGGCACAGCTTTATTTTTTCGTCCCATGCGAGACACTTAGTGAAAGGGCCGAACAAACAAGGCTTACACATTTCTGATCCAACATTTTTGTTGTTGTAGTCCAAGCAGAGGCATGTATCAAACTTGTGTACTAGTTAACGAGGGAAAATTAAATTCCCAGAAAGTGATGACGCCATTTTTGCACAATTGTGTGTGTGTTGTCATTGTTTGAATATCGCCTGACCACTTGTGTACAAGCTTTCACGCCGTATCTACATTATCTACAGGAAAATAAACCTAGTCAAGTTTGGTATTAAAAGAATTGTCGGGAATTCGCCTATTCAGTCATCTCAAAAGCACAGATATATTACATTTTTCATGACAACCACTAATTATCAAACTAACAGCCCCACTTGTAATGGCCGCTCAGCAATGCCGAACACATTGTTGCCAGACCAGCTTTACACAGATGACATTCAGTTCGCCGAGTACAGTACGGTTAGCTGGCTGGTGGGGAGCAGCCTGCAGAAAACACCCCTTTCCCTAACCTGCATTCACGGCTTGGTCTCTGCAGCTGCGGGCGAGCTGTAAACTCCCCTGCCTCACAAAACTAAGTAGCTTGCTCTGAACAGCCGTGGGGGGAGCACCCTGCTCTGGCTACCTCTCCCAAGGGCGCTCCACTGGCCAAGGCCCACAGATTCTTTGGACACAAAGGGTCTAAGGCTGAACAACTGGCCAATGGCTGATCAGGTTCTTGACCTCAGAGCCAAAAACCTGCCTCTTTACAGCCGGCTCACCCCCAACGACTAACCCCGACCTGGAGCCATCACCCCCCACAGGCGACCCTGTGGGCAGTCTGTCCCAGCGCCTCAGTGCCTGGGAATGACTTCCCTCAAGCCAGTGGGCCCTGCAGGTGATCAGGTTGGGGTTTCGCCTTCCATGGGATCACGAAAGGGCCCCCCCCCTCCCCCCCCCCCCCCCCACGCCCCCCCCACGCCCTTCCGTCTCTCCGGGATTTTATGGCTGAATTTTTATGCTCCCCAAAGCTTCTGCGGGTTGGAAGTCCATTCTGGACCTCTTACCCCTAACTCTTCTGATGCCAAGTATTTTAGTACTGTTTCTGTGCGTGGAAACCAAGTATATTTTTTACTGACTCAGAATTTCATCACCAACATTACAAAAAAAAAAAAAAAAAAAAAAAAATCCAGAAAATACGATTCTAATTGAATTGTGATGAGATTTGGTGAAATTATGCAGAAATGCATGTGAATTGTTCTGACATTAATTTCAAGTGATTGTATGCTCCCACGCTTTGGTAGTCTATCACTTCATCATCTTTTTCTTCCGAATCGGAATTGTTGTCTGCATTCAACTGATTGATCAGTTCAGCCACATGTTCTTCTTTCAGCACTCTTCTCTTCATTGCCTCGGAACGTTCCTCCAGTGTAAATCCTTCAAAATACTTGTTATCACTCCCTTAGTCACTGAAGAGTTCAGCTAGAAACGCTTCGCTTGCCTCCATCAAGGAAACTGCTAAAAAAAAAAATCGGAAAAATCCCCACTGAACTGATGGTGTGGTGCTTGAAATTGCAGACAAAGAAAGTAGCCATGTTTATTTCAAGTGCGCATGCGCTAGGCTGTCCAGGGGAAGTGACATCAGCTTTAAAATTAGCTTAGTGTGTGTGCCATGTGCTTTTTGGTGATAGCCGCCGCCTTTGGCTCACAGGTATAGGAAACGTCATTGGCGGTAGCTACCGCCGGTGGTATGGGGAGAGCTAAACAGGTTCCTCCGAGACCTCCACTTTTGGATGGAAACCCCCATGTCAATCCAAGATGCCATGCACCCAGGCAACTGGGCGGTATCCATCGACTTGAAGGATGCATACCTCCACCTCCTGATCCACACAAGGGACAGAAAGTATCTCCGGTCCATTTGGAGGGACCAGGTCTTCCAGTTCAGGGCCCTTCCCTTTGGTCTGGCCCCACCCCTGTGGGTGTTCACGAAGGTCGCCCGGGAACTTTGCATGCACGTTTGGGAGAGGGGAATCCGCCTCAAGGCCTACCTCGACGATTGGCTTCTCCTGGTCTCCTCCAGCACTCTGTGCTCCCAACAAGCTCTCCAGGTTCTAGACCTCTGTCGAGACTTGGGGTTTGTTCGCAATGAGGAGAAGTCAGATCTCACCTCATCGCAGCAATTCCAGTTCCTGGGCATGTCTTTTGACACCCAGGTGGTTGGTATCTCCAACCCCTGAGCATCTAGTATGCCTCCGGGGTCCTCTTAGCCCAACTCTGGTCTCTAGATCAGGCACTGGCCAGCAAGTTGGTCTCCCTTCTGGGATTGATGGAGTTGTTGGCCCCTCTTGTATCTTTTGGTCGGCTCCACAAACCTGTTTCAACGCTGATTTCAGAAGCGTCGGTCCCAAACGTCACAGTCTTGGGACCTTCTGGTTCCTCTGGGCCATTGATTCCAAACCTCAGTGACCCAATGGCACTCCCACTCCTGGTTATCCCAGGGAGTCTCCATCACGCCTCCCCCTCCTCAGCAGTACCTGTTCATGGATGCGTCCAACTTGGGGTGGGGGGCCCACGTGGGCGGTCTTTCGAGCCCTCAGGGATTTTCTTCCGTTTCTGACAGAGAAACACGTTCCCCTCAGCATGGTCAACACAACTGTGCCTTGTTACATCAACAAGCAGGGGGGAGCACGCTCACTCTCCTTGTCCCTGCGGGCGGAACAACTTCTCTGGTACGAGGATCAGTCCATCTGGATCTTGCACAAGCATGTTCCAGGCAAGATAAACATTCTTGCGGACTCCCTCTGCAGGTCGGACATGATTTTTCCATCAGAATGGACTCTGGTCCATTCGGTCCTGGAACCAGTCTGAGCTGTGTGGTTCAAACCACAATTGGACCTGTTAGTCACCAGGTTCAACTGCCTCTTCCAGTTGTGTGTATCTCCACTTCCGATAAAGCTCACCCTAACAACAAGGTCCCTGCTCCAGTCACGGTCAGGCATTTCACATGGCAATCCAGGCGTGCCAAATCTTCACGCTTGGCTACTGTGCAGGATGCGCTGTCTACACAAGGCGCTTCCCCCGCGGTAGTTGGCCTCACAGGCAAGCACACAAGGGGTATACAGTGCCCACTGGAACGGCTGGCCTTCTTGGTGCTCCGCCAGTGAGGTGTCGCCCCACTACCTCTCTCGCCTCGAGTTAGTGAACTTTCTTGCCTTTCTCTCGTCAGAGAAAAAACTTGCAGCCCCCTCAGTGAGAGTTCACAAGGCTGCTATCGGCACCACCATCTGCCAGTTAGGCAGCCCTTCCTTTGCTGACAAGCCTTTCCTATGGGATGTCATCAGGGGAGCCTCTATACAAGAGGCTCGAACCCCCCACCGTATCCTGGCATGGGACCTCTTTCTAGTCCTCTCCTCAAGGCTCCCTCTTTATGAGCCCATCAGGGAGTGTTCTCTGAAGTTTGTCTCCTTCAAGACAGCCTTTGTTATCTCTCTGGCTTCGGGGAGGTGCTGCAGTGAAGTCCATGCTCTTAGTAGCCTTCCTGGAGACATAGCCTTCTAACCCGATTGATTGATGTCTCTTTGGTCCCTCCTTGGAGTCTTAGCCAGAAACCAGTCGCCAGGTTCTCCTTCTTCTACTATCTCCATTCATCCTGTGACCTCTATCCTCGCCCCAGACAATGAAGACCGCACACTCTGTCTGGTGCGCACCCTGCGAGTGTATGGAAAGCGGACAAAGTCTTCTCACTCGAAGCAGCACCACCAGTTTCTCTCTTACAATGAAAGTTATAAGGAGGACATCAGGTGCTCATCAATCTCTCGATGGCTTTGAGAAGTAGTCAAAGCTGCGTACGCAAGCCTGACGCGGATTTGGCTATCTTTTCACCAAGGCCTCATGAAATTAGAGCATGGGCCTTGTCACTGGCAGTCTCCCACAATGCCAGCATTCAAAGTGTCCTGGACGCCGCATATTGGTGTTCCCCGGGCACTCTCATCCAGTTCTACCTGCGCGACTTCTCCCGTCTGTGCGATGATGGTTCCAAGAGTATTGCCTCAGCTGTGGTGGCTCAGCATCTCATCTCCGCCGCACGCCCTGGCTCTTCTTACTCCTCCAGACTTAACCAAGTGAGCCCTCCTTCTGGGTAGTGCTCCTCTGCATTAGTGAGCCACGGTATAGTATGTGCAATTAAAAGGAAATTTTCCTTCTAAAATTACATTTAATCTAACATACTTATCGTGGCTCATGCAGAGTCCCTGCCTTCCTCCCCGCCTTCCTGGTTCCCTTTGGATTTCACAGGCAGGGTATGAGTTACCTCGAAAAGAGGAATGATCTGAGCATGCGCAAAGCATGAGGCCCCTTTTGGGTTCTTGTCCATACGGACTTTATTGTGTTCAAGACAGGGATAACAAACCACTGTCGCTTCTTGCATTAGTGGGCCACAGTAAGTATATAGATTAAACGTAATTTTAGAAGGAAAATTTCTTTTCTATGACACTGATATCTATCTGGAAGGTTGAAAGGCATTTAGTGATGGAAGTACATTTAGCAGAAGATGGACGGTCTCTGAATGAATTATGTGTGGTGATGCGACAATGATAGGGCCATAGCTGGTGAACTAGCAGTGCAAGCAGCCCCTAGACTTTTTTCAGCCAGAACAGCTGGCTGGAATGGCAGTCATCTTACTGCTGTCGTTGAATTTCCAGATTTTCTCTTGTGTGACCAAGTTTTTCGTCAGAAATACTATTGTCATTTAGCTAGTGTCGTCACTAGGCTGACTTGAATTAACATTAATAATTCCAGGCTAGGTCTGAAGTAACAACAGTATTGATTCCTTGCAAGAGTTTGTACAGCATATTTATTTTCAGATTCTTATGGTCATGTTCACATTCCAAATTACTGAAAGTAGTTTTTCTGTTGAAAACTGTAATGGTTTTCAACAAGTAAGTCAGTCTATAATCATCATCTTTTTTTTTTTTTTCAACTTCTGTTTTAAAATATACGTACAACAGACACATTGGCATACAACTGGCCTTTTAGAAAAGGAATGGTGCAAAACAGTTTGGACCGAATGGCAGGAAGTTTGAGGTCATGGCAGAAAAAGTGTGAAAGAAGAGATCAGGCAGACATTTTTGGAGGTGGGTGTTGTTCTTCTGCGTGGATAAGGAGAGCGTCTAGCACTCCCAGTGTGGCATACTTTAACTGGCACTAAGATCTTATTCATTAAATGTTGAAATAGTCTTACCGAGATAGATACAAGTTGAAGTGTTTTGTGGTTCACAACTCTTCTAGTTTCACACAGACCCCTTTGGCTCGTAGGAGGAAGTGCAGTAAAATGGTTGACTTGATGCCCTAGTAGTTTGGATTTATTTGCTACTCTTATTTCCCCCGAGTGCTGAATACAGTACAGCATTTTGCAGTGCTCTTTTTGTCATGTATTCTGAATTGGCAAAAGTACCATTCTCAGCAAAGTAATGTCTGACTAATACTTTTATTTTGGTTAACTGAAGTTTTGTTCGAGATATGTCTTTGATGTATGGATTCCATGTTTAGCAGTCATTTTTATTTCCACATTTGAGCCACCTTCCAAAAACTTGTTCCTATTGTGTTGCATTTATCAGCATTCTTTATGTTTAATCTTGTTTTGTTTGGTTATGACTTCTCTCTGTATTCACATTTCATGCAGTTATTTAATTCGAGTGAAGAATGACCGATTATTTTGGTGAAACATGACTGATGAGATTTAGAAAAACGAACATCCAGTAGCACTTCAGTTAGAAATGATAACCGTTCTGTTCATTTTCAACACAACAACAAAAAATGAAGACGTGAAATATTCAAATTGGCAAATATTAAGTCATGATCTCCCGATAGTGTGTGTGTTACTATATAAGTCATTGTCATTTTCTCAGATAAAAGAAAGAAGACACACACACAAAAAAGAGACATTGAAAGAAAGAAATGAAATTGACTGGTCTATTGATTTGGTATATACATCCTAGTGTATACATGATTGTTAGTTTTACATCCTTGCAGTTTTGTGAAAAGATATCATGAGCTTTAAAGTACCCATTTAAAACCAGAGAAATGCAATACTTGTAGGACTGTTGTTGGTTGTTGACTTAACGTCATTTAGCAATAATCAGCGGCCAGCAATGAAAGACAATTCAAATTAATTTATCAGAATACTACTTTGCGCAGGTGATTTTTTTCCCCCAGGTTATCTAAAACAAAAACATTGTGGAACTTTGTGGAAATGCCAGCAGGACATTTAGTATGAATTTTCTAATATGATATTTTTTTTATGTAATACATTTAATGGTTTGTGAGTTATTCTTTACCTTTTCTTTTGTGTTAACTGTGGATGATGAACTGGTTAAATATATCAAAAGAAAGGACTGCTCAGATATATCTCACGTTAGGGATGTCAGTAGAATAGTTGTGTGTCAGGAGTTAATAGGACATTAGTAGTTGTGTGTGGTGAATTAATAAGAAAGGTATTTTGCAAATGGTTTTGTGCTATTTTGGGAGGAAGATACTTTTTTCCCATGCGCGACAGCTCTGACAAAGTCTGGTGGGTCAGTGGGTAATGAATATATTAATAAATGAATTTATGCCAGATGATTCTGTTGCTTGAGAGAGAGAGCTAGAGAGAGAGAGAGAGAAAGGAAGGCAGAGAGAATGAAACCGAGCTGGAAGTTACTATAGTCGTGTGAAGGAAGAAAGTAGTCTGTGGAATTTGGCAACAGAATTTGATGTTTGTGCGTTTGTGTGTGCCTTAAACAGGACTATTGTCTTTACTGAAATAATCTGAGTTCATTTGCTGTTCATATTCATTTTGTACACCTTCCAGCAGATTGATGGCGCTGCCTAAGGTTATAAAGTGGAGTTGCCTGTGATGGCAGAGTCAGGAAATTTCTGGCCCAGCCGTCCAAAGAGGCCACATGTTAGGGCTGAACTGTCCAAGTCAGAACCATCCAGTTTCAATACACCCTGGGTCCAGAATAGCTCATTGGTAGAGCACCGAACTCGTAATCTTGGTGATCCTGGGGTTGTGGGTTCTAATCTCCACCGGGCCGTTTCGGTACAGGGGGATTTTTCCCTCGGAGTTAACATTGGTTCTGACTCCATTTCTCATACAGTCCTTTGAATAAGACTATAAACTGAGCTTCTGTGAGTGAACTCATGCATAACATCTTGCACGCACGTAAAATCCCATCACCAACTTTCAGAAGAGAAGGCCAGTTTGGAGGTTGGTATGGATGACATGTTACACATAGCATGCACCTTCCCCAAAGTTGGAGTATGGCTGCCTTAATGGCAGGATGAAAAAATGGTCATACACAGAAAACTCCACACCCTTTGTTGGGTAGATGGGATTAATCCTTGCCTGTCTATATAAGGAGTGTCCGCAGGAGTATCAACCTGCGTATGCAGGGGAAAAAAGCCCACTCTGAAACTCCACACCAACCAAATGTTAATAAACAAGCAAAGTAACACTGTTCACAAAATCATGCAGGTTATTTCACCTGTGATTTCCCTGAAGATGGAGTATGGCTGCCTTAATGGCGGGATAAGAAAACGGTCATGCACACAAAACTCCACTCCCTTTGTTGGACAGATGGGATTAATACTGGCCTGTCTATATTGGGAGTGTCCGCAGGAGTATCAGCCTGCGTACAAAGAAGAAGAAGAATTTCACTTGTGATTAAATATAAGGATCACTTGTAATGTTGCAATACGAGTATTATGAAAATACATATATGAAAACTTGTTCCTCACTTTTGTGATCCTAAAATTCAGAATAAAAGTATTAGTAATTTCAACCGAGTCTGATCATCATTAAAATATCAGATTGTAATTATAACCGAGTCTGATTGTAATTATAACTGAGTCTGATCATCATTAAAATACCAGATTCATTGGATCCAAAACCCACTTGCTGAATGGATCCTCTTTGATGCAGATCCATTCTGAAATTTAGTGGGTTGATCCATGGGTTGCGTTCCAACTTTTCTCAAATTTTGTTTTGAGGTTGGACCTTGGTTCACATTCCATCTTTCCACAAATTCCATTAAAATTGTTAGTAGTTTTTTTGCTGACCAAGCACCAACAGAAGTAGATCAAAACATCTCCCTGGCATCAATACTGGTTTATAAGGTTACACAATTTACTTTGTTCAAACCTGTAACAGAGGACATGAGTCTGTCAGTCCAAGAAACCGATCTACCTTTGCATATGACCCCTTTTTGACAACTCCATCCTCACAGTGACGCAAGGTTCTGTGACTGCTCATTTCTTTCATACTATGACACTACTTGCAACCTCTGTACAACATCTCCCCCTATTCCGAATTGTGATTAACCTCTCAACTCTTGCGCCAAATTTCATCAGTCACTTTTCAACCCAATTCTTAACCTGAAACCCTCCTGTAACTGTGACTTTGGCCATTTTGGTTTCTTGCTGCATGTGATCTAATCAGATGGACACGAGTTTTCCTGTTGTTGGCCATTTTGG
Organism: Conus canariensis; assembly: GCA_033310375.1. Taxonomy (NCBI): domain Eukaryota; kingdom Metazoa; phylum Mollusca; class Gastropoda; order Neogastropoda; family Conidae; genus Conus; species Conus canariensis. The sequence continues at coordinate 55,864,280 of CM065725.1, forward strand.
TTTCTTGCTGCATGTGATCTAATCAGATGGACACGAGTTTTCCTGTTACATGCAACATGACATCTGATCCTTGTGGTGAATGGTCTGAACAGCAGTTCAATTGTTCTGCTGTGCATGGAGTTGACTGTTACATTACAAGTTCTGAGCATCGTCACGTCAAGAGAATCAGTTCATGATCATGCCAGCTTGTTTGTGACCAAGACTGAAATCTTTAATGGCATATGAATGCAGTCTTGGCACTGTACTGTTATTGCAGCTGTGGTATTTCAAGAATTTTGAGTAGTAAAGAAAATTTTTATCAGCTTGTAAGCGAAGTGAAAACTATAAAACAGAAATAAGGCCAAGAGCGGATTTTACAGAGGTGGAGACAAATATGTGAAAGCACTGAAGTTCAGAGACCTAATCAATATGATAGGTGTATGGGATTGGGTAGGTATGGGATTGGGTAGGTATTGTCAGAAAAGGGACAGTCCTGTGAAAGAAAAACTTACTGAAGAGAAGATTCATTTGCTCTTGAAATATGGTCAAATGGTAGGACAAGCAGCTACAGTGTCTGTACTCGGAGTGTGCATGCAGTGCCTTGCTCACACTTGTTTACTTAACCCTTACGCCGCTGACGTTGCATTTCTGCTACCACGTGGCTCACCGCCGACATCGCAGAAATGCGACTAACTAGGGTTCTGTAACTCCTGATTCTCTCTCTCCAAGTTGATGTGAGAGAAAGCTAGCAGTAAACATCATAGTTAGCGGATTCCCTGACCTGTGCTCTCAGCCATTTGCTACGTCAGAGTGCTGTTCAGTTAAGTGGTTTCATTGATTTTATTCCAATTGTTTTTCCATTCACTATGAGGTCACAACCAAGCACTTAATGTACTCGACCTCACTGTACATTTACCACAGATCAGGTGCTGGAAATATTGAATAGACAGTCAGCTGATCCTGATTCAGATGAAGAAGACCCAGATAGTGACCAGGAAACTTTATGGGACAGCAAGAGCTTGACCGAATTACTGTTAAGCGAGGCGTTGGACGCGTGCCAAGTGGTGAGGAAAGAAGAGAAGACGAGAGATCAGACTAGACGCAGGCTCAGCGCGTGCCCAGTGTTTTGGCATTGAGCCAACCAGCAGTGACTGACAGTTGAGAGTGTTATGTGAGGGAGCGAGCAAGACAAATAGCTAAGACTAGTAAAAGGCAATGAACTTACTAACACAGCTGTCTTGTGGGTCGAGGTTGAAGGGGGTGTGGCCAACTGACACATGTCAGACGTGAGCAGCAGAGATGTGTTTCAGTGGGAATTATGATCAGCTTGAATGGCTCCCCAGGTTCCAGAGACCAACAGGCACGTGAATGACTTTGTTTTCATGAAAAAATATTGCTTTCAATAGTGAGAGTGAAAGGGATGTGTGTGTGTTCCCTTTTTCCTTTCTTTCATGTGTACCAGTTAGGCATAAGAGTGTGTGTGTATATGTATGTGTGTGTGTGTTCCCTGCTATTGGAGTAGTTGGATTTAAGGCTGTTTCTTCCATTTTTCTGTTGGATATACCACACTTTCTGGTCTTCATTTGTGAGTGGAGTATTTTTCCTCCCATGTTGAGAATTTGTTGGCATGCTTTCTTCTTTTTTACGTTGAGAAGAAAGGTAGCATTCATTTTTTTTTTATTTTGCATTTTTTTTACACTTGAAATTACTAAAAAATTGAAATTCTTGTTGACTAACCATCACTAACATGTTATAATAAAAATACAGTGTATCTCCTCCAATTTACAAAAAAATAGCATGAGAATTGGTTGTTTAGTTCCAGAGATATCCACGTTTCATGTAAGCTGGTATGAAATAAGAGTTATTTTGAAAAATGGCTGGCGATGGGGATTTATGCAAAATAGAACGTCTGGCAGTGAAAGGGTTAAAAGTGTCCATCTACCTCCTGTAATGACCCTCTTACAAAGACCGCTTTTTCATGACATTTACAAGATCATGAAGAGGTTCATGGCACTGTGAATAAAATGTATGAACAGAATAGATGTGTAATTAATACTGTCCAAGCTTCATTAACCTTTGATCTTCAATACTTCAATTTAATTTAAATCAGCTAGTAGAATTAAGGACACATGCACTTTTGGAAAATCTCTGCACATTGGAAAAGGATGTTCTATTCATAAAGCAGAATTGTATGCAACACTACATCATTAACACGCCAATGTCCATCTTTAATATACTTTTATGCGCAGATTTGAAATCAGTTCTACAATCCTTGCTGCAGTGGAACTGCATAGCTTGACATGATTTATGTTACGAAATGAAATGTGTTACTCACTGTCTGCGAAACTGATCTAGAGGCATTGATTTTTGCTGGGTACCATCACGCTGTGGCTTAAAGTGGAATGAAATAGCAGATAATTTGGCTAAACAGGGAGCTTTGGGAAATGTTCAACCTATTTCTGAATGTTCTTTGAAACCCTCTATAAGTGAAATATTTCACTTGTTGGAAAACTATACATAACGAAACAGAAATTTCACTAAGAAGTCACATGAATTGCCTTCCTGCTCAAGATATATAGCACAGATAATCAACAAACTTAGGTTAAACACATGGAACACAGAATTCTCCCCTGATGTTAGGTGTTTATGTGGGGGAAAAAAACTTCTCCATCATATACTACTAGACTGCCCCATTTTAAGAGGGTGATACAATTTAAAAGGTACGAATACTGCATATTTTGAAAGCACTGACCATATTCTATATGACACTTGCATTGCGCATGTTATTTTCCAGTCAGAGTTGGGCAGACTGTCATGATTTAAGTAAAAAAGTATTTTCAGAAGTATTCTTAGTGGCGTAGCTAGATTCTAAAATGTGAAGGACAAAGGTGAGAGGAAATGACCAGAGACATTCTGACATTCTCACTGATCTCTGGTGCCTTTTAACATCGTCTAACATCGTCGATGATGAACAGGCGTTAAAATAACCACTGGTCTAAACTGAAGTGAATGCACTTTTTGGAATAAGTCCAGGGTTCCTACAGACTCCCCAAAACAAAATTTAATAAGTTTTCAAGCAGATATTTTAAAAATTAAAGGCTACAACACATGCGTAGATGGATACGCCCCTTACCTGTTTTCTGCCCTTTGTCAACCTAATCAGCTCTTACTTCACACAGCAGAAAGCAGAAGTACTATTAGTACTAACTTGAAAGTCATTTTAAACAAAAAAACTGCTAAAAGTCTGGAAAGTTAAATGCGCACATATTTTTCAAGCGGTTTATGCTTCAGTTCTTTGTTTAGACTTTCATCAAACAATACCACATAGTTTGATTCTTCTTGTGTTCTTTTTTTTTTTTTTTAACAATGAATTAAAGTGAGGTGCAATGCCAAATACCTGTATTTTCCCTCACCACACTGAAATCCTTTGGCGATTTGACTATCTGAAAATGTTTAAAAAAGGTGAGAATTCCATTCACAAGAGTCAAAACTTTGGTGCGAGTTTACACTGTGCGGTGTCCAATAAATTTAAGATTTCAGCACACTTTGAGAAAAACGAGTCCATTGTGGCTGAAGAGCTGGTGCTGTATTCGCGCACGGACACATCAGGGTCAGGATTTAATGGCGCCGCAACATTTGCATTCGATACTGCTGCAGCCATATTGTTTGTAAGAAAGTGCGAGATGGGTATTGCTGCCGAAGATTTGCTCGACGGCAACAGAACCATGTGCTTTTTTCCTTTGCTGTGGCTTACTATTGTACTCTTGCCCATTGCTTGCACATTGAAACTTTTTTTGCAGACTGTGCAGTAGCAGGCATATTTGTTTACTTTGTCTTCACTCGCCCAGTCAGAAAACTCTGCCGGTTTATCCAACCACAGATGGTTGAAAACACATTTCCCCCCTGGCATTTTCAAGCTCCGTTCACGAACCAGCAGTCACAAAGAATTGAACAAGCAGGAAATGCTAGACCTTCGCACATGTGTAGAGTTTGAAAATTGCCAAAGTAACAAATTATCTTCCTTGGTTAAATAGCAGACGATAATGCAATGTTGTAAAAATTTGTTTTAAATAATTTGTCATCACCCTGAACGCAGAAAAATCAAACTGCCATTCTTTATGCCACATTAACAATTTTTGGAGCTGACGGCATGATTTTCAAAGGTTTTCATGGAGGTTTGGTCAACAGAACCACATTTTATTGATTTTCAACGGTTTTTAAGGCCTTGAAATTGGCACTTACAATTCAAGGAGTTTCAAGGAGTGAACGAATCCTGCTTATTATAACTTCAAGCATTCAGAAACTGAGATTCATTTTGTTGAAGTCAACATATAATGTAGTGCCTTCATAAGGTAACATTTTCACAGCGGCTGGTTGGGAAAGAAAATGTAACACACGTGTACACGCGCGTACACACACACACACACACACCAGCCCCTTCCCCAAGTCTTACTCATTCATTTCATAACAAGAACACAAAAATATCAATTCACAAAATTTCTCACCTTTCCCATGTTCATTCTGCTAAAAAAAAATTGGCTGCATTCTGACATTCACACTGCAATTCTAGGACCTGTCATAAATTTGTCGCTGCAAAATCTTTAGTTGTCCCAACACATTCTTTAGTTGTCCCTACACAATCTTTTGTTTTCCCTACACAATCTTTTTGTTGTCCCTGCACAATCTTTTGGAATACTGTTCAATCCAACAGAAAAGAAACATGCAAGCACTAATGTAAAATATTAGCTGAACTAACCCTCCACACCTTGATATGTTCATGTGTAATCTATGGTTCCACAAATATCCATTGCATAAATACTTGATGTGGTTGATATCAATGTACATATTGTGTTAATGGCGCTTTGAGTCAACTGAGAAAACTGGTTACATATTCCCTTTCCATTTCATGCCAGTATGTATTGAGACAAAACAAAAAGTGCTTTGTAACTTGCAGGGCTTGTTGCTCATCTCGTTTCCCTCATCACAATGCAAGCCACACTTACACAGTAAATGTATTCATATACAACAAAATCTGTTGATAATTAGTTTGTCATTCTTCACACTTTCTGGTGATTTAGTATTGCAGTGAGGGCAAGCTCTGCAGTGTTTTGTCTGCAGTTTTTAATCATCAGTGAAACATTTAAAATGTCTGTAGTTATCAGGTTAAAAGCTTTCATTGAAAGAGGAATTGTGACTTGGAAGCTTCACACAACCACCAACGTTGGTTTCAACAATACCAGTCCATCGTAAAGAACACTTGCAGCCATTATTGGTCACAATTCTGAGAACTGCATTTCTGTTGCTAATGGGTGCCTTTACACAGACAATTTGTGGACACAGCTGTTATTTCCTCCAGGTCACCTCCACTTCATCTGTGCGATACCTGAAACAAAAATGGTCAGATCTAACGGGACTGAACAAGCAGTACTGCATGGCTAGTTCTAAGAAACATTTGTAATGCTGTAAAAAGTCTTTTTTTTCTTTTCTGACAAGTCTGCACTTCTTGCACTAAAAAAAACAAAGGGACATGAGGAATTTGTATGATGTCAGATGTTCAAAACAAACTGTGCTATATAAAGTGCACAACTATAAAACCGTTCATCATACCTTTGGGTACATGAAGTGTCTTTAAGTTCTGTGGTTACACCTGAACAAAACATCTCCCAGCCTGCCTGAGCAATCATGGCTCCGTTGTCAATGCAAAACCTGAAACAGAAACATAAATAAATGAGTAATAAACAGTGTCATTTTCACATGAAGCAAGTAATCAAACATCACATCTAACAAACTTCCACCGGCCCTCCCATGATTTCTGGAGATCTGCTGTCAGTCCTTCAAACCAACAGCCCCAAAATGCTAGCAATCATTCTGGTGATTCTCTTCTGGCAAAGTCTCAATGCCTCTTCAGACAGTACAACTGCTGTAATGTAAATTCACCATCGGGAACCTAGTTTGTCTAGTTTATGATCTCACCAATCTTGCTTTTGTTCTCAATTGCCTGATCTTTCTGTTCGCAATTCAAGATCAGTGACTTTCACAACGCACCAAGGTTCTCGATGAAAAAAGAAAGAATCACTTAACATGTTCTGCCAACTTTTTGGTAAGAAATCATGTGAAAGCTCTCCTATAGCAGAAATCGATTTGTTTTTACTCTCCAGTGGCTGAAATCAGTTTGTGGTTGGTTGGCCTAAAATTCTATTCTCAATTTGTAAGTAAACATCTTCATTCAGTGCTGCTTAGACAGTCCAAAAACAATTGCTAAAATGGACTTGATAGCCAATTTGAAACAGTTCTGAGTTCAGCATGCCTAATGAAAAAATGGACTTAATAGCCAATTTAAACCAGTTCCGAGTTCAGTAAGCCTTATCATAAAAATGGACTTAATGACCAAATTGAAACAGTTTGGAGTTCAGTATGCCTAATGGTAAAAATGGACTTCACAGCCCTTTGAAACAGTTCCAATGTCAGAAAGCTTAATGATAAATGTCGGTCAAGAATCAGCAAGCAGGCTGTGTTCCCTCTTTGGAGAAAAGATCAACTGATTATGAATTATTCCTAGTTCACTACAACTCTGCCAACTAGACTGTGGATTGTAGGCTTTCAGTTAATACTCTCACAGCTCTGTTTATCTTCTTTTCTTATCTTTTTTGGCCGTCATGGTGCAGATTAAGATTAAGATTAAAATTATAGTCCCGTCAACAGCAGAGGTTATCTCAGGACTGTCACCACGTTTCAAACTATCACGTATATATGTTAAAAAAGGATTAAAAGCAAAACCTTACCCAACCCAAATCTTAAATAAATGTTAGCGAACCGCCCAGAGAACATGGACAAACGAGTCACAAGACGAAACACAACTAGTTTCAACCTCTTAGGTCTTCATCAGGTGAGACATTAACAAATAAAACAATGAAAATTCACTTAGCTTTGATCGCTTCAGATCACTTCGTAGGGTTCAGCGCAAGGAAGAAGGCGTTGAATCAACGCCTTCTTCCTTGCGCTGAACCCTGCGAAGTGATCTGAAGCGATCAAAGCTAAGTGAATTTTCATTGTTTTATTTGTTAATGTCTCACCTGATGAAGACCTAAGAGGTTGAAACTAGTTGTGTTTCATCTTGTGACTCGTTTGTCCACGTTCTCTGGGCGGTTCGCTAACATTTATTTAAGATTTGTTTAGATTTCCGCCTGCAGTCCTCTCGCTTTGCAACTAGACCTTACCCAACCCATTAAAACAAGATTAAAAGAACCAATCCTAGGATTAAAAACCAACACGTTGAAATCACTAACTGTAATCTGCAAAAATCAATACTGGGTAGAGAAAATCTAACAACACCAAAGTCACACACGATGAAATAAATTCACTTCTTTTAGGAAGTTAAAAATATTGTCAGGGGGAACATCACGGAAAAGAATCTTCATATTATCTGCAGTGTAATGTTTCCTTCTAATGTCGTATAAATCCCAGCAGTCTAAAAGAATATGTTGGACAGATATCTGACTATCACAGGCAACACAGAAAGGCGGGTCTTCTCCCTTCAATAAAAACGAATGAGTAAAATAGGCATGACCTGTCCTCAATCTACACAGTACTGTTTCTCCCTTTCGACCGCCAGCAGCCATGGGAAGATGTTCCTTTAAATCTGGACGTATTTGATGAAGCTTATTGTTTTCTTGGAGGCTCCACTCCTCCTCCCATAAAGAATTGACATACGAAGCTATTTTGCCTTTTAAATCTGAGGATGGTACAAGCAGTTTAGAAGGACGAAGACGGACAGCCTCTTTAGAAAGCCGATCCACCTCTTCGTTGCCTCTGATCCCCACATGACCTGGCACCCAGGCCAACAAAATCTCAAAACCCCTTGAAACTAATGAAGAAAACATGGTAAAAAACTTGATAAGAGCCGGATGTTTTATGCTTCTTGCTCCTATAGCCTCTAAAGCCGAAAGAGAATCTGTGCAAATAAGGAATTTCCTAGACTGGGACTGCCTAATCAACTCCAAAGCCAAAAGTAGTGCAGTAAGTTCCGCAGTGTAAATAGTGCTTTCAGAGGGAATGTGTTTGGACAGTTTTCCTCCCGAAGCTGGAACATATGCGGAGGACCCTACACCAACATCGGACTTTGAACCATCAGTAAAAATAACCACATGTTCTTTAAGGTTAGAACACATGTCTAAAAATAATTGTTTATAAATTAAGGAACTCGTGTTCTGTTTGCGCTGCACGGTTAAATCAAACCTAATTTCTGGAGACGAAAACGTCCAAGGAGGTTGTTGAGGAAACTTGGAAACGTCAGAGATGACCCCAACATCAATATCCGCCTCCTCCAGAAAAGGAAGGATGCGAATACCGAAAGGGGGAATACTGGATGGACTTCTTTCATATTTCTCTTGGAAACGAGGATTCATAACACAGTCGTAGGCAGGGTTGTTTGGTTCTGAAAAAAGCTGTGTGTAGTAATTCAAAGCTAATTTTACTCTTCTATGAGAGAGGGAACACTCTCCTGCCTCAGCATATAGGCTATGAACAGGTGTAGTACGAAAAGCGCCATGGCAGAGGCGAAGACCCTGATGGTGAACTGGGTCTAGGACTTTTAGATACGAGGCTCTAGCGGCGCCGTAAATGATGCTGCCGTAGTCCAACTTGGATCGAACTAACGCCCTGTAAAGATGGAGAAGCGTGCGTTTGTCTGCACCCCAATCCGTATGAGCCACTACACGGAGGATATTCATGGCTTTGAGGCACGATGTTTTCAACTTCTGAATATGGGCTTTAAAATTCAATTTTTGATCAAAGGTAACACCCAGAAATTTGGCTTCTGTGACAGCAGGAATTTTAGCCTTATCTATGAAAATTTCTGGTGGCGGGAAAAGTTGTCTGAAATTGTGAAAGTGGATGCACTCTGTTTTAACTGATGAAAATTTGAACCCATTTTCAACTGCCCACTGTTGGACTTTATAGACACACAACTGGAGTTGGCGCTGTACACCAGCAAATGTCTTTCCAGATGCATAAAGGGCAAAATCATCAACAAAAAGAGAGCAGTCTGAACCTTGGTTGACAGAGTTTACAATTTCATTTATTTTTATACTAAACAGGGCTGGGGAAAGGATACTACCCTGTGGAACACCCATTTCCTGCTCATGAATTTCTGACAATGTTGTCCCCACACGGACCTGGAAGGACCTGTCTGCCAAAAACTGTTCTATAAACACTGGGAGACTGCCACGGAAACCCATCCGATGGAGGTCTGACAGGATTCCATACTTCCATGTCGTGTCATAGGCCTTCTCTATGTCGAAAAAAATGGCAACAACATGCTTTTTATCTAAAAAAGAGTTTCGAATAGTAGTTTCCAATCTGATTAAATGGTCCATGGTAGAGTGATGCTTTCTAAAACCACACTGTTCCATGGCTAAAAGCCCATCACTTTCCAATTTCCACATGAGCCTACCACTGACCATTTTTTCCATCACTTTACAAACACAACTTGTTAAGGCTATTGGACGATAGTTGGTTGGGTTTGAATGATCCTTCCCTGGCTTTGGAATGGGAACAATTACGGCCCTTTTCCATGAAGCTGGGAAAGACCCAGACGTCCAAACCTGGTTATAAACTTGAAGCAGAATGTTAAGACCTGAGTCAGGAAGGTGTTTTAAGAGTTGATAATGTATTTCATCAAGACCAGGAGCAGAATCATGACACGCCTGCAAGGCAGACTTCAGTTCATTTAGATTAAAGGGCAAGTTGTAGTCTTCTTGATTGGGTGAGGAAAAGTCAAGCTTCTTTTTTTCTGCTTGCGTTTTGATCTTTAAAAACGCGGTGGATTTTTGACTAGAGGAAGAGTTGGTTTCTATGGTGGAAGCTAGCAAGTTAGCCACAGCTTGTTTGTCAGTGATGAGTGTATCATCAAGTTTTAAATGGTGGATTGAAGGGCAGCTGTTCTTGCCCCTAATTTTTTTAACAACTCTCCAAATTTTTTTCTTGGATATGTTTGATGTGAGGGAAGAGCAGAAATTTCTCCAAGACACTCGTCTACTTCCTCTACAAACAAACCTCGCCTTTGCTTTTTTCCTCTGATAAGATTGAACATTCGGGGCCACAGGATGCTGAAAGACTAAACGTTGGGCCCTCTTGCGAACGTTGCAAGCATTCTTACAATCCTGGTTGAACCATGGCGTACCAGGTAGTTGCGGACCTGGTTTTGTAAGTGGGATTGTATCTCTCGCACATGATAACAAAACATTAGTAAAGGACTCTGCTGGATCTTCTGATCGGAAGACGATTTCAGCATCTAGCTTATCAGTTATGGCTGAACGAAAGAAATCCCAATTAGCCCTTTCAAAGCAAAAATACTGAGGAAAAGAAAGAGGTTCCTTCAAAACTGGAGAAAGTATTACAGGGAAATGGTCGCTCCCGTGCAGATCATCGTGAACTGACCAATCATAGTCCAGAACCAATGAAGGATCACACACTGACAAATCCAAACACGAGAGAGTACCATTTGAAGAATGCATGTATGTTGGTGATTTGTCATTTAGACAACACAGGTCCAGTTCGTTAAAGATCTCTTCCAGCATGAGACCCCGAGGTGAGGAATGTGAGCTACCCCAAAGGGGGGAGTGCCCGTTAAAGTCTCCCAAAATAAAAAAAGGACGTGGAAGCTGATCTATTAGATCAATGACTTGTTGCTTAGATATTGTACCAGAAGGAGGACAGTAAATTGAACAGAGAGTTATTGTTTTATTGAAAGTAATCCTGGCTGCAACAGCTTGTAATGGGGTATTTAAGTTAACTTGGCTGAATAACAAAGATCTGTGAATAAGAAGGGAAACACCCCCAGTGACCCCATGGCCAGTATCTGTAGGTAAAGCAGGAAAACCTACTGAACTAAAGCCTGCCAATGAAAAATGTTTTCCTGGTCTCAACAATGTTTCCTGCAGCGCAACAACACTAGGTTTGAGGTCAGAACACAACCGCTGGAGTTCCTCATATTGGGCATTAATGCCTCTTATATTCCACTGAATAAGGGCCATGACAATAAAAAAGAAAAGAAAATTACTCCATCTCATTGTCCTCATCACCTTCTATCTCCAAAGGAGAAAAGCGATTGGAAGAAGGCGATGGGGATACCACCTTCTTGGCTGACGAAAGACGATACTTATTTCCACCCCCAGATGGACGAGGTGGAACAGGAGGCTTCATCAGAGGTCGACTTCTGGAGTGTTCCCCAGACAAAGAGGCTACCTGTGCAGCCTTCCCAGAGGGTCTGGGATTGGAGGAAGGGGGCTCAGACCCTCGAGGAGTCCGGGGAGAGGTGGATATTGAGCCTCCACCCAAGGCACTGTTTGGAGTTTGCTTTCTTTTTCCACTGTCTTTCTGTACATGTTGAGGCTCCTGTTGCGTCTGCCGATCATGATGCTGACAGCCGGCCTGAGGTTGAACAGTCTCAGTCTGAACACCAACACTGACCATGCTCCCCTTGGCGACATCAGCATATGACTTGCTGAGGGAGGACTGTCTATTCTGCACAAGTTTCCTTGCCTCAAAGAACGAAATTCGATTCTTTGTGCGTACCTTCTGGATCTCAGACTCGGTGCACCAGACGGACAGTCCTTTGAAAAAGCAGGATGGTTGCCTTTACAGTTTATGCAACAGGGCGGACAATCACACGGACCTTCATGCACTTGTTTTGAGCACTTGCCACACGCCTCCTGTTCTGTACACCTGCCCTTAATGTGTCCATACTTTTGGCACTTAAAGCATCGCAAAGGTGAAGGAATGTACATAGAGACGGGAACCCTCAAATATCCGACCTTCACACACACAGGGAGAGTTGTCGTACAGAAAGTTAGAAAAAAAGTATCTGTTGGCACACGGTCTTGATCTTTTCGTGCTAGAACCCGGTGAACGTGGGTCACACCCTGGGAAGCCAGTTCCGTCTTTATTTCTAACTCTGAAACGCCTCTCAAATCACGGCACCTGATGACGCCCTTGCTTGAATTCAAAGTTTTGTGAGGTGTCACTCTGATTGGCCTGTCAATCAACGTCGTCGACTTGAGAAGCAACTCAGAATGCTTCTGTTTTGCACATTCTATCAAAAAGGAACCGTTTCGTAGCCGTTTCATGGATTTGGGTACGCCGGAGAGTCCCTCTACTCCTCTCGAAATAGCAAAAGGACTCAATCCATTCACCCCACAGAGAGGGCGAGCTTCGTCCACACCCTCCATCACCAACCAACAAGGCCAAAAACCAGATGCTGTCCTTATTTCATTATCCGAGTCCGAGTCCAAGTTCGAGCCTGAGGAATAATTTCTTTTCCTTTTTTGTTGGGAGTGAGCCATAGTTTTGAGTTTTTAAAGTTCATCCCTGCCTACCCACCCACCATGGAATCCAACAAGGGGCCAGGGTCAAGGGGAAATCCAACTCTTGACCCCATCCGGGTTTCAGCAGGGATATACACCAGATAGAACATAACTAATCTATTCCGCCAAGATCATGACACACTGCCGGGGACAGACAGTGAACACTTACAAGGTTTCCAAGGCCAGCCAAGAACTACCCAGTTTGACCCAACCTCACGTAGAGGCAGCCGATTGACATACACGGGCCAATGTATGCCACCCGTCTTAGAGGAGGTCCGAGCCAAAGTGATGTGTTGAGAACAGTAGGCTCTCTCAATCACCAGGATCTCATCCCCCCCACTTACAGGATGCACCGCACGGCAAAACACGGTGGGTCTGAAGAAGACCGCAGAGAAAAGGAGAAGTGTTCCAAAGATAGATAGATAGACAGATAGTTATAAAGGACAAGCCCTTTCCACCATAAAGAGGTGATATCAGAGCTATACACTGAGGGTCATTACGTGACTTGAGTTATACAAACACATATGCAATCTGCAACCTTAAAATGTAAAAAACAACAACTAAATCTTATAAAACATGTTCACATCTCTTAAAAACTGAAATATCACAGATACTTGCACATTTCTAAAAAGCTCACTAAGTGACATTTTATCAAAATATTTTCCTCTGATCTCACTGAGATCATCACACTCAGTCAACACATTGCTTAAGAGTGTATACACAATCGCATGCAAAACAATGGGGTCGATCTTCTCCCTTTAAGAGGAAAGAATGAGTAACATAACTATGTCCAATATGCAGTCTACTTAAAACACATTCTTCTTTCCTGTTTTTTGCAAACCGAAGGTAACCATTCAGACAAGTCTGGCATTATCTCATGAAGTTTGTTTTCTGATTCCAAATTCCAATCATCTTGCCAACGTTTCTTTACAAACTTATTTATTAGCTGTTTAAGATCCGGATATGGTAACCGATGGGATCGCTTGACAGGATCATTTAACGCTTTCTTTGCTTGTCTGTCCGCTATCTCATTGCCCGTAATACCGCAGTGGCTAGGGACCCACCAAAACACAACATCTTTATCTACAGGGAGTTCGGTTAAAAGTTCTAAAATGGATATTAACTTAGGATGGTCACAAGTTGACGATTTAAGAGCTTGTAAAGCTGAGAGAGAGTCAACTACTATAACAAAAGACTTTCGAGTTGAACTTTGCACAGTCTTTAAAGCTAAGTATAGTGCTTCTAATTCTGCAGTAAAAATAGAAGAATGATCTTTCAGACGAAAAGAATGAGAATGGCCTGAGGCAGATGTCGATGCTGCAGCAACTTTCTCTTCCAATTTGGAACCATCCGTATAGAGAAATGTTCGATGTTTATGTTTCTCTTTCTTTTCTAAAAACAAATGTTTATAAATCTCTGGACTTGTTGTTTCTTTCTTATAAGCAGAGAGAGAGAAATCTATTTGTGGAGTTAACAGTCTCCATGGCGGGACACCGGCAACAGTAAGGTCATCAACATCCACTAAATTTATGTTAGCCTCTTCAAAATAGTCCTTTACTCTCTGGCCAAAAGGAGGGGTCAACGTAGATGCCTCAAACAGGCTGGCAGGTGGAGGCTCAAAAACACAAGAGTAGGCTGGATTCTCTGGGGAAGCCTTCAACTTTAAATAATAATTCATACTGAGTTTAGTACGACGGAGGTTTAAAGATGGTTCATGAGCCTCCGCATACAAACTAGAGATTGGCGATGTTCTAAAAGCACCAAGAGCTATCCGTAGACCTTGATGATGAACTGTGTCCAATAGCTTCAAGGAAGACTTTGCAGCTGACCCGTACACCTGGCAACCGTAATCGAGCTTTGATCTCACTAGAGCTCGATAAAGGTTTAACAGAGTAAATTTGTCCGCGCCCCAATCGGAGCGACCAACCACCTTTAATATATCTAAAGTTTTAAAACACCTTGCCCTCAAATCTCTAATGTGAGGTAAAAACGTGAGCTTCTCATCAAAAATCACACCTAAAAATCTGGCTTCATGCACAACTTTGATCGATTCACCAGAAATCTTAATGTCCAGCTCTCCAAAAGGGCCTCTAAGTTTCGTAAAATGCATACACACAGTCTTGGACTGTGAAAATTTAAAACCATTCTCTTCAACCCACTCTTGGATGTTCTTGACACATAGCTGAAGCTGACGTTCTACTGAAGGTAAAAACTTCCCTCTAATCACAAGGGAGAAGTCATCTACAAACAAAGAAGCATCGGCACCTTTTACAACAGACTCAACGATATTGTTAATTTTGATACAAAACAACAAGGGAGATAAAATGCTTCCCTGGGGCACTCCCTGTTCTTGAACAAAGAAGTCTGACAGAACTGATCCTGAACGCACACGGAAACAACGATCCTGTAAAAAATGTTCAATAAAAACGGGGAGCCTGCCCCTAAACTCCATGTTGAAAAGGTCTCTCAGAATGCCGTACCTCCAGGTGGTGTCATATGCTTTCTCCAAGTCAAAAAATATAGAGATAACATGCTGTTTGCGAGCGAAGGCTTCTCGCACAAAAGATTCCAAACATACAAGATGGTCTATAGTACACCTTTTCTTACGAAAGCCACATTGAATATTGGCCAATAAACCCTTATCCTCTAGCGTCCACAAGAGACGCGCCGAGACCATCCTTTCCATAGTTTTACAAAGACAACTTGTCAACGCTATAGGACGGTAGTTATTCGGATCCGAGTTGTCCTTACCTGGTTTAGGGATGGGTACAATAATAGCTTCCTTCCATTTTTCGGGAAAACTTCCCGATTCCCAAATACCGTTATAAATCTGAAGAAGAATAGAACGACTTTCCGCTGGAAGATGACGAAGCATTTCATAATGAACCTCATCTGGGCCAACTGCTGAATTGTTAGACTTGTGGATGGATTGGTCTAATTCCCACTGTGAAAATAGAGCACTAATAGTCCTCAGAATTGTCAGATAAAAATTGAGGATGGTGTTTCTCTGATTCTACTTTAATTTTTTGAAATTTACTGGAATAATGGTTAGAAGATGAATTTTGAGAGATGGAAGAGGCCAAGAGGTTTGCTATGTCTTTTCTATCCAAAATTGGTTTCCCATTGATTTTCAGGTGTCTCAAACCAGAAGATCTTTTCCCTTTGATTCTTTTGATGGATTTCCATACTCGGGCAGATGATGTTGTAGAATTTAAGGAGGAACAAAAGTTACACCACGAGTTCTTTTTACATCTTTTGATAATATACTTCGCTTTAGCTTTTAGTCTTTTATACTCAATTCGATTTTCTTCCGTCGGATGTTTTCGGAATTTTCTAAGCGCTTTCCTGCGATTTCTAATAGCTTCTTTGCACTCATTATTAAACCAAGGCACTTTAGGAGTTTTTTTTTTTATCTATCACAGATTTAGGAATACAATCAGACGCTATGTCCATCAGGATAGAAGTAAAGGTGTCCATAGGATCTGACTGAGAAAGAATGACTGTAGTTATTTTGGTCTTGCACTGAAGTTCAAACAAGGCCCAATTAGCATGTTTCAAATTCCAACATTTTGATGTCTCATCGTCAGATGTAGCCAAACTTTCTAATAAAATGGGGAAATGGTCACTGCCGCATAAATCTTCATGAGGTTCCCATTTGTAATCTAGAAGTAAAGAGGGAGAACAGAGAGATAAGTCAATAGCTGAGGAAGTTCCATACGTAGCATGAACAAAGGTTGGTTGATCGTTATTCAAAATACATAGTTGATGTTCGGAAATGAGGCTCTCAATCGTCTGTCCTCTATTATCCGAACGCGGATCACCCCAAACGGGAGAATGGGCATTAAAGTCTCCGAGGAGAAGGAGCGGTGATGGTAATTGCTCAATAAGGTTCTCAAGGTCTTGTTTGGAAACATTTTCAGAAGGAGGAAGATAAATGGAACATACAGAAAAAGTGTTATTACCAGAAACAGTTGCTGCCACAGCTTGTAAAGAAGTGTTCAATGGAATTTCTGCTGCAGGGAGAGAATTATGGATATAAAGGCGTACACCACCTGAGTTTGAATTAGGATATTTAGATAAACAAGCATAGTTTCTAATGGGAATTGGCTGCTGAATCTGATGCTCTTGCAAAGCAATAATACTGGGAGAAAAACTTTTACATAATAGGAGCAAATCATCATAATTACTCCTCAACCCTCTTATATTCCACTGGAGAATACTCATAAAAAAGGTTAAAATAAGGTAAAATGTAAAAGAACAATACATCAAATACAGCGTTTAAAAAAACAACATCAGGTCATTGAATCAGACATCTCTTCCCCGGACAGTACCTGAAACCTGTTGGAGCTAGAAAAAGAAGCTTCGCCTTTTTTAAGGCGATCTTAAATCTTTTTCTGTTTCTCGTACTTGTTAGGTGGTTTGGGTGGGGGATCAGGCTTAGCCTGTGATGGGCGTCTTACACCACCAGCACCCTTCGAACCACCCGATAACTTGTTCTTTTGTGGAGAAACCCCAATAGAATCTCTCCTCAAATCATCACTTTTGCTCGACTTCGTAGCACCCTCAGAAACTGAACTCGACAAAGATACTGTTGGTACAGGTGTGACAACTGACGCAGAAACAGCGGAATCTTTTAACACAGCTGAAGTCTGATTGGATGAAGCTGACTTGTTTAATGGCTTTGAACATGCACAAGGGCACAGATCTGCTTGGCTTGCCTGATCTATCATCTCTGGCTTTGATGTCAATACAGATGAGTAGCTTTTGCCAGAAGGATTTTCCTGAAGGACTTTCCTTTTTGCGTCAAGAAATGTCAAACACTCAGACACTCGTACCCTTTGAATCTCAGACTCCAATTTCCACTGAGGGCAATCTTTGGAGCTGGATTCGTGCTTCCCGGAACAATTGACGCAGGAGGCGTCACATGCGACACTAGTGTCATGAGCTTCTTTGCCACATCTTTTACAGACTTCTGAGGTGGCCCTGCACCTGTCCTTTGTGTGTCCGAATTTCTGACATTTAAAACAGCGCATGGGTGAAGGAATGAAGACATCCACCTTGACATTTTCGTAGAAGATTTTCACATCTACTGGAATCTGTGCCATGCCAAACGTCAGGATATAGGTAAATGTGGGCATCCTTTCTCCTTTTCGGAAAGCGGAAAGACGCCGCACATCCAAAACTCCCTGCTCCGCCAAATAATCCTTCAGTTCAGCCTCTGAGGCGTCTTTCAAGACATCTCTAAGGTGTCTTGAACCACCGCAACATATTACTCCCTTGCAGGAGTTCAACGTATGATGGCCGGACACCTTAACCAAGACCTCCCTGCTTCCGAACTTTGCCTTCGTACCATCTGCCTTTTTAAGCTGGGACGATGAACGTTCGGTCGGGCATTTTACAAGGTATGTCCCGTCTTTTTGTTTTTTTACTTCTGAGTAAGACTTTGATACACCCTCCAACCATTTCTGAAACAGAAATGCACTGAGACCCTGGAAGCCATCCACTACCAGGAATCTCAGCCACATTTCCTTCTGCTTAGCCACAAACCTGACTTCTTCCTCAGAATCCGAATCATATTCCCTCAGACGTTTGGAATGACTGTTTTGATTGCTCATAAGGCGTAGGCTCAATGATGGCAGGAATTCAACAGTCACCCTAGGAGAGCTGCCGTGCTAGGGAAGGGACAATGGATGGCCCTATGAAGGACATGCGAAGATGAACTCGTAGGACGTCCGTCTGCCTGATACCGTCCCACAAAACCAGACAGGACTGCTGTAGCGACTCACTAACGCAGAGCCATTCATCTTTCGGCCAGTGTCAGCACCTTAGATTGCGAGTGACTTAGGGTCACCACTCCGATAGGTCTCAGAAAAAGAAGCATTGAAAAGGAAGACTGGAAAAAATAGATGAAAGAACAGATTGAAGAACCGGGAAGGAAGAAACAAGACGACATAGAAGCGGCAGATGATGTGGGAGACTTTATGGGTGAAAAGAGGTAGCAAAAGACACGTAGGCAGAACAGTAGAAAAGACAAGAAAAAGGGGTGGGCACAGGTTGGTCAAGAAACACCCCCGCCACGAGAAGGCCAGCCCATGGGGGCAAGTGTTCCAAAGAAGGCTTGTAAGTAAAGATTAAAGTACAGAGTAAAGAGCCACGTAGGCAGAAACTAGACGAAACAGAGGCTGCAGTTTCTGTGGGGAGACTTTATGGGGGAAAAAGAGATAGTAAAAGACACAGTAGGCAGAAAAACAGGAAAGATAAGAAAAAGGGGTGGGCTCAGGTTAGTCGAGAAACACCCCCGCCACGAGAAGGCCGGCCCATGGGGGCCCGTCATGGTGCAACACATTCAACAGACAGATATTCAGCAAACTGGCATGGAATTCTAGTGCCAAGTTCTAGCAACTGTACAGAGATCACAATGCAAAACCAGCGAGATTACAGTCTCAAAATGAAACAGACAAGCAAACAACAGGGTTTTGGAACACTAAATTCAATCCACTGAAAAACAAAAGCACAAAATAAATGTGAATTTCTTAGATAGCCTTTCTCAAGTAAGTGAACAAACGACAAAAATCATTATAACAAAAGAATGAGAAGCTACTCAGCTGAGCAAGAAGCATAGTTGAAAGAGAAAGCTAATGGAAGATCTTGCTAAAATGACATGTTTTATAACATTCCCAAAACTTTTACCTTATCACACAGCAGAAGAGGGAGATATGGGAACCAGATAAGAAAAGATAACAAAAGAACATAAAATACAGTTGTGAGAGGGCCGAGGATGGGATGGGGGATATTAAAGTATATCTGCTCCAGTAATATCAACCAAATCTCCTGCCAGAAATAGGTTTTTCGTTTGCTTGTTGGTTTGTTTTATGGTTTCATGCTGCCTGCTGGCTTGTTCTACAGCTGGCTTGTTCCATCACTTGTTTACAGAGGTAAATGCATGTTTTTGCGCATGTCCACCTATGAGAATTTCCTTCAATTTACCATACTTATATGAAGCACTCAGTAATTACACTGAGCACAGACTTGGCTTCCTGTGCATGCCTGCTTCTGGCAAGGTACTAATCACTGAGTGAGGGATACCATCTGGTTCAACTACTACCTGCTAATGCATTTCACTCTTGTGATAATGCCAGGCATGCAGAAATGTTTTGGTTTCTTTGTCTTCTCTGGGACACCTTCCATGTGGACTTAGCTGCCACACTGTGGAACAACAGGCTCCTATCCCTCTTACTGCCATCCCCAAATCCTCCAGCTCTCTGAATTTCTGCAAAGGCTCAGGACTGGAGCAAGATCTTCTCCAGTCTATTCTTACCCTCCCCTCAGTATGTCATCAGAGGTTAGACTGGAACAAGATCTTCTCTGGTCTATTCCTGCTATTTCCACAGTAAGTAATCAGTGATCAAGTCAAGGACCAACCAGTTCCTCTCCATATGTCTGCAGATCCCGAGATCCCTCCCTTTTTCTCCAGATGTCCTTCATCAACCTCAGACCTGTCATTTGCACCACAATCTATAGTCCCTGAACCTTGTTGTCTGTTTAAGTGGTCTATCTTTGTTATGAAAGCTCAGATCTTCATGTGTGAACAGAATCTTCTCTGAACATGAGGCATCCATTCTGAAGGTCTAAAAAAAGTGAGAAAAGTCTTACCAAAATGATGTCATCATAAGTCTGTTTACCCCATAGAGGCTGATGATGTAGATATCACTTACTTCCTTAAAAGTTTGTTTTAGAACATTCCTGCTACATTCAAGGGTTTTAAAATTAGCATAGATTTTCATTCTTATGGGTCCATCATCCATTTCTGCTCCCTCAGTCAAAGTGGATTCTGGTTTCCGACATGTTTGAGCAAAAGCATCATCTCAGTTATGTGATTTGATGCAAAGAACTTAAGTCTTCTCTTTGACTCTGCTGGCAAGTCAAAGAGACTGTCAGAAAACTCTACACCCCAGCAGTACAACCCTGATGGCTCTTTGCTCAGCCCATCAGTCTGTAGAACCTTTGAGTTAGTTCGTATGGCTCCCTTTCTCATTGTCCCGTTCAATCATTAAGAGGTATCTGGATCATATTGCAAGCCTAAAACCTTATCTCCCCTAGTTTTCCACTGTCAGGAAATGCCTGGCTTTCCTATAGACAATCAGTACCTGGATTAGTGTTCACTTTCATGTTTTGCACAGGGGCATGAATTTTTTTTGGGTATCAGAATGTTTTATTGAAATCCATACAAAAACACACATCCCCACATCTACATACATTTAAAAACATCTCCCCCATTCAGTTGTCAATAAAGAGTTTTAGGCATGATTTCTTTTGAGTTCATGGTTTTATGCAGAGTAAGCAAGCCTGTAGAATTGTCTCAGGATGTATAGCTCATTGCTGGCTTTGGTTTCAGATGGACACACAATCAATACTGAAAAACGGAAAGGGGGTGAAAACTGATTTCAATTGCGCTGGGTGAAATGGTGTAAACTCGCTAAGGGAGACTACTTCTGTTGGCTTGATGGTAATAGGGAAGAGTTAGCTCCCCGCTCTCCATTTCAATTCTTTTAAATGGGAATCCTGATGTATGGCGTTGTTACATGCCTAGTGAGGATATGGCATTTTTTGGACAGGTAAGTATGATGAGAAGAGCCTTTTACACAAGGGAGACAATGTGATTGAGGACATTAACAAAAGTCAAGATATTATTAAGAACAGCTACAGATTGTGAAAGATGAAACAGACTCATCTGATCAAATTTCAGAAGCGATGTTGAAATACAACCAAGCTCGTAATTTTCTTGTACGAGAAATTGATTTGAAATTAGATGCAGTTTTCAGTATCTATAGTTGAAATTAGTATCTTAATAAAGTCAATACTGAGTTTGTTCTCTTTCTCTTTTCAAATGAGCCCCTGAATTTTCTTTTTATTTTCATGGGTACCCTACATCTCACAGTGACTAGGTCTAGATAGTGAATACTTTCCATGATTCTTGGCCTGTTAATAATGATAATCACAACATTCACTATCAAAGTGTGCAATATCTCATGATAAAGCACATCAAGCACATATGTATACAAACATGAGACAATTGTACAAATGTAAACAAAAAACTAGCCCAGTGCATTCTTCCAGGGTTCCTACAGACTCCCAAGAACAAAATTCAAGGAGTTTTCAAGGAGCGTTTATTTTATTTCAAGGCAAGAGGTGGCATGAAAATTAAACCATTGTTCTTTTAAAACTTCTTCATTTTTTTCTACTGTTTATGTTATTAAAAAAAAAAAAAAACATGGACAAAAACATATTTGGGCAATTTCAAAGCTCTTGTGTGATTTGGGGACCACAAATGAGGGCAAAATTATGAAAATTGAAAAAAAAAGGTTCATGACAAGAACTGTATTTGTATCATAGCAGACATGTTAGGCACTTGAAACATGACTTTTCTTGTTTTGCTGAGCTATAGTAATGCAATTACAAAAGGATTTTTATATATGGTTTTGCTGAGCTAAAGTAATGCAATTACAAAAGGATTTTTACATATATAAACTGCTTTTTTTTTCAATACTTTTTTTTCCATATGGTGGCCATCAGGCTTTGCGTTTCACTGCTTTCGAATTATTCCAATAGAAATAGCAAATGATATGTGCTGTTTTGACTTATAAATAAAATATAATTGCATGCAGGAATTTCTGAGAAAACGGTGTTTGAAAATAAAGAAGTAAAGCAATTTTCACACACACCTCCTTCAAATAAAGTCATTTTTTACTAAGAAAAATGTGAAAATAGACAAAATGAACACCACGGATGGTTTCAACAGACTTTCTTGAGCACAAAAACACATAAAACCCGAAACACAATTTTTGAAAGAAAATGGTCAAATTTTCGTGCCACTTCTCTGCGCTACTTGGTTAAGATTAAGATTAAGATTAAAATTATAGTCCCGTCAACAGCAGAGGTTATCTCAGGACTGTCACCACGTTTCAAACTATCACGTATATATGTTAAAAAAGGATTAAAAGCAAAACCTTACCCAACCCATTAAAACAAGATTAAAAGAACCAATCCTAGGATTAAAAACCAACACGTTGAAATCACTAACTGTAATCTGCAAAAATCAATACTGGGTAGAGAAAATCTAACAACACCAAATTCACACATGATGAAATAAATTCACTTCTTTTAGGAAGTTAAAAATGGGAACATCACGGAAAAGAATCTTCATATTATCTGCAGTGTAATGTTTCCTTCTAATGTCGTGTAAATCCCAGCAGTCTAAAAGAATATGTTGGACAGATATCTGACTATCACAGGCAACACAGAAAGGCGGGTCTTCTCCCTTCAATAAAAACGAATGAGTAAAATAGGCATGACCCGTCCTCAATCTACACAATACTGTTTCTCCCTTTCGACCGCCAGCAGCCATGGGAAGATGTTCCTTTAAATCTGGACGTATTTGATGAAGCTTATTGTTTTCTTGGAGGCTCCACTCCTCCTCCCATAAAGAATTGACATACGAAGCTATTTTGCCTTTTAAATCTGAAGATGGTACAAGCAGTTTAGAAGGACGAAGACGGACAGCCTCTTTAGAAAGCCGATCCACCTCTTCGTTGCCTCTGATCCCCACATGACCTGGCACCCAGGCCAACAAAATCTCAAAACCCCTTGAAACTAATGAAGAAAACATGGTAAAAAACTTGATAAGAGCCGGATGTTTTATGTTTCTTGCTCCTATAGCCTCTAAAGCCGAAAGAGAATCTGTGCAAATAAGGAATTTCCTAGACTGGGACTGCCTGATCAACTCCAAAGCCAAAAGTAGTGCAGTAAGTTCCGCAGTGTAAATAGTGCTTTCAGAGGGAATGTGGACAGTTTTTCTCCCGAAGCTGGAACATATGCGGAGGACCCTACACCAACATCGGACTTTGAACCATCAGTAAAAATAACCACATGTTCTTTAAGGTTAGAACACATGTCTAAAAATAATTGTTTATAAATTAAGGAACTCGTGTTCTGTTTGCGCTGCACGGTTAAATCAAACCTAATTTCTGGAGATGAAAACGTCCAAGGAGGTTGTTGAGGAAACTTGGAAACGTCAGAGATGACCCCAACATCAATATCCGCCTCCTCCAGAAAAGGAAGGATGCGAATACCGAAAGGGGGAATACTGGATGGACTTCTTTCATATTTCTCTCGGAAATGAGGATTCATACCACAGTCGTAGGCAGGGTTGTTTGGTTCTGAAAAAAGCTGTGTGTAGTAATTCAAAGCTAATTTTACTCTTCTATGAGAGAGGGAACACTCTCCTGCCTCAGCATATAGGCTATGAACAGGTGTAGTACGAAAAGCGCCAAGGCAGAGGCAAAGACCCTGATGGTGAACTGGGTCTAGGACTTTTAGATACGAGGCTCTAGCGGCGCCGTAAATGATGCTGCCGTAGTCCAACTTGGATCGAACTAACGCCCTGTAAAGATGGAGAAGTGTGCGTTTGTCTGCACCCCAATCCGTATGAGCCACTACACGGCGGATATTCATGGCTTTGAGGCACGATGTTTTCAACTTCTGAATATGGGCTTTAAAATTCAATTTTTGGTCAAAGGTAACACCCAGAAATTTGGCTTCTGTGACAGCAGGAATTTTAGCCTTATCTATGAAAATTTCTGGTGGCAGGAAAAGTTGTCTGAAATTGTGAAAGTGGATGCACTCTGTTTTAACTGATGAAAATTTGAACCCATTTTCAACTGCCCACTGTTGGACTTTATAGACACACAACTGGAGTTGGCGCTGTACACCAGCAAATGTCTTTCCAGATGCATAAAGGGCAAAATCATCAACAAAAAGAGAGCAGTCTGAACCTTGGTTGACAGAGTTTACAATTTCATTTATTTTTATACTAAACAGGGCTGGGGAAAGGATACTACCCTGTGGAACACCCATTTCCTGCTCATGAATTTCTGACAATGTTGTCCCCACACGGACCTGGAAGGACCTGTCTGCCAAAAACTGTTCTATGAACACTGGGAGATTGCCACGGAAACCCACCCGATGGAGGTCTGACATGATTCCGTACTTCCACGTCGTGTCATAGGCCTTCTCTGTGTCGAAAAAAATGGCAACAACATGCTTTTTATCTAAAAAAGAGTTTCGAATAGTGGTTTCCAATCTGATTAAATGGTCCATGGTAGAGTGATGCTTTCTAAACCCATCAGTTTCCAATTTCCACATGAGCCTACCATTTACCATTTTTTCCATCACTTTACAAACACAACTTGTTAAGGCTATTGGACGATAGTTGGTTGGGT
Organism: Conus canariensis; assembly: GCA_033310375.1. Lineage (NCBI taxonomy): Eukaryota > Metazoa > Mollusca > Gastropoda > Neogastropoda > Conidae > Conus > Conus canariensis. The sequence goes on from CM065725.1 coordinate 55,888,899, forward strand.
TTGAATGATCCTTCCCTGGCTTCGGAATGGGAACAATTACGGCCCTTTTCCATGAAGCTGGGAAAGACCCAGACGTCCAAACCTGGTTATAAACTTGAAGCAGAATGTTAAGACCTGAGTCAGGAAGGTGTTTTAAGAGTTGATAATGTATTTCATCAAGACCAGGAGCAGAATCATAACACGCCTGCAAGGCAGACTTCAGTTCATTTAGATTAAAGGGCAAGTTGTAGTCTTCTTGATTGGGTGAGGAAAAGTCAAGCTTCTTTTTTTCTGCTTGCGTTTTGATCTTTAAAAACGCGGTGGATTTTTGACTAGAGGAAGAGTTGGTTTCTATGGTGGAAGCTAGCAAGTTAGCCACAGCTTGTTTGTCAGTGATGAGTGTATCATCAAATTTTAAATGGTGGATTGAAGGGCAGCTGTTCTTGCCCCTAATTTTTTTAACAACTCTCCAAATTTTTTTCTTGGATATGTTTGATGTGAGGGAAGAGCAGAAATTTCTCCAAGACACTTGTCTACTTCCTCTACACACAAACCTCATCTTTGCTTTTTTCCTCTGATAAGATTGAACATTCGGGGCCACAGGATGCTGAAAGACTAAACGTTGGGCCCTCTTGCGAACGTTGCAAGCATTCTTACAATCCTGGTTGAACCATGGTGTACCAGGTAATTGTGGACCTGGTTTTGTGAGTGGGATGGTACCTCTCGTACATGATAACAAAACATTAGTAAAGGACTCCGCTGGATCTTCTGACTGGAAGACGATTTCAACATCTAGCTTATCAGTTATGGCTGAACGAAAGAAATCCCAATTAGCCCTTTTAAAGCAAAAATACTGAGGAAAGGAAACAGGTTCCTTCAAAATTGGAGAAAGTATTACAGGGAAAGAAATCCCAATTAGCCCTTTTAAAGCAAAAATACTGAGGAAAGGAAACAGGTTCCTTCAAAATTGGAGAAAGTATTACAGGGAAATGGTCGCTCCCGTGCAGATCATCGTGAACTGACCAATCATAGTCCAGAACCAATGAAGGATCACACACTGACAAATCCAAACACGAAAGAGTACCATTTGAAGAATGCATGTATGTTGGTGATTTGTCATTTAGACAACACAAGTCCAGTTCATTGAAGATCTCTTCCAGCATGAGACCCTGAGGTGAGGAATATGAGCTACCCCAAAGGGGGGAGTGCCCGTTGAAGTCTCCCAAAATAAAAAAAGGACGTGGAAGCTGATCTATTAGATCAATGACTTGTTGCTTAGATATTGTACCAGAAGGAGGACAATAAATTGAACAGAGAGTTATTGTTTTATTGAAAGTAATCCTGGCCGCAACAGCTTGTAATGGGGTATTTAAGTTAACTTGGCTGAATAACAAAGATCTGTGAATAAGAAGGGAAACACCCCCAGTGACCCCATGGCCAGTATCTGTAGGTAAAGCAGGAAAACCTACTGAACTAAAGCCTGCCAATGAAAAATGTTTTCCTGGTCTCAACAATGTTTCCTGCAGCGCAACAACACCAGGTTTGAGGTCAGAACACAACTGCTGGAGTTCCTCATATTGGGCATTAATGCCTCTTATATTCCACTGAATAAGGGCCATGACAATAAAAAAGAAAATTACTCCATCTCATTGTCCTCATCACCTTCTACCTCCAAAGGAGAAAAGCGATTGGAAGAAGGCGATGGAGATACCACCTTCTTGGCTGACAAAGGACGATACTTATTTCCACCCCCAGATGGACGAGGTGGAAGAGGAGGCTTCATCAGAGGTCGACTTCTGGAGTGTTCCCCAGACAAAGAGGCTACCTGTGCAGCCTTCCCAGAGGGTCTGGGATTGGAGGAAGGGGGCTCAGACCCTCGAGGAGTCCGGGGGGAGGTGGATATTGAGCCTCCACCCAAGGCATTGTTTGAATTTTGCTTTCTTTTTCCACTTTCTTTCTGTACATGTTGGGGCTCCTGTTGCGTCTGCCGATCATGATGCTGACAGCAGGCCCGAGGTTGAACAGTCTCAGTCTGAACACCAACACTGACCATGCTCCCCTTGGCGACATCAGCATATGACTTGCTGAGGGAGGACCGTCTATTCTGCACAAGTTTCCTGGCCTCAAAGAACGAAATTCGATTCTCTGTGCATACCTTCTGGATCTCAGACTCGGTGCGCCAGACTGGACAGTCCTTTGAGAAAGCAGGATGGTTGCCTTTACAGTTTATGCAACAGGGCGGACAATCACACGGACCTTCATGCACTTGTTTTGAGCACTTGCCACACGCCTCCTGTTCTGTGCACCTGTCCTTAATGTGTCCATACTTTTGGCATTTGAAGCATCGCAAAGGTGAGGGAATGTACATAGAGACGGGAACCCTCAAATATCCGACCTTCACACACACAGGGAGAGTTGTTGTACAGAAAGTTAGAAAAAAGGTATCTGTTGACACACGGTCTTGGTCTTTTCGTGCTAGAACCCGGTGAACGTGGGTCACACCCTGGGAAGCCAGTTCCTTCTTTATTTCTAACTCTGAAACGCCTCTCAAATCACGGCACCTGATGACGCCCTTGCTTGAATTCAAAGTTTTGTGAGGTGTCACTCTGATTGGCCTGTCAATCAACGTCGTCGACTTGAGAAGTAACTCAGAATGCTTCTGTTTTGCACATTCTATCAAAAAGGAACCGTTTCGTAGCCGTTTCATGGATTTGGGTACGCCGGAGAGTCCTTCTACTCCTCTCGAAATAGCAAAAGGATTCAATCCATTCACCCCACAGAGAGGGCGAGCTTCGTCTACACCCTCCATCACCAACCAACAAGGCCAAAAACCAGATGCTGTCCTTATTTCATCATCAGAGTCTGAATCCAAGTTCGAGTCCGAGGAACAATTTCTTTTCCTTTTTTGTTGGGAGTGAGCTATAGTTTTGAGTTTTTAAAGTTCATCCCTGCCTACCCACCCACCATGGAGTCCAACAAGGGGCCAGGGTCAAGGGGAAATCCAACACTTGACCCCATCCGGGTTTCAGCAGGGATATACACCAGATAGAACATAACTAACCTATTACGCCAAGATCATGACACACCGCCGGGGACAGACGGTGAACACTTACAAGGTTTCCAAGGCCAGCCAAGAACTACCCAGTTTGACCCAACCTCACGTAGAGGCAGCCGATTGACATACACGGGCCAATGTATGCCACCCGTCTTAGAGGAGGTCCGAGCCAAAGTGATGTGTTGAGAACAGTAGGCTCTCTCAATCACCAGGATCTCATTCCCCCCCACTTACAGGATGCACCGCACGGCAAAACACGGTGGGTCTGGGTCTGCCCAGCAGAGAAAAGGAGAAGTGTTCCAAAGAAGGCTTGTAAGTAAAGATTAAAGTACAGAGTAAAGAGCCAGGTAGGCAGAAACTAGACGAAACAGAGGCTGCAGTTTCTGTGGGGAGACTTTATGGGGGAAAAAGAGATAGTAAAAGACACAGTAGGCAGAAAAACAGGAAAGATAAGAAAAAGGGGTGGGCTCAGGTTAGTCGAGAAACACCCCCGCCACGAGAAGGCCGGCCCATGGGGGCTACGCTACTTGGTGAAAATTGAAAAAAGAAATGGCAGTTTGATTTTTCTGCGTTCAATTGATGAAAAAATTATTTTTAAACAAATTTTTACAAACATCGTCGCGATCCTGGATTGTCGTCGGCGTTTTAACCAAGGGAGATAATTTGTAACTTAATTTTGAAGTTGCAAATTATCTCCCTTGGTAAAATCGCAGACGATCCAGGATTGCGACGATGTTTGTAAAAATTTGTTTTAAAATAGTTTTTCATTAACCTGAACACAGAAAAATCAAACTGCCATTTCTTTTTCCCACATTAAGATTTTTGGAGCCAATGGCTTGACTTTCAAAGGTTTTCAAGGAGGTTTGGTCAACAGAACCACATTTTACTGATTTTTAAAGGTTTTCAAGGTCTTGAAATTCCCTTTTAGAATTCACCGAGTTTCAAGGAGCATTGGAACCCTGTCTTCTCTAGGGTCGATATGAGGTAAATTTAACAAAACTGGTAATGTTTTAAACTACCGATGCCTGCATACAGACAGGATAAAAATTTATGTGATACGTTGGTTCACCAGAAAACTGAAAAAGCAGTGAAGGGAAAAGCAGAAACTTGTGATTGTGACACCTGTTCTTCACTAGTAACTTCAACAGTGTTGGACACAAAGCAGAAATCTTCGCACAATGTTATGAGTAATGTGACATGTGCAGATAGAAATTTGATATATGCTCTGTTGTGTAAACGGTGTAATAAGACAGTTTATGTTGGTGAAACCGGACGTTCATTGAAAGAAAGAACAGCGGAACACAGACGTGACATCAAGTTCCAAAGAGAAAAGCCAATAATGCGACATTTCCTTCAGCATTCAGTGGGAGACCTTGCTGTTGCAGTGTTGGCAAAAGCTTACGGTGAAAGCAAAAGCTTCAGACTTATTACTGAAGAAAAATGGATAAGGACATTAGATACAAGGATGCCAAAAGGATGTAATGTTAAGACAAATTTGTAACAACCCTGTCCAGATTTACCTATGAACAACATTGATGATTTGCAGAAAATTTATATATATATTTTTCAGATGACAGTTCTTGTATGCCATGCACAGTCCCAGACAGGACTATGGTCACATTATTCTATGGTTTCATTTTCATTATGATTTATGGAGCGTATTGTTATGTTTTTGAAGTACACTGGTTACAGTATACACACACACACACATTTATGGAGCGTATTGTTATGTTTTTGAAGTACATTGGTTACAGTATAACTACACACCACACCACACACACACACACACACACACACACACACACACCGCGCGCGCACGCACGCACACAACTTGCACCCCCCCCACCCCCCTTTTTTTCCCTTGTTGATGACATCACATATTATGATGTCAGAACTTGCGTAATATATTTATGACGTAAATTCTTTGCTCTGACCAGTTGCCAAAGATGGACATCACGTAGTAGCATTGTTTTGTTTTTTTCTCTTGAAAAAGGCCACGTGGCCGAAAATTAGATGAGTGGCACTGTGATTTTCTATTCAGTCATGTTTTAGTTCAGTGCTGTTGGTGTTCTGGGTCTGAATGTTTCAGTTCAGTGCTGATGGTGTTCTGGGTCTGAATGTTTCAGTTCAGTGCTGATGGTGTTCTGGGTCTGAATGTTTCAGTTCAGTGCTGATGGTGTTCTGGGTCTGAATGTTTCAGTTCAGTGCTGATGGTGTTCTGGGTCTGAATGTTTCAGTTCAGTGCTGACGGTGTTCTGGGTCTGAATGTTTCAGTTCAGTGCTGACGGTGTTCTGGGTCTGAATGTTTCAGTTCAGTGCTGATGGTGTTCTGGGTCTGAATGTTTCAGTTCAGTGACTGATGGTGTTCTGGGTCTGAATGTTTCAGTTCAGACTGATGGTGTTCTGGGTCTGAATGTTTCAGTTCAGAGCTGATGGTGTTCTGGGTCTGAATGTTTCTTCAGAGCTGATGGTGTTTGGTCTGATGTTTCAGTTCAGTGCTGTTGGTGTTCTGGGTCTGAATGTTTCACAGACCTGCCAACCCCCTAAGAGACCAATGAGTAAGAATTGAAGCTCAGTGAGGCAGAAATGTGTAATTTCTGAGAGCTAAGAGTAATCAAGCGCGACACTTACCTTTTTTCAAACAAACACGATGCGATGAAATTGTTGCACAATTTTTGTGAACTTACTTTTCTTCAAAAACAAGCTTTTCTTTTAAGTATCACAATAAATCTTTACAAATTATGAAAATGTAGAATACACTGGAAACACACATACTGTTGAGTATGTATGCGTTTGTTTGCATGAGTATTCTCCCTCCCTCCCTCTCTGTTGTGTGAAGTCTACATGTTTTTCTCCCTTCCTGATTACTCCACCCCTCTCACTCTTCCTCAGCATATATATGCATATATATTATATATATATATATATATATATATATGTGTGTGTGTGTGTGTTACTGTGTGTGTGTGTGTGTGTGTGTGTGTTAGTGTGTGCATGTGTGTTAGTGTATGTGTGTGTGTGTGTTTGTTTGTTAGTGTGTGTGTGTGTGTGTGTGTGTGTGTGTGTGTGTGTGTGTGTGTGTGTGTGTGTGTGTGTGTTTGTGTGTGTTGCTGGAAGAATTCGGCGTGTTAGAGGAATCGATGTGCTTGCGTGACTCGAGGTGATGCTTCACATCCACCATCCCGCCATGGGAAATTGTGAAGTCCGACTCGCAAGTGGTACACCGTGCACAATTTACACCTTTAGCCGAAGGTCGTATGCAGGGGAACTTTTCCGAGTATTCTTTATGGAACTTTTGACCAAGTTTTTTCTTTTTCGCATCTTGTCCAGAACTTTCTGCTCCACATCTCGACATTTTCGCAGCTAAAACTTCAAAAGGACGCCAACTTCACTGAATGGTAAAGATGGTGAAACAAACTGCGCATGACCGGAAACGCTTCTGGAAGATTACTGGTTATACGCACGGCGCTGTGCGTGTCTGTACATAAGCCGATTTTTCGTCCGTTTTTTTTCCCCCCCCCCCCGAAAACTTTCAATGCGTAATTTTTTGGCTAAATGCGTAAGGGCGCAAGAATTATCACTTGGGCGTAATAAATTACGCGAAATGCGTAACGGTTGGCAGGTCTGGTTTCAGTTCAGTGCTGATGGTGTTCTGGGTCTGAATGTTTCAGTTCAGTGCTGTTGGTGTTCTGGGTCTGAATGTTTCAGTTCAGTGCTGATGGTGTTCTGGGTCTGAATGTTTCAGTTCAGTGCTGTTGGTGTTCTGGGTCTGAATGTTTCAGTTCAGTGCTGTTGGTGTTCTGGGTCTGAATGTTTCAGTTCAGTGCTGATGGTGTTCTGGGTCTGAATGTTTCAGTTCAGTGCTGAGGTGTTCTGGGTCTGAATGTTTCAGTTCAGTGCTGAGATAAGATAAGATAATGTTGCTTATAGCCCAGCTGACCGCAAGGGGCCACATCAGGGCTGTCACCACGTTGAAATCAACTCACAAGTCATTAAAAAAAAAAAAAAAAAAAAAACAACAAAAAAAAAAAAACAACAACCTTTCACACATCTCTTTAAATGACATCTTCTAGAAACGCACCAGAAACTTCGTTAAAAATCTTTCTTCCGTAAAATCTTAAATCAGATGAAAAATGTTAATCTCTCTCAAAAACTCAAGGATCACGTCAGGCGGGACATCCCTGAACAGGATCTTCATGGACTCCGCTGTAAAATGTTTGTGTCTCACATCGTGCAAGTCCCAACACTCTAAAAGAATATGTTTCATTGTGAGTGGCACATGACATGGAATGCACCACGGAGCTTCTTCACTCTTTAAAAGGTAGGAATGAGTAAAATACGAATGGCCGGTGTGCAGCCGGCACAGAACCGTTTCCTCTTTACGACCACCAGACGTAGATGGGAGGAACTCCTTAAGGTTTGGACGGATCTGAAAGAGTTTGTTATCCGTCTGGGTATTCCAATCCTCCTGCCAGAGGTCTTTCACATAATCATTAATTTGGGTTTCAGATCTGAGCAGGGGATATATACGTTGGACAATTTCTCTCTTGTGGCATTCTTGGCTAAACGATCAACCATTTCGTTCCCTCCGATGCCAACATGACCAGGAACCCAAGCCAGAGTAATGTTGTAACCATCCACTTTCAACTTGCTAAAAAGTTCAAAGAAATGTAAAAGTTCTGGATGCAGAAGGTTGCGGCCAGCTATGGCCTCCAAAGCTGACAGCGAGTCTGACAGAACCAGAAAGTCCCTCTTAGTGGATTGTGAGATTATCCTCAACGCCAGAACCAGAGCAGTGATTTCAGCAGAATAGACAGAAGCATCTGGAGGTATATGCTCTAACAGTATCTGAGAAGGAGCACCAGGGCAATAGGCTGCACAGGCCACTCCATCCTCAGACTTGGAACCGTCAGAGAAAATTTTTTGATAAGATGGGAATTTTGAACAGAGTTCAGCATACAAGGCCTTGTATGCCAGAGAGCTGGTAGACTCTTTACGAAAGGCTGCAAGATCAAAACGAATCTCTGGTGTGAAAAAGGTCCACGGAGGCTGACCTGGAAACTTGGAAAAATCCGACACAACTCCTAGGTCTAAACCTGCATTCCGCGCGTGAGGCTGCATACGAACACCAAACGGCGGAATACAGTTAGGGTTGGTTTCGAATTTGCTTTGAAACTGGGGGTCAAAGACACAGTCATAGGCAGGATTCTGCGGTTCTGAGAACAGTCTGATATAGTAATTTAGAGACATTTTCAGCCTGCGGTTGGACAGTGAGGGTTCACCTGCCTCTGCGTACAGGCTGTACACAGGGGTGGTGCGGAATGCTCCAAGACAGAGACGAAGCCCTTGATGGTGAATAGGATCCAAGAGTTTCAGATAAGAGGGTCTTGCAGAGCCGTACACAGCACAACCATAGTCCAGTTTGGAGCAGATCAGGGCTCTGCAGAGATGCAGCAAAGTTTTCTTATCAGCGCCCGTCAGTGTGCGCTATGACCCGCAGAATATTCAGAGCTTTCTGGCGAGAGGTTTTGAGATTTTTAATGTGGCTGAGAAAGTTGAGTTTTTGATCAAAAATAACTCCAAGGAATTTGGCTTCTTTTACAGCTGGAATGGTGGACTTGTCCAGACGAATTTCAGGATCAGCAAAAAATTGACGAAAATTGTGAAAATGGATTGACTGAGTTTTGGTACGTGAGAAGGTAAACCCGTTTTCCTCGGCCCACTGCTGGATCTTGTTGACACAAAGTTGGAGTCGACGCTGTACGCTGGGGTAAGAAGCTCCAACTGCGTACAGCGCGAAGTCGTCAACGAACAGAGAGGACTCGGTGCCCTGGCTTACCGATTTTACAATGTCATTAATTTTAATGCTGAAAAGGGCAGGAGAAAGGATGCTCCCCTGAGGTACACCCAACTCCTGCCCATGGATGTCAGAGAGTGTGGTGCCAACACGCACCTGGAACTGTCGATCGGCCAGAAAGTTTTGGATAAACAGAGGCAGGTGACCACGAAAACAAAGTTTGTGCAGGTCCATAAGGATTCCTGATTTCCATGTGGTGTCATACGCTTTTTCAAGATCAAAAAAGATAGCGACCACATGCTGCTTATTGACAAAGGCGTTGCGGATGGTGGTTTCCAGACGGATTAAATGGTCAACTGTCGAGTGGTACTTCCGGAAACCGCACTGTTCACTGGCCATCGGTTTCCAGCTTCCACATCAGACGGGAGTTGACCATCTTTTCCATCAACTTACAGAGGCAGCTAGTCAGAGCTATTGGACGATAGTTGGAAGGGTTGGTAAGGTCCTTTTCAGGCTTTGGAATTGGAATGATCAGGGCTTTCCGCCAGGAGGGCGGAAAGCACCCTGTGGTCCAGATATGGTTGTATACTTTAAGAAGGGTCTGGAGACAGCCTTCTGGAAAATGTTTCAAAACCTGATAATGAATATCATCCAGACCAGGGGCAGAATCAGTGCAGGCTTGCAAAGCTAATTTTAGTTCGGTGATTGAAAAAGGAAGATTGTAGGCTTCAGAATTGTCTGATGTGAAATTGTATGAAGATTTCTCTCTGATTTCTTTGTTTCTTAAAAAGGTTGCAGATTTATTTGAAGATGAGGAGTTCTGTTGGATGGTGGAGGCCAACAGATTAGCAACAGCTTGTTTGTCAGTGACCAGAGCATCGGCAAGTTTCAGGTGGTGAATGGAGGGGTTGGTGATTTTCCCTTTGATTTTTCTAATGACGTTTCAAACTTTTTTCTTGGAAGTTTTAGATGTCAGCCCGGAGCAGAAGTTTCTCCAAGACCGACGTTTACTGATTTTGAATGTGTGTCTGGATTTGGCGCGGAGTTTCTGATGGGCTCGAGCGTTGGGACCTGAAGGTCGGTGGTATACCTGACGCTGAGCCCGTTTGCGTACTTTTGAGATTTGTTGGCAGTCTGAATTAAACCAGGGTGTTTTGGGCATTTGGAGTTTGTCGGAAGACATTGGAATACAGGTTTTAGCACAGTTGATCACAGTAGTGGTCAGAGATTCTGCTGGGTCTGGACTCTGTAGAAAATCAATTTCCTGGAATTCTTTTGAAATATTAGTTGCAAAAAGATCCCAGTTGGCCTTCTTATAATTAAAATGTTGTGAGACAGAAGCGTTCTCAGTTAATACAGGTTTTAAAAGAACAGGGAAATGGTCACTTCCGTGTAGACCGTCATGGACAGACCACTCATAGTCCAGGACCAGCGAGGGGTCACAAATCGACAAATCGAAACACGAAAGTGAACCTGTGGAAGAGTGGAGGTAAGTTGGAGCTCCGTCGTTCAGGCAACACAAATCAAAGTCTGAAAGATAAGATAATGTTGCTTATAGCCCAGCCGACCGCAAGGGGCCACATCAGGGCTGTCACCACGTTAAAATCAACTCACAAGTCATTAAAAAAAAAACAACCTTTCATACATTTCTTTAAATGACATCTTCTAGAAACGCACCAGAAACTTCGTTAAAAATCTTTCTTCCGTAAAATCTTAAATCAGATGAAAAATGTTAATCTCTCTCAAAAACTCAAGGATCACGTCAGGCGGGACATCCCTGAACAGGATCTTCATGGCAAAGTCTGAATGGACATCTTCAAGAAGCAGACCTCTGGATGATGAACTGACACTACCCCAAAGAGGATTGTGTCCATTAAAGTCACCCAACAGCAAAAAAGGTCGAGGAAGTTCTCTGATCAGATTGACAAGGTCCTGACGACAAACTGGGACAGAAGGTGGCAGATACAGTGAGCAAACTGTAACAGTCCTGCGGAGAGTGACTCTTGCAGCTACAGCCTGAAGGGAGGAAGTCAGAGCGACAGGACTAAACAGCAAAGTTTTGTGTAAAAGAAGGGCAACACCGCCCGACAATCCCAATGTGGATGGTTGTGCAGGTTTTGAAAGGATATTAAAGCCAGAAAGAGTGAAGGTCTTCTGGCTTTGAATTTTAGTTTCCTGAAGAGCCACGACAGAAGGTTTTAGAGTTTGACACAGAAGCTGCAGCTCTTCAAAATTTGAACTTAGGCCACGGATATTCCAATGGATTAATGTACTGTCCATGGTGCGGATGATGAATAGGAGAGAAATCAGGTCATCTCCTCGTCACCGTCTGCGGTCAATGGAGCAAATTTATTAGAAAGTTGAACTGGACTAGTTTGGCCTTCAGACGTGCTGGCAGATTTGCCCACAGGGGAAGAAGGCCTGGATTTTGGAGATGGTGGAGGTTTCATCATCTCCACACTCTGTTGAACTCCCTTGCCAGCACGAGCACTGCTCAAGGGAGGTCGAGGTGGAAGGGCTGGCTTTTTGATCTGCCCAGCAGCAGATGGAGTTGACTGCTGGGCAGTCTGGGGGGTGGCGGATTTTTTGCCTCCACCAGGGGCACCTACTTTGGATCGGGAAGTGGTGGACGTGCTTCCACCAGAGCTTAAAAGTCTTTCTTGCAATGTCTTGGAGAAAACAAATCCATCAGTCTGGCAGCAGACTGAGCGGGTCGAAACTTTCTTTACTGCCGAAGTATATGAAGACGCTGTTGGTGTCTGACTGTCAACAACCTGTTTGCGGGCCTCAAAAAACGAGATTCTTTTTTCAGTTTTCACCCTTTGTATGGTGGACTCCTGAATCCAAACAGGGCAGTTGCGTGAAGAGGAGGGATGGTCGCCACCGCAGTTCACACAATGCGCCGGGTCTTTACACGGACCATCATGGGTTGCCTTGCAACAAATACCACACACCTCCTGCCCAGAACAGCGGTCTCTGACATGTCCAAACTTCTGGCATTTAAAACACCTCAATGGGGATGGGACATACAGTTGGACACGAACATTCAGGTATCTGACTTTAATGACCGGAGGCAACAAAGGGTTGCAGAATGTCAGAAAGAGGGTGTTGGTGGGCACTCTTTCTGCACCTTTTTTGACTGCCACCCTATGCACCTCTGTCACACCTTGGGATGCAAGTTCTGTCTTGATCTCCACTTCTGAGACACCTTTCAAATCCGGGCATGAATTCAATTGCTTATGGGGAGTCACCTGAATCTCTCTGTCCACGAGCTTTTTTGCCTTCAACAGCTGTTCCGATTGTTTTTTTGACCTGCACTGGACGAGGAATGACCCGTTCCGTAGCCTTTTCACGGACTGAGGGTCACCCGCTAGACCTTGGAAGCCCTTCTGGATCGCGAAAGGACTCAGAGCTGAAATGGGCTTTTCCTGCTCCGTCCCTTCTATCACGAGGCAGGATTCAGTTCAGTGCTGATGGTGTTCTGGGTCTGAATGTTTCAGTTCAGTGCTGACGGTGTTCTGGGTCTGAATGTTTCAGTTCAGTGCTGACGGTGTTCTGGGTCTGAATGTTTCAGTTCAGTGCTGAAGGTGTCCTGGGTCTGAATGTTTCAGTTCAGTGCTGATGGTGTTCTGGGTCTGAATGTTTCAGTTCAGTGCTGATGGTGTCTGGGTCTGACATGGATAAACAATCGACACTGAGGACTTTGACCTGTACCACAGACATGGATACACAATCAACACTTTGGACTTTGACCTTACCACAGACATGGACACACAATCAACACACTGTACTTACACCCAGATACCCCGCTGCAAGGATCATGGCAGCCAATTCTAAATGTGCCTGCTGCTGCAATGGGCTGAGAGAGTCAATGACATGAGTAGTTCTCCCTCCCCCCAACCCCTCCCTTCCCCGCTTCTTTTCTTCCAGGATTTGCATGATCTCAGAAATGGCCTTGGGGATTTCTAGAGGATTTCATCCTGAAGGAGGAAAAATCTCTTGCCTGACTCACTATCATCACTGAGACATTTTGTTTTTTTTATGATGATCAATGAAGATACTATGGAGTTCCAGTTGAGTAAGACATGACAAGGCTGTACTCTATGCATCCTGGCATTAACCAGGCCTGGGAGATATGGATACCTGTCGTGGTGTGTGGTTTTTTTTTTTAGGAGATATCACCAACACCCTGAAATGTATCCTTTAACAGATCAAATTTGGCTGCTTGGTTCCAGTCAGTCTTTCCATCTGACTCCATAGCACAACCAACAACCCTGAAGGCCAGCCAGGGGTTATGAACTCCACACTGATACAGTTCTTTAACAGTGTTAGAATATGCAGTCTGCCAGCCACAACGTGCAGGGTGGCTGATCACATTTTCTCCAGCTCACGTCACAGAAAAGTCTCTCCATCAAGTGATCACTTTGGGACACCTGACAGGTGCCAAGACAGCATGCACAACAGCCAGTGCTCAACTCCTTTCGGAGTTGAACATGCTCCACTTTACAGACCAACTACTCACGAGGCAAATGTGATCACCCAATCAGAGCAAAGGTGAAAGGTTGTGTGTTCCACAGAAGATAAAAGATTCAAAAGAGAATATGTGGCTTTCATCATTCCAAATGACTATTTTCATTGGACTGTACCTGGGGCATCAAGTTCTCAGAAATATTTAAAAGATCACAGGACAAACATGATTTTACTTATAACTAAGAAATCTTCAATGAAATACCACAGTCAGAATACCTCAAATTGCACTGAATAGATTAAAGATCATGGATTAAACTGAAGTGAAGGATGAGCTTCATATAAAATATAATGAGTATAATGACTCAATGACATGTCCAGTAGATCTGCACACAGCTTTCATGTGAATAGCAGACCTGCCAACCATTACGCATTTTGCGTAATTTATTACGCCCAAGTGATAAATCTTACGCCCTTACGCATTTAGCCAAAAAATTACGCATTGAAAGTTTTCAAAAAATAAAAATAAAAAAAATACAGACACGCACGGCGCCGTGCGAATAACCAGTAATCTTCAAGAAGCGTTTCCAGTCATGCGCAGTTCGTTTCACCATCTTTACCATTCAGCGAAGTTGGCGTCCTTTCGAAGTTTTAGCTACGAAAATGTCGAAACGTGGAGTAGAAAGTTCTGGACAAGATGCGAAAAAGAAAAAACTTGGTCAAAAGTTCCGAAAAGAATACTCGGAAAAGTTCCCCTGCATACGACCTTCGGCTAAAGGTGTAAATTGTGCACGGTGTACCACTTGTGAGTCGGACTTCACAATTTCCCATGACGGGATGGTGGATGTGAAGCGTCACCTTGAGTCACGCAAGCACATCGATTCCTCTAACGCGCCAAATTCTTCCAGCATCACACAGTTTTTTAAGACTGTAGACACCTCAAAAGAAGATGAAATGAGGAAAAGGGTAATTCGGGCTGAAGCATTGGTGGCCGGATTTTTCGTCGAGCACAACATCGCTCTTAGCGCAGCCGACCATGCATCCCAGCTTTTTAAAGAAGCATTCTCAGATTCGGAGATTGCCAAACTGTTCAAGAGCGGTCGAAAAAGACAACACACATGTGAGGACCTTGCCATGGAAGCTATGTTCAAGAGCGGTCGAACAAAGACAACACACATTGTGAGGACCCTTGCCATGGAAGCCTAAACTGCTGCTGCATCTCGACTGCAGAATGGACCGTTTGTGTTGGGGACTGATGGAAGTCAGGAAGGGGGAGGGGGACAAGTTCTTTCCTGGGGTGGTGCGATACTTAAAAAATGACACAATCGCCACTGAGCTGATAGCCAACCCCACATGCACAGAATCAGCAACAGGGGAGAACATTTTTAGGTTACATATTTTCTTAATTTCATGTTCCCAGTTTCTCCATCTTCAAACTCTCGCCCCCCCCCCCCCCCCCCCCCCCCCTCCTCCTTAAGTCCAAATCTTTGCCAAGTCATTACTATCAAGACAGTTGAGTTGTTGGCCTGCGCTTGTTTTTTTCCCCCACTATTAGACTGTTTGTCTATATAATTGTCTGACTTTATTCAAGTTTAAAAAGCTGTGCCAGTCTTGAATAGAAGTTACTTTGTGTTAGGTTTCCTTATGGGAGCAAAAGTTACCCCACTTGTTTACTGTTTATTGTTTACTGTTCCCTGCCTCATTTCATTTCCATTTTTTAGGTTGTTTCTGGCGCACTATCAAGCTTTGGTGCGCCATGACATGATGGTGTAGGGGATTTGTGTGTGTTTCCAGTGTATTCTACATTTTCATAATTTGTAAAGATTTCTTGTGGCACTTAAAAACTTGTTTTTGAAGAAAAGTCAAGTTCACAAAAATTGTGCGAACAATTTCATCGCATCGTGTTTGTTTGGAAAAAGGTAAGTGTCGCGCTTGATTACTCTTAGCTCTCAGAAATTACACATTTCTGCCTCACTGAGCTTCAATTCTTACTCATTGGTCTCGTCGGGGGTTGGCAGGTCTGGAATAGGCTCGGTGTGACCAAAGTGAGATAAACCATACTAATGCATTTTCCTGCATTTGAGTGAGACTAATTAAGTCTGACAAGAGCTTAAAAATGATACACTATTTCACAACGGAAATCCAGGAAACAGCTGTGCAAAGGCAGTACCTTTCATCTGTGGCAAACAGGGTGGCACCGCGCTCCTGAGCCATCACCTCCATCATCTCCTGTAACCTTTTGTTACCTGCAAAAACAATCTATGTAACATTGACACCTCTTTTGAATGAAAAAAAAAACAAATTGAAAAAAAAGGAAACAAGATGAAAGCCTGAGTAAGAAGCAACCCAACAGTAAAATCAACAAAATTTTAAACATGCTACATGAATGAGAGAATCAAATCATCACTCAATGACTCTAATACAATAGATAAATGAGCATAGGTAAAAATGACACATCAAGCACATAATTCAGAACGACCTCGTTGGTCACGCTATCTCAAAGTCACAACTTGTTGACAATGATCAAAGAGTGACCACTGACACAGTACAGCCCTTGACTGCCCTCCATGGTGAGCTGGGATACACTTATCCCACAACTAATATGACTTCAACCTACAAATATCTTGATTACAAAACTTGATGTACACATACATTTTTAATTTCAATTCATGTTGCTTTCAGCCAAGCCAACTGTTAACGATCAAATCAGGGCTGGATACATTTTTTTTTCAGAATATAAGCAAAGTAAAAAGACAAAGAAACTGTTGGCACTGTCAAAACTCTATCATCCGTGTTAGACAACCAAAATATAAATTTACTGAGCTTCATCAGTCACTGCATATTCTGTGCATTATCACATCTCTGAATATATAACTTGTAATAACTGACTGGAACTAGACAGCTGTGGAAGTAAACCAAATTTCAAACTAGCATAATGTTAAACAATACAGAGAAGCAAAGACAGGAAAAACAACTCACATCCGACACCTCCAACAATCAGAACCTCTTGGGAGCCACAGTGGGCCATGGCTCTTTCTGTAAGAGAACAAAAATGTCCCTTATCAAACAACACTGACATCATATTTAGTCCATGGACATGAGGGAGTGGCTTCACAGTCAGCCTCTCTGGGACAATACTAAACACTGTTCCTATACAGGCAGAGTTTACTGTCATATATGCATGTGTATGACAGAAAAAAAAATTGACAGCAAAGATTCCTTTCGTTCTATTGATTTGATAAAGTTTGCATCTACATCAGCAAAGAAAATTCACAATAGGAATAATCAAAGTTGTTTTGTTTCTGACAGCATCAAATTTATCAATACTGACGATAATGGGTCCATCAAAAATCCAGAGAGGTACTGGGAAAGTTATGAATATGTTTTGGTCTAATTCAAATTAAAGATATAAGAAGTAAAAGAAAAAAAATCTGCAAACACAATATCCAAACTTAACACAGAATCTGAAGTTTAAGTATGATGGAAAGGGTTTCTCTAAGGTTTCAAAGAATGCATCAGAAAGAACTTACACAAAATTTGTGTGTGTATGCGTGTGTGTGTGTGTGTGTGTGTGTGTGTGTGTGTGTGTGTGTGTGTTCTATGTGTATGTATCTGTTTGTGTGCGCCTCGGTAAACGTTTGGATTGGACGAAAAGGCTTATTACACCTTTAAGGTGGAGCAGACACCGCAAAGTCACCAACATTCTTCACTAATGGTGTACCTGTGACTGACACTATCACATTCCCCAAATGTTCCCAGAAAAAAAGTAAAAGACAACATCAAATCTGGGAAGAAATGCCACAATTTGGAATGGACAAAAGGAAGACAACTGATAAAACATTTGATCTCTGTCCAGTCCGTACAGCTGACTTAGCACAACAACAAGCAAAAGCACAGGCTGTCATCTGCCACAAATGGTCTGAGATCAACAGGTCCATTCAACAATTCAAGGCAAAGTAGGCATGAGGGAAATCATGGAATCATACATTCTATAACGTCTGAATCGTGTTACTTAAGAGAGGAGAATGCTTCGCATTGGACAAGAATTTGTATGGTAATAGTAACAATCTCTCCTTCTTCTCTCATCTGTGTGTGTGTGTGTGTGTGTGTGTGTGTGTGTGTGTGTGTGTGTGTTATGTTTTATGGTTTAAATGATTGCTATCTGAGAGAGTTTAAAAACAATTTATAGTGAAAAAGTTAACTTTATGGTCTCACAGAAAAAAGTAAAAAAGGAAAAAAAGGTACGTTACCTGTGATTTCAATGAGCATGGCAAACACAGTTTCCTGTAAAGAAAAACACAAGTCCTCTGCAGTGTATTCTCCTTTGTCTTGTAACTCTGGGGCTTTTTCCTGAAACATACCAAATACTGAATATTTTTCAATTGAATTTTTCTCTTCTGAAATGCTGAATTGACATATAAAACAAAATCATGCAGCATTCTGTGCACTTAAGTGATGTGACATAAAGAGAAAATACTATCTTCTAAAATGAAGAACACAAATAGTTGGTTGACTGCAGGACCTGGATCGATAAGACAACTTGCCTGGGGTATGGTAGCAGGTCCTTGAGGAAGAGGTGGATGAGGGCGCTTCGGTTTAAAACCTTTGCTCAGAGGGACAAGTGGGAATGGGTGACAGTGGGCAGGGAGAAATGGGGAAGTGAGGAAGTGAGCACTGCCAAAAAGCTGAAAAGTGAATACTGCTTGAAGATGAAAAGTGTTCAGCAAGGATTGAGCGGGAAGGAAGGAAAGAGTTGGAAGGGATGAGGGGGGGGGGGGGGGGGGGGGTATAGAAGGAGAGGGCAGGGTGGGGAAGAAGAGAGAAATGGGCCAAGAGCAGAAGGACTGGGGGGGGGGATAAAGTAAATAAAAATAGTAATAATAATGTTAAGAGACAAAATCAAGATAAGTAAGAACAAAGGGCTGTTATAGAGGAAAGTCAGTGTTTGATATTGATTCCATTTGGGTGGATAGTGCCAAGTTTGTGAATAAGGAGGGACTCTTGTTCTTTACGTCTTATAGAGGAAGATGAATTTTGCCAGACTGCAGCAATCTGCATGTGGGAGAGGTTGTGGCCGGAAGAACAGAAATGGTTTGCAATTGGTGTATTGTAACCAAGACCGACTGCTCGTAGGTGTTCTGTGAAACGGTCGTTGAGGGTTCTGTAGGTTTCTCCAACATACAGGAGGCCACAGAAGGAGCAAGAAAGAATGTAAACTACATTGCGGGACTGACAAGTGAAAGGGTTGCGTATGGAAATTTTGCCTGAGGGGCCACAGATGGTTGTAGAAGAGTTTAGGTGAGGACAGGTTTTGCATTTGGGTTGCTTGCATGGAGAATTGCCAGGTGGTGAGACTGTGTTTGTGGACAATTTTGAATGCACAAGAAGATCTCTGAGGTTGGTGTCACGTTTGTAGGCAACTAGTGGAGGCTGGGTGAAAATGTGTTTCAGGGAAGGATCAGTCTGCAGAATGTGGTAGTTCTTCATAAGGATGTTTTTGATGGCGAGGTTGTGAGGATGGAAGGTGATAGCAAGAACAGGCCTGTCGTCTGATGAAGGAGTGATCTTTTGCTTAAGAGCAGTGTTTTTGGGAATTCTAGAGGCCCTTTGTAGGGCTTCTTGGCAAATGGGTTCAGGGTATCCTGAACCACCCTGCCCTCTCCTTCTATACCCCCCCCCCCCCTCATCCCTTCCAACTCTCTCCTTCCTTCCCCCTCAATCCTTGCTGAACACTTTTCATCTTCAAGCAGTATTCACTTTTCAGCTTTTTTGCAGTGCTCACTTCCTCACTACCCCATTTCTCCCTGCCACTGTCACCCATTCCCACTTGTCCCTCTGAGCAAAGGTTTTAAACCGAAGCGCCCTCATCCACCTCTTCCTCAAGGACCTGCTACCATACCCCAGGCAAGTTGTCTTATCTTCTAAAATGCTTAGTTTGAAACTTTGTCATGTTCCTAATTACTAAGTTTTAATATGCAGAGAACATGCTTCTTTTTGGTATTTCTGATTTCTTTTTCTGAAGTGCAATTTTTAATTTCCAATCAGATTCTTGCTGTGACCTCTTTCCCAATGCCATCTTGGACTGACATGACAATGTACCTGTGAAAATCAGTGACTCTCCTTCACTCGGTGCTGTTCAGCCACATACGGGGTTCTATGGAACATAGTAAACTACAGCGGGGTTGCAACCTTGCCGTGGTCGGAGGGCTTGCGTGGTCCAGTGATCCTTTAGGCTTTGCTGACAGGGGCATCAATACTCGACTAGATGGTTAGTTGCTGTGAACGCTTCTAGGCCTGTATAGCCAAGTTGCTGACTGGCCTAAGCATTACGTGGTAGGAACTGATGCCCCTGGTAGGGTCTCCCATGTCAGAAAGGTTAGGAGAGAGGGCCCAGACAAATAGTAACCCACCTTTTCCTATTCTATCTTCTGCCTTTCTTAATGGATCTTTTCTCTCTTTGTCTCCCCTTCAAGCCTTCTTTTCCACACTCTCTTTCTTCTGATACTTCAGTCACTGCCGTAAGCTGCGGGGAAGCCCAAGCTACAGTTACCTGGCAAGGGGCTGAGTGGCTGATCCCAATTCAGTCGCTAAGGTGCACTGTCTGGTTTTCATGCGGGACGGTACCAGGCTCACGGATGCCATACTATGGCCATCCATTGTCCCTTCCCCAGCATGGCAGCTCTCCTGGGGTGACCGTTTATCTCTGTCGGTATTTAAAATCCTTCATGGCCTCAATAAACACTAAAACAGGAAAGAGAAGAAAACTGGGTTCCAACCCTTCCAGGGATACGGACTCGGATTCAGACACAGAAGTCCGGAAGACGATAGGTCCTTGGCCCTCTTGGCCGATTATCCAGTCGGCGGATAGCGAATGACCCATTACTAAGTTGAGTCCTTTTGCTGTTGCAAAAGGGCTAAAAGGTCTTGCAGGCGCAGAACCGAAATCAGTGAAGAGGTTGAGGGATGGTTCCCTGCTCGTGCAGGTTGACTGAAAAGCCCACTCGGAGAACTTATTGAAATCAGCAAGTCTTGTCAATTACCCGATCCAGGTGTCCCCTCATAAAAGTCTAAACTCCTCGAAAGGTGTCATCCATTGCCAAGAGTTGTTGGGATATCTGAGGGAGAGATAAAGGCTGAGTTGGCTGATCAAGGAGTGGTAGAGGTCAGGAGGGCGACTTTTCGGAAAGGTGCGGAGAGGAAACCGATCAACACTCTGTTCCTCACCTTTGCTAAACCGACTCTTCCAGAGTCCATAAAGGTGGGGTACCTGTGAGTGAAAGTAGCCCTGTATGTGCCATCCCCACTGAGGTGCTTCAAATGTCAACGGTTTGGCCACGTCAAGGAGAAATGGCCAGGAGAGGTGTGTGCCACCTGCAGCAAAGCAGTTCATGATGGTGGATGTGAATCCATGAAATGCGTGAACTGTGATGGTGACCACCCTTCTTCATCAAAAGACTGCCCTGTTTGGCGACTAGAAAGCGAAATCCAGTGCATAAAAACAGGAAAAAAGATTTTGTTCTTCAAAGCAAAAAAGTTGGTGCAGGAGCAGAAGGGAACCCCGCTCCTTTTCTCGACAGTGGTTAAAAAATCGCTTAGAGTACCGCAGGTAGAAGCCAGCGTTCAGACAGACCCATGTGGTCTTGAACCACTGAAATGTCTTCCGGCTTCAAAAACATTGCAAGGGAAAACGGCCGTTGGTGGGGGCCTTAAACCCACCAAAGGATGCACTTCCAGTGCATCCACTAAGCCTGCAGCTGTGCGGGCTGCCCAGCAAGGGGGTCACCCTGAGACGGCCCCCAAGCCAAGACCACCTCCCAAGGGAGGTGCCCCGACAGTGGCTTCCAGCAAAGTGGCGTTGGTGGAGTGCTGGGGAAAGCCTCCACCAATGCCATCAAGACCATTGGGTTCTTCCCCTCCAGGGATAAGATAAGATAAGATAGTGTTGCTTATAGCCCAGCCGACCGCAAAGGGCCACATCAGGGCTGTCACCACGTTAAAAAAAAACTTTCATACATCTCTTTAAATGACATTTTCTAAAACGCACCAGAAACTTCGTTAAAAATCTTTCTTCCGTAAAATCTTAAATCAGATGAAAAATGTTAATCTCTCTCAAAAACTCAAAGATCACGTCAGGCGGGACATCTCTGAACAGGATTTTCATGGACTCTGCTGTAAAATCTTTGTGTCTCACATCGTGCAAGTCCCAACACTCTAAAAGAATATGTTTCATTGTGAGTGGCACATGACATGGAATGCACCACGGCGCTTCTTCACTCTTTAAAAGGTATGAATGGGTAAAATACGAATGGCCGGTGTGCAGCCGGCACAGAACTGTTTCTTCTTTACAACCACCAGACATAGATGGGAGGAACTCTTTAAGGTTTGGACGGATCTGAAAGAGTTTGTTATCCGTCTGTGTATTCCAATCCTCCTGCCAGAGGTCTTTCACATAATCGTTAATTTTGGGTTTCAGATCTGAGCAAGGGATATATATGTTGGACAATTTCTCTCTTGTGGCATTCTTGGCTAAACGATCAACCATTTCGTTCCCTCCAATGCCAACATGACCAGGAACCCAAGCTAGAATAACGTTGTAACCATCCACTTTCAACTTGCTAAAAAGTTCAAAGAAATGTAAAAGTTCTGGATGCTGAAGGTTGCGGCCAGCTATGGCCTCCAAAGCTGACAGTGAATCCGACAGAACTAGAAAGTCCCTCTTCGTAGATTGTGAAATTATCTTCAATGCCAGAACCAGAGCAGTAAGTTCAGCAGAATAGACAGAAGCATCTGGAGGTATATGTTTTAACAGTATCTGAGAAGGAGCACCAGGGCAATAGGCTGCACAGGCCACTCCATCCTCAGACTTGGAACCGTCAGTGAAAATTTTCTGACAGGATGGAAATTTTGGACAGAGGTCAGCATACAATGCCTTGTATGCCTGAGAGCTGGTAGACTCTTTACGAAAAGCTGCAAGATCAAAACGAATCTCTGGTGTGAAAAAGGTCCACGGAGGCTGATCCGGAAACTTGGAAAAATCAGACACAACTCCTAGGTCTAGACCTGCATTCCGCACATGAGGCTGCATACGAACACCAAACGGCGGAATACAGTTAGGGTTGGTTTCGAATTTGCTTTGAAACTGGGGGTCAAAGACACAGTCATAGGCAGGATTCTGTGGTTCTGAGAACAGTCTGATATAGTAATTTAGAGACATTTTCAGCCTGCGGTTGGACAGTGAGGGTTCACCTGCCCCTGCATACAGGCTGTACCACAGGGTGGTGCGGAATGCTCCAAGACAGAGACGAAGCCCTTGATGGTGGATAGGGTCCAAGAGTTTTAGGTAAGACGGTCTTGCAGAGCCATATACAGCACAACCATAGTCCAGTTTGGAGCGGACCAAGGCTCTGTAGAGGTGCAGCAAAGTTTTCTTATCAGCGCCCCAGTCAGTGTACGCTACGACCCGCAGAATATTCAGAGCTTTCTGGCGAGAGGTTTTGAGATTTTTAATGTGGCTGAGAAAGTTGAGTTTTTGATCAAAAATAACTCCAAGGAATTTGGCTTCTTTTACAGCTGGAATGGTGGACTTGTCCAGACGAATTTCAGGATCAGCAAAAAATTGACGAAAATTGTGAAAATGGATTGACTGAGTTTTGGTACGTGAGAAGGTAAACCCGTTTTCCTCGGCCCACTGCTGGATCTTGTTGACACAAAGTTGGAGTCGACGCTGTACGCTGGGGTAAGAAGCTCCCACTGCGTACAGCGCGAAGTCGTCAACGAACAGAGAGGACTCGGTGCCCTGGCTTACCGATTTTACAATGTCATTAATTTTAATGCTGAAAAGGGCAGGAGAAAGGATGCTCCCCTGAGGTACACCCAACTCCTGCCCATGGATGTCAGAGAGTGTGGTGCCAACACGCACCTGGAACTGTCGATCAGCCAGAAAGTTTTGGATAAACAGAGGCAGGTGATCACGAAAACAAAGTTTGTGCAGGTCCATAAGGATTCCTGATTTCCATGTGGTGTCGTACGCTTTTTCAAGATCAAAAAAGACAGCGACCACATGCTGCTTATTGACAAAGGCGTTGCGGATGGTGGTTTCCAGATGGATTAAATGGTCAACTGTCGAGTGGTACTTCCGGAAACCGCACTGTTCACTGGCCAAAAGGCCATCGGTTTCCAGCTTCCACATCAGACGGGAGTTGACCATCTTTTCCATCAACTTACAGAGGCAGCTAGTCAGAGCTATTGGACGATAGTTGGAAGGGTTGGTAAGGTCCTTTTCAGGCTTTGGAATTGGAATGATCAGGGCTTTCCGCCAGGAGGGCGGAAAGCACCCTGTGGTCCAGATATGGTTGTATACTTTAAGAAGGGTCTGGAGACAGCCTTCTGGAAAATGTTTCAAAACCTGATAATGAATATCATCCAGACCAGGGGCAGAATCAGTGCAGGCTTGCAAAGCTAATTTTAGTTCGTGATTGAAAAAGGAAGATTGTAGGCTTCAGAACTGTCTGATGTGAAATTGTATGAAGATTTCTCTCTGATTTCTTTGTTTCTTAAAAAGGTTGCAGATTTATTTGAAGATGAGGAGTTCTGTTGGATGGTGGAGGCCAACAGATTAGCAACAGCTTGTTTGTCAGTGACCAGAGCATCGGCAAGTTTCAGGTGGTGAATGGAGGGGTTGGTGTTCTTCCCTTTGATTTTTCTAATGACGTTCCAAACTTCTTTCTTGGAAGTTTTAGATGTCAGCCGGAGCAGAAGTTTCTCCAAGACTGACGTTTACTGATTTTGAACGTGTGTCTGGATTTGGCGTGGAGTTTCTGATGGGCTCGAGCGTTGGGACCTGAAGGTCGGTGGTATACCCGACGCTGAGCCCGTTTGCATACTTTTGAGATTTGTTGGCAGTCTGAATTAAACCAGGGTGTTTTGGGCATTTGGAGTTTGTCGGAAGACATTGGAATACAGGTTTTAGCACAGTTGATCACAGTAGTGGTCAGAGATTCTGCTGGGTCTGGACTCTGTAGAAAATCAATTTCCTGGAATTCTTTTGAAATATTAGTTGCAAAAAGATCCCAGTTGGCCTTCTTATAATTACAATGTTGTGAGACAGAAGCGTTCTCAGTTAATACAGGTTTTAAAAGAACAGGGAAATGGTCACTTCCGTGTAGACCGTCATGGACAGACCACTCACAGTCCAGGACCAGCGAGGGGTCACAAATCAACAAATCGAAACACGAAAGTGAACCTGTGGAAGAGTGGAGGTAAGTTGGAGCTCCGTCGTTCAGGCAACACAAATCAAAGTCTGAAAGATAAGATAATGTTGCTTATAGCCCAGCCGACCGCAAGGGGCCACATCAGGGCTGTCACCACGTTAAAATCAACTCACAAGTCATTAAAAAAAAAAACAACCTTTCATACATTTCTTTAAATGACATCTTCTAGAAACGCACCAGAAACTTCGTTAAAAATCTTTCTTCCGTAAAATCTTAAATCAGATGAAAAATGTTAATCTCTCTCAAAAACTCAAGGATCACATCAGGCGGGACATCCCTGAACAGGATCTTCATGGCAAAGTCTGAATGGACATCTTCAAGAAGCAGACCTCTGGATGATGAACTGACACTACCCCAAAGAGGATTGTGTCCATTAAAGTCACCCAACAGCAAAAAAGGTCGAGGAAGTTCTCTGATCAGATTGACAAGGTCCTGACGACAAACTGGGACAGAAGGTGGCAGATACAGTGAGCAAACTGTAACAGTCCTGCGGAGAGTGACTCTTGCAGCTACAGCCTGAAGGGAGGAAGTCAGAGCGACAGGACTAAACAGCAAAGTTTTGTGTAAAAGAAGGGCAACACCGCCCGACAATCCCAATGTGGATGGTTGTGCAGGTTTTGAAAGGATATTAAAGCCAGAAAGAGTGAAGGTCTTCTGGCTTTGAATTTTAGTTTCCTGAAGAGCCACGACAGAAGGTTTTAGAGTTTGACACAGAAGCTGCAGCTCTTCAAAATTTGAGCTATTTTTTGTAAAATGGAGGAGATACACTGTACTTTTATTATATCATAACATGTTAGTAATGGTAAGTCAACAACAATTTCAAATTTTTAGTAATTTCAAGTGCAAAAAAAATGCAAAATAAAAAAAAAGAATGTTATGTTTCTTCTAAACGTAAAAAAATGAAGAAAGAATGCCAACAAACTCTCAACAAGGGAGGAAAAATACTCCACTCACAATTGAAGACCAGAAAGTATGGTATTTCCAACAGAAAAGTGGAAGAAACAGCCACAAATACAACTACTCCAATAGCAGGGAACACACACACACACATTCTTATGCCTAACTGGTACACATGTAAGAAAGGAAAAGGGAACACACACACACACACACACACACACAAACACACACACACGTCCCTTTCACTCTCAACAGTAATATTTTTTTATGAACACAAAGTCATTCATGTGCCTGTTGGTCTCTGAACCCTTGAGAGCCATTCAGCTGATCATAAAACCACTCAAACACGTCTCTGCTGCTTGCCTCTCACGTGGCAGTCGGCCACGCCCCCTTCAACCTCGACCAGCAAGAGTCGGCCCACAGCGTGTGTGTGAAGTTCATTGCCTAAAGTCTTAGTTCGCTCCCTCACATAGAGTTAGTGAACAGTCGGTCAGTGCTGGCTGGCTCAACGCAAAAACACTGGGGCACACGCGGTAGGGTAGTAAGTGGGCGTCTAGTCTTATCTCTCGTCAGCACGCCTCTCCTAACCATTTGGCCACGGTCCAATGCCTCACGTTGCAATAATTCGGTCAAGCCCTCACTATCGTTGTTTACTCATGACTATCTGGGTCTTCTTCATCTGTATTAGGAACAACTGACCGTCTATTCAATATTCCCAGCACTTGATCTGTGGTAAATGTACGGCAAGGTCGAGTACGTAAAGTGCTTGGTGGTGACGTCATTGTGAATGGAAAAACAATCGGAATAAAATCAATAAAACACTGAACTGAATAGTGTTCTGACAAAGCAAATGGCTGTGAGCACGGGCCAGACTATGACATTTATTGCTGGCTTCTTATCTCATGAACTTGGATCGTGAGAGTATCAGGAGTTAGGTCACCATACTTTGTCACCAAATGGCGACATTGGCGCTCAGCCCTGTCATCGCCAAAAGGCAACTTTGGCGGTGTAAAGGTTAAGGGTCTCAGAATTAAAAAGCTGACCAGTCAGAGACAGATCTGACCTTGCTGAAAGAGAGAGCAGCTGAACTGAGTGGTATGAACAAACCTGCGAGTGAAGAAGTGAGAGGAACTGGCAGAAATTGTTAATGGCCAGTTCACTTCCAAACTCAGCCCAGATCTGCAGAAGAAGAAATCTGAAGCCTACAACAGACCGGCAATTTGTCCGAAACTGATTGTCCTGACGGTAAATCATGAAATATGGTCAAAATTGCCATCTGAAGCGATCAAATGTGACCTGAAAATGCAGCATATTCAAAGAGCTGTTATCAAAGCCGCGACTGTGTGCGTGCATGATGTGAACGGATTACTTGATAGTGACTTGCCCAGTTCAGAGGTCAATTTGGAAGCCGTGAAGCACTGCTCCAATACCGTGGCTATCTTGGGTCACGTTTCGCGCGAGATTTTGTTGCGCGGATGCAGTGGCATCAGACCACATGTAAACAAACAGTTTTTGCGATCTGTGACGAATCAGTCCCTATCACAGACCAGTTGTTTGGAGACTGTCTGTGACACTCAAAGATATGCATGAGACTGACCGCATCAGCTCCAGTGTAGGCCATGAGCACAGATACCGCGGGAACACCCGCTACTATCATGGACAAGCGAGTGGTTCTTACTACTCGAGTCAGGTCACACATGTGGTCATTTTTTATGCTAAAGGAACAGACCAAACAAAAGGCAGTATTGGTTCCAGCAGAAACGGGGACATCAGAATCCTGGCTCTCAAAAGAAAAGGTGAGCTTGATACCATCTTTAAAACCCCAGAAAACATGAGGTTACTGCTGGGAGATTAAGACAGTTTGAAGATGCATGGTCTAGAACCACTTCAGACCCAGAGACTTTAACCAAGCATGATAGCAGGGATTAAGGTTGAATTTGACTGTCCTGTAGACCAGTTACCCAAATTACCTTGCTACGCTAAAAAAATGTCACAAATCAGAAAGAGTGAAAGATCGTTGATTCAGAAGTTCAAAAGGTGATAGCCAAGAAAGTAACATTGTCATGATGAACTTATTTTTCCAGTTTTTAACCTGAGAAAAGATGGATCATATGGCATGATTTTAAATCTAAAAATACTCAATTTAGAAGTCAGTTATCAACATTTCAAAATGGATGCACTGAAAACAGCCCTGATTCATATAACTAAAGGCTGCTTTATGGCCTCAATTGATCTGAAGGATGCCTATTATAGTGTAGCAATCCATGAACAGCACAGGAAACTACTCAGATTTCAATGGAGAGAACAGCTCTATGAATTCAATGCTTTTCCCAACGGCCTGTCATCAGCTCCCCATTTGTTCACAAAACTATTAAAACCTGTCTATGCCTCCTTCAGAATGGAAGATCATGTTTCTGCAGGGTTTTCGGATGATTCTCTGTTGATCGGACTCACAAAGAGCATAGGCTATGCTCCCTGGAATGAAAGGTCATGTATCTATGTCGTTTTTGGATGATTCTCTGTTTATTGGACTCACAAAGAGCAGCTGCATGAGGAATGTTACAGACACCACTGATTTGTTTCAAAAGTTTGGGTTTATCATTCATCAAAAGAAGTCGGTTATTCAGCCCACCACAAGGATTTAATATGCTGGAGTCATCATAGATTCTGTCTCTATGAAAGTCACACTTTGTGCTGAAAGGGTTGTCAGCATACTGACTAGTTTTCAAAAGCTTCTTGATGAGCAAAGTCACACAATCCGTGAGGTTGCTCAAGTTATAGGAAATATGGTGGCTAGCTTTGCTGCTGTCAAGTATGGACCTCTCTATTACAGACAGCTTGAGAAAGACAAAAAATTGGCTTTGAAGAGGAACAGAGGTGACTTTGACCAACTCATGCAGTTGTCTGAAGAAAGGCGGAACTTAAATGGTGGATTGTCAATGTGACTGCAGTGATACAGAGAATGACATTTGCAAGTACTGAACCAGATATATAATTGTCACCACTGATGCTAGTGACACATGTTGGAGGGGGGGGGGGGGGGTTTGAGTGTGAAGGTACAGCTTCAGGTGGACAAAGGTTGCCGCATGAAAGGGTCTTTCACATTAATTTTTGAGAACTGAAAGCTGTTTTACTTGCTTTGCAATGATTTCAGGGAAAGCTAGGAAACAAAAACGTCTGGATAATGATAGACAAAACAACAGCTGTCAGCTGTATCAATCACATGGGAACAAACCATTCAGATGCTTGTTATGACATTACATTAACAATTTGGTCATGGTGCATTTCTAAGTATATCTGGATCAGTGCAGCACACATTCCAGGGAAGCAGAACAGCACAGCTGATGAGGAGTCCAGACATCTGAACACTGATGCAAAATGGAAACTTGATGAGCAGGCTCTGCAGTCTGCCTTCCAACAGCTCAGAGCTTCTCAAGATAGTGACCTCTTTGCTTCCAGGTTGAACTTTCAAATGCGGCGATATATTTTGTACAGGCCGGATCTAGAAGCAGAAGCAATTGATGCTTTTTCCATCTCTTGGGAACATGTACAGTGGTATGCATTTCCACCTTTAAACACCAAAGACAGGTGCTGCAGAAGATCCGGAGAGACCATGCAGAGGGGATAATTGTGGTACCCAACTGGCCGACACAACTGTGGTTCACTGTTCTTCAACATCTCTGCTGCCCTCCAGTAGAACTCAGGTGCACAAGCCATCTTCTTCACCTACCCAGCGACCTCAGAGCAGTTCATCCTCTCATTCAGAAACGTCGGCTAAACCTGCTTGTCTATAAGATGTAGGCAAACATTTCTTCTGGTTTATCAAAAGATTTGGTAGCTCTAATCATAGATTCATGGAGACCCAGCACCCATAAGTTCTGTAACATCTATATAAAAAAAAATGGCAGGAATGTGTAAGCATACATAAAATAACTACTTGTACTCATGTGCATGTGGCAAATTTTTTGGCAGAACTGTATGCTGCAAGTGTTAGTTATAATACAGTTAACTTAGCTAGGAGTGCTGTTTCAGCATACCTTTGTCCTGATAAGGAAGAAACAACAGGTCAACATCCTGTAGTCTGTAAAATTTCAAAGGTGTGTTCAACAATAGACTGTCACTCCCAAAGTACTGTGACACATGGGATGCAGACACAGTCACTGATATGCTGGCACAGAGGCCAGATGCAGAACTGCTTAACTTTCTGAAAAACACTCAGAACACTTGTGTCACTTGCTTTACTCTCTGGTCAGAGAGGTCAGACTCTTCATAATCTTACTGTTGATGATGTCAAAATCAATGAGTCTAAATGTATACTTGTATAGAGCTCTCTTTTAAAACAAACCAAACCAGTCTGGTTCGCCACCTTCGATAGTAAAAAGACTGCCCACCTACGAACTGGGAAAGCACTATTTATCAGCTGCATAAAGCCTTTCGCACCTGGGAAAAGAGACCCATTTCTCGCTGGATGAAAGATGTGCTGCTTATGGCAGGAACAGACATATCAAAGAACTCAGCTCACAGCATTCAGGCTGCTAATACTTCTGCAGCATAAAGCGTGTGTGTGTGTTGTTCGTCCTTCAATTTCGAAGATGACCATGACTTCAATCTCAGATGGAAGATCACTGAGTGTGGGTCCGCAGGTGGCTGGTGAGGCTGATCTGGGCCCGGAAGGAAACGCCCACATGTGGGACACATGTGGGTGGGTGCTACAGTGGAGGTGTAGGTAGCTCTGGCCTTGCGCGCGGTTCGCAACATAAAGCAGAGGTGTGCTAATAGACAAAATCCTTCAAGCTGGAGGATGGTCAAACAGGAACACTTTTTCAAGACATTTTCAAGAATGAAGATGAAAGTAGTGCTTCTATGAAGACTAAAAGTTTTTCCGTCTGTACTGGACACATTTTGTAGACAAAGGGAAGTAACTCACATTACGAGCTGATTGCCTTTCAGAGTCTGTGTTAACCCTTTCACCACCAGACCTATTATGCATGAATCCCCATCGCCAGCCATTTAGAAAAAAAAAAACTCATTTCATACCAGCATATGTGAAACGCAGTTATCTCTGGAACTTAACAACCAATTCTCGTGCTATTTTTGGTGAATTGGAGGAGATACACTGTAATTTTTTTTAATTACAGTATAACATGTTGGTAATGGCTAGTCAACAGCAATTTCAAGTTTTTAGTAATTTCAAGTGCAAAAAAAATACAAAATGGAAAAATAAATGTTATCTTTCTTCTCAATGTGAAAAAAGAAGAAAGCATGCCAACAAACTCTCGAAAAGGGAGGAAAAATACTCCACTCACAATGAAGACCAGAAAGTATGGTATATCCAACAGAAAAATGAAGAAACAGCTATAAATCCAACTACTCTGATAGCAGGGAACACTACACACACACACACACACGCATTCTTATGCCTAACTGGTACACATGAAAGAAAGAAAAAGGGAACACACACACACACATCCCTTTCACTCTCACTGTTGAAAGCAATATTTCTTTATGAAAACAAAGTCATTCACCTGCCTGTTGGTCTCTGAACCCTGGGGAGCCATTCAAACTGATCATAAGTCCCACTCAAACACGTCTCTCTGCTCAAATCTAACACATGTCAGTTGGCCTCCTTCAACCTCGACCTGCAAGATAGCTGTGTGTGAAGTTCATTGCCTTTTAACTAGCCCACTCACATAGACTTTCAACAGTCAGTTACTGCTGGCTGGATCAACGCCAAAACACTGGGCACATGCGGTGAGCCGGCGTCTAGTCTATATCTCTCTCGTGTGCTTGTCTCTCTCCACCACTTGGCCACGGTCCAACGCCTCACTTTGCAGTAATTCAGTCAAGCTCTCTCTATCCCATAATGTTTCCTCATATCTGGGTCTTCTTCATCTGAATCGGGATCAACTGACCGTCTATTCAATATTTCCAGCACTAGATCTGTGGTAAATGTACAGCGAGGTTGAGTTCGTAAAGTGCTTGGTTGTGACGTCATAGTGAATGGAAAAACAATCGAAATAAAAAACAACAAAAAAACACTTAACTGAACAGTGCTCTGATGATGCAATTGGCTGTGAGCACAGGTCAGGTCATCCCACAACTATGACGTTTATTGTTGGCTTTCTATCTCATCAACTTGGAGAGTGAGAGTATCGGGAATTAGGTAACCCTAGTTGGTTGCCGAACGGCGATGTCGACGGTGAACCACGTTGTCGCCGAATGGCGACGTAAGGGTTAAGGAATAATGTATGATCCCTGATGATGAAATCTCCACATGTATACATCTGACCAATCAGCAGACGAGGGATAATTTGAAAATTAAATGAGACTTACCTGGAAGTTGAAGTTTAATGAAGATTATTTTGAGGATGCTGTTGGGTAGAGGTATACATGTGCCCACCCATCAGCAACTCAAGGTACTTCCACTGAACCCTCCTTTCCCAGTATGTTCTTGGGGATGACACCAAAATGAAGTCTGGGGCGTGCGCGCGGTTTCGTTCTTCACATGTATACCTCTACCCAACAGGATCCTCCAATTAATCTCCATTAAACTTCAACTTCCAGGTAAATTTCAATTTTCAAATTAAAAGAGAAAAAAAACCTGAAATGTTGCCTTGCAACGTACGAAATCAATATGGACATGCTTAAACACTGTCTATTCGAATCTCCAGGGAAAATGTTATTTGCTGGATGCTGAACGGAAATCCAGGACCAAGTGGCTGTATAACCGTGAGTTTCAGAAACTTGGAGACTAAAAAACAAATTCCACAGTGCATAGCCTTGTTATTTGAAAAGAACTGTGAATGATCGTTCGATTGCGTGTGCACGCAAGTGGCTCTGAGGTTTGGTTTGTGCATACAGGAATATGGGCACACATACTTACGCACACATTCATGCATGCACACACACATGCATGCACACGAACGCTTGTGCAAACGCACACCTAAAGGCATGTGCACGCGCGCATGCACACACACGCACGCGCACGCACACACACACCACACACACACGCACACACACAAACACTGATGCAGAGGCAGGCAAAAGGGGCATTGCTGAAATCATCTTGATTTTTCTTTGGTTGGCAGATGGGTACTTGTAATCCGCAAGCAGGCGGTAACATGCTTCCTCCTCCACTTGATGTTGTCTGCCATGCAGTTGTCAACATAATTAAGTTTAACAAGCAAAAGTGTGAGTTCCTCTTCTGACTATATTCTCCCGCATTTTGGTGTAATCACTTCCATAGCCTTTTTTTTTTTTTTTTGCTCCAAGTCTAAGAAACCTTTCTTGTCCAGCACTGACAGGTAGCCCCAGACATTTACACTTTTTAAATGCTGCTATCTTTGGGCCATGATTCTATTCAAAGCAACGTGTAACTGTTCTGGGTCTGTGTCCCCTTGTTCAAGTCACCGTTTGGTGTGCTTGTTTTACTAAGAGAAAGGGAGGGCCTTGCAGCCTGGAACACATCATGTCATATCCAGGTGATGACTTTTGACCCCCTTCTCCTTCCTCACTTGATGTTTTAGTCTCTCCACCCCCCCCCCCCCACCCCGCCCCCAATTCCCTTCCCTACCGCTGACCACCTATATTCAGCCTTCACTGCTTCTTTCCTCATGATTTCCTGTATCTCAACAAACAAGTAGGGCAACTCTTGCTCCCATGATGAAATAAATAGATGCCCATAACTCCAAACGAATGCTGCTTCTAACACCAAATTGCCTAGCAGAAATGAAAACAGTGAGCACAGAACAGACAAGAAGTCTCCTTGTTTGTTCTGTGTGCTCTGTGTTGTTGTAAGCAGCATTCGTTTGGACTTACGGGCTTCTATCTATTTCATCATGGGAGCAAGAGTTACCCTGCTTGTTCATTGATAACTGTTTACTGTTCCTTGCCTCATTTAAAATTTCCTTCCTGTATCCCATGCACCCCCCCCCCCCCCCCCCCCCCCCCCCCACCCCGGACTTAACCTTAACCTAAGTGGATCCACAATGTACCTTTGGGACCACTGAACACGTTTCTGGTTGTTCCCAAGAAAATAACTCATTTGGACAATGAGTTATGACTCTTGATTTAAGGGTACCCCCTTGTATGCTGACCACAATCATCAATTTCAGTCAAATGTAGCTCATGTGAATGACAAGAAATCCACGTTTCTGTTACTTTTGTGACTAAATCAATGCCTTGCCGTCTTAAAAAAGCCTTTTGTGTAGTCCAATATAGTATATCTTGGCTTCAGGGATGCGCTATCTACTGAAACTGTCATTTTCACAATACTGACTGTATGTCATCTGCGATACATTGAAAATGATAGAAAGCGGGGCTTTTGGAGGGTTGTTTTCATACACAACAATGCCTTTGGGTCATTCAGGACCAATTAGGGCTTCCTAGTCCCATTTTTTATAGGTACAAAATTAAATATATCTCCTATACCCCCTAAATGTGCGGTTTTGACAAAAACGACACAACACGATTTAAACAGAACAAAATTGTTATTTGCAACAAGGATCGCTGTAAAATAAAATGAATATATTGTGGTGAAATACAACAGCAATATGAAAGAATTTGCAGTTCTAGATGTTGTGATTATCTTTGATAAGATAAGATAATGTTGCTTATAGCCCAGCCGACCGCAAAGGGCCACATCAGGGCTGTCACCACGTTAAAATCAACCCACAAGTCATTCATTCACACAATTCTTTAAAATACATCGAAAAACCCATCTGAAAGTTTGTTAAAATCTTTCCACTGTAAAATCTCAGATCTGATGAAAAATGTTAATCTCTTTCAAGAACTCAAAGATCGCGTCAGGCGGAACATCTCTGAACAAGGTTTTCATGGAATCTGCTGTAAAATGTTGGTGTCTCACATCGTGCAAGTCCCAACACTCTAAAAGAATATGTTTCATTGTGAGTGGCACATGACATGGAATGCACCACGGCGCTTCTTCACTCTTTAAAAGGTATGAATGGGTAAAATACAAATGGCCGGTGTGCAGCCGGCACAGAACTGTCTCTTCTTTACGACCACCAGACGTAGATGAGAGGAACTCTTTAAGGTTTGGACGGATCTGAAAGAGTTTGTTATCCGTCTGTGTATTCCAATCCTCCTGCCAGAGGTCTCTCACATAATCGTTAATTTTGGGTTTCAGATCTGAGCAGGGGATATATATGTTGGACAATTTCTCTCTTGTGGCATTCTTGGCCAAATGATCAACCATTTCATTCCCTCCGATGCCAACATGACCAGGAACCCAAGCCAGAATAATGTTGTAACCCTCCACTTTCAACTTGGTAAAAAGTTCAAAGAAGTGTAAAAGTTCAGGATGCTGAAGGTTGCAGCCAGCTACGGCCTCCAAAGCTGACAGTGAATCTGACAGAACCAGAAAGTCCCTCTTCTTAGACTGTGAGATTATCCTCAGTGCCAGAACCACAGCTGTAAGTTCAGCAGAGTAAGCAGAAGCATCTGAAGGAATATGTTCTAACAGTATTTGAGAAGGAACACCAGGGAAATACGCTGCACAGGCCACTCCATCTTCAGACTTGGAACCGTCAGTGAACATTTTCTGATAGGATGGGAATTTTGAACAGAGGTCAGCATACAAGGCCTTGTATGCCAGAGAGCTGGTACATTCTTTGCGAAAAGCTGCAAGATGAAAACGAATCTCTGGTGTGAAAAAGGTCCACGGAGGCTTATCTGGAAACTTGGAAAAATCGGACACAACTCCTAGGTCTTGACCTGCATTCCGCGTGAGGTTGCATATGAAGACCAAATGGCGGAATACAGTTAGGGTTGTTTTCAAATTTACTTTGAAACTGAGGGTCAAAGACACAGTCATAGGCAGGGTTCTCCGGTTCCGAGAAACACTATCAGTCGTCTCACTCACACTGCTGTCAGTTTTGAAACTTACTACCAGCGTCAGTTTGTGTTGGCTCTTTGCCAAGAGCATGTGAGCCCACCAGCCCACTTCTGCTTGCTACACGTGCAACTGGGTCAGCCACGCTTGTTTCGACTCGGTCGAGTTTACACTGTCAGATAATGTACCTTGGTTACCATCTGGGTGTTCCTGATCTAAATCAGTATCAACTGACCATCTACTCCACATTTCTAGCACCTGATCTGTTGTAAATGTACGGCGAGGCTGAGTACCTGAAGTGCTTGGTTGTGACGCCATAATGAATAAAAAACTTAACAGAAATGGATAAAAACACTTAACTGAACACCACTCTGACAAAGCTAATGGCTGTGAGGCATGCGTCAGTGAATACCACAACTATGACGGTTATCGCTGGCTTTCTATCTCGTCATGTTTGAGTGTGAGAGTATTGGGAGTTAGGTCACGCTAGTTAGTCGCTGAATGGCGACGTCGGCGGTGTCGCACATTGTCGCCAAACGGCGACGTCGGCGGCGTAAGGGTTAAAGAGTCAGAAAACTTGAGATGGTTCACAGTGGGGCAGGTGTTCAGGGTTCCCACAGATGTGACCAAACAAAATTCCATACTTTTTCCAGGGCTTTTCATAATTTTTCCAGACCACAGAATGTGTGTGCGCGAGCACCTCTGTATGTTATTACCATGCTAAACACATCAGAAAGAACTGATTCAATGATAGTAGGGCATTCAATACTTACCAAAAAAGTTTAGTGTGTGTGTGTGCGCACGCACGTGAAAAAGTCAGAGAGACACAGAGGGAGACAGAGACAGATATATAGACAGAGACAGTGAGAGAGAGAGAGAGAGAGAGAAAGACAGAGACAGTGTGTGTGTCTATGTATGTGAGAGAGACAGTCAGTGTGTGTGTGTGAGTGTGTATGTGTGTGTGTGTGTGTGTGTGTGTACGCGCGTGCGCATGTGTGTGTGTAGGTGTGTGAGAGACAGTGTGTGTGTGTGTGTGTGTTTGTGCGAGTGTGTGTGTGTGTGTGTGTGTGTGTGAGAGAGAGAGAGAGAGATATGGTATGGTCAGGTCAGGTCAGGTAATTAGGACACTAGGCCTCGCGGCCTCTCAACTGTCCTTTCATTTTAATTTGGATGTTCAACATGGCTGAGTACAAGTTACAAGCCAATGTGCTCTCTATTCAATTCCGTATTCAAATTTTGACATTTTTGGATAAGAGAGAGAGAGAGAGAAAGAGAGAGACAGTGTGTGTGTCTATGTATGTAAGAGAGACAGTCAGTGTGTGTGTGTGAGTGTGTATGTGTGTGTGTACACACGCACATGTGTGTGTGTGTAGGTGTGCGAGAGACAGTGTGTGTGTGTGTGTGTGTGTGTATATGTGTGTGTGTGTGTGTGTGAGAGAGAAAGAGATATGGTCAGGTCAGGTCAGGTCAGGTAATTAGGACACTAGGCCTCACGGCCTCTCAACTGTCCTTTCATTTTAATTTGGATGTTCAACATGGCTGAGTACAAGTTACAAGCCAATGTGCTCACTACTCAATTCCGTATTTAAATTTTGACATTTTTGGATAAGAGAGAGAGAGAGAGAGAGAGAGAGAGAGGGTGTGTTAGAGACAGTGTGTGTGTGTGTGTGTGTGTGTGTGTGTGTATGTATGTGTCTAAAAATAGGCCAGTGTATCGCCCTTGGGCCCTTTGATTTTCTTTGCCCCCACCCCCACCCATTCAATGCATGATCGTATCCCATACTGCAGTAAAAAAAAAAAAATCACCTATCAGAATCCTTGGGCTGAAAATAATCAGTCACGGTCATTGTTGGAGTCCGAGTCGTTTTGTCTGAAAACTGCATCATTTCTTTCTTTCTTGCCTGCCGCATGGCTTTTCAGAGCAACTTCGTCCATGTTCCCGATGTCGAAGTCTTTCTTGCACAGCAGGCACCGTGCTTTTGTTTTGCATCCATCGGCAGCAGGAGCAATCCATTTGCGATAATTTGTATTGTCTAGCCAGGCTAGGCTAAACACACATTTTCCTATGTTTTCTTTAATACTTCGACGCTATTTTCCCTCGCAGCGCTGTTGACTTGAAAGGAAGTTAAGCAATGGTACCAACTGCGCATGCGCAATGCTTTTTCACAGTAAAGGGGAGCTACTCTGCAGGAAAAAATGTCGTCTGCTAAACCTCCGGCCAGAGGAAATCTGAAAACCGCGATCATTGTGCGTGATTTAATTTTTGTTTTTATTCCTATTTCAATATTTTTGTAAAGAAACTTAAAGCAAAATTCGACATCATGAAAAAGTTTGCACAGCTTTTACAAACTTCCAGGACTTTTCCAGACCCATGGCCACAAATTACAAAATTCCAAGACTTTTCCAGCCCTGGAAATGATTTTTTCATTCTTCCATACTTTTTCCAGACTTTCAGGACTCTGTACGAACCCTGGGTGTTCTTCCCTTTAATTTTCTTGATGATTTTCCACACTTTTTTCTTCGATGGTTTGGACATGAGACTTGAGCAAAATTGTTTCCAAGATAAACGTTTACTGGTTTTATAAATGTATTTGGATTTGGCTCTCAGTTTCTGATGCGCTCAGATGTTGGGCATCGATGGTCTGCAGGAGACCCGACATTGAGCTCTTTTGCGGGCTTTGTTAATTTCCATGCATTCAGAGTTGAACCAAGGAACATTTGGCATTAGGGGCTTCTTGGAAGATGTGGGAATGGTTGACTTTGCGCTATTCAGTATGAAATCTGAAAGACTTCCTGCCCGATCTTCACTTTGCAGGATCTTGTCCTCTTCTAGATCCATAAGAAACCTAGTGGCAAAGAGGTCCCAATCTGCTTTGTTAAAAACTGAGGCGTTCTGGTAAAGATTCGCTCTCTGCATTCGTATACCGAACCAACACAGTAAAGTGGTCGCTACCATGCAGGTCCTCATCAACCTCACAAACAAAATCCAGAAACAAAGATGGGTCAGAGACAGAAAGATCCAGACAAGATGTGGTGCCATTTGTGGAGTGAAAGTAAGTTGGCGATTTCCCATTCGAGACACACAAATCAAGCTCCGAAAACACTTCCTCTAAAAGCAGACCCCTTGGTGAAGATCTCTCACTTCCCCATAGAGGAGAGATGGGGATTTTTCATCATACTCCCTGTTTGGCTAGTATACCTACCATGTCAGACAGTAGCATTCTATGGCAGTTAGTTAGCTCTGAAGGCTGAATTTTTTGTGTGGCTAACGCAGTAACAAGACACCCACCCTACTTCCGTCTTAGAAAGCCGGTGCAAACTTTTTGTTCCTCATTCAGCAAGGCATATGCGCAAGGTAAACCCTCGAGGACCATAGCGCTAGAGGGGAAGGAAGGGTGGGCGTTAGAGTCTGATATGGTAGGTATACTAGCCAAACAGGGAGTATCATAAAAACTCCCCATTTTGGCGTCATATACTCTACCATGTCAGACAGTAGCAGAATTTAAAGGAATTGGAGGAGGGTAGAGTGCCCTAATGGTTCTTGGGGGTAGAAGTCCGGATAGAGATGGCTGTGTTAGCCGCAACAAAAGAAATCCCTTTAGAACCATCAGCCCTGGTCATGCGGATATCCCTCAAGTAGATGTTTATGAAGGGATTCTCTGAACGCCAGTAGGCTGCCTCCAGAAGGTGGCGTAGGGGTACTGAGTGTTGGAACGCTGTGGAAGTGGCAAGCGCTCTAACCTCATGTGTCCGGGGAGATAAGACCGGCAAGACTTCATGTGCTTGTGCATAGGCGGTCTTAACCATGTTTGAGAGCCACCTGGAGGTGGTGCCCGCGGAGATGTCTTTATAGTTGTTCGGACTGATAGATATGAGGAGACACCTCTGGGAGAAGCGCCTAGGTCGTGTTCATTCCCAGTAGTATCTAGGCACCTGGAAGGGCACAAGTCCATGTCCCCCCCCCCCCCCCCCCCCCCCCTTCCTCCTTCCCGAGGATATTGGAGAGTGATCTGATGACGAGGGAGGGAGAAGCTGTGCCCGGTTCTAGGTTCTTAGCGAGGAACTCGGGGAGAAACCGGAGGGAGACAGAGGTGCCCCTATGGAAGGCGATGTCCCTGGGGTACCACTGAGGGCAAGGATCTTGCTACGTAGGCGAGCAGTAGCGAGTGCAAGGAGAAAGTGGTTTTGAGAGAGAGGAGGTCAAAGGGGATGGAGGCTAAAGGCTCGAACGGCGGTTTCCTGGGTATGTCGAGGACGACGAAGAGATCCCAAAGTGGGACGCGTCTAGGGGACTGGGCCTCGGTAAGGCAGCGCCCCTAGAGATCTCTCTGAGCAGGAAGTTGTTGGCAAAGGAGGGCCCCCCCAAGTTGATGAATGGTGGTACAGACAGCAGACCTGTAGCCGCGGATAGAGCTAGTCGACAGGTTTTTGACCGAGGAAAGGTGTGATAGGAAATTGCCCAAGTGAATATTGATGGGTGTTCATGCGGGACGGAGTTATCTGAGCACCAGGTGACCCATCTCACCCAAACGGTAGTCATAGAGGGACTCTGTGCTGGATCTGCGATAGGCCGTTGCAAAGTCCTGAAGGTCCTGCGAGGCGTCTCCAACAGAGAGCCTGTCTAGGACGGACTGGGATCTGTCTGTCTGGGAGGGAGGGGCAGATGTTCGCAGTTGGGTACGTAAAGGAGCCAAGCATGTAGGCGGAGCATCTGTGGGTTTGAGTGGGTGCAACCCGAGCGTGGTTGTCGGCGTATGTCCCAGTGTGGAGCCAGAGGGAACGGGGAACATGTGAAGAGACTGAGGTCTGGAAACCACGACTGCGTCTGCCACCACGGGGTGATCAGAATGAGTCTGGGTCTCTCCAGTCCTGCTTTCCTGATCACTCTGAGAAGGATAGGGAATGGAGGGAAGGCGTAGGCTATGAGACCCGTCCAGGGTAGGGAGAGAGCGTCGATCGCGTGCACTCGAGGGTCAGGGACTGGTGAGACATAGACCGGGAGATGGCGGTGAACCGGGTGGCAAAGAGATTGATCATTGGGGTGAACCAATGGGTCCACACAGTGCGCAGGGTGTGGCTGTTGAGGGTCCATTCTGTGTGTAGAAGGGATTTGGACCGAGTGAGAGAGTCCGCAAGAACATTGTGAGCTCCCGCTATGTGTCTTGCGCAGAGGGAGAACGTGTCAGTGTGTGACGGGGGGTTGGAATTGGTGGAGAGCAAGTCTGACTGCCTCCAGTTCCAAGATGTTGATGTGCATTTGAGCTGTCCTGGAGTCCCACGATCCAGAGGCGTGAAGATGGTCCATGTGGGCGCCCCAGCCCGTGTTCGATGCGTTCCAGTGGCTGGGTGGGATGGGAAATGGGAACTCCGGAGGTCCACGCCAAGGAATCCAGCCACTCGTCCGTGGCCCAGTGGAACCATGGACCCAAGGGGATGGACTGGTCCCAGCTTCCAGAAGTCTGGGACCACCGCGATTGGAACTCCCATTGGAGTTTCCATTTGAGGACCCTGCCCTGGGGAATGATGGTGGCCAAGGACTTCATCATCCCCCAGACAGAAGTCAGGGTTCTGGCCGAGGAGTGGGTGGATAGGCATAGGTGAGAGATGAGGTCCGCGATGCGTGTGGACCTCTCGTTGGAGGGGGGGACCATCATGGTGCGGGAATCGAAACTCATGCCCAGAAAGGAGAAAGGAGCCGGAATAGCTCAGTTGGTAGAGCGCCGGACTCGTAATCGCGGTGATCCTGGGGTTGCGGGTTCGAACCTCCGGCGGGGCGTTTTGGTACAGGGGGATTTTTCCCTCGGAGTTAAAATTGGTTCTGACTCCATTTCCCATACAGTCCTTCGAATGAGACTATAAACCGAGGTTCCGTGTGTGAACGCACGCATAACATCTTGCACACACGTAAAATCCCATCATCAACTTTCGGAAGAGTAGGCCAGTTTGGCCGTTGGTATGGATGACACGTTACACATAGCATGCACCCTGCGTGAGAAATGGAAAGAATGAAGGAAGTAAGGAAAATGAGTGATCGATATTGAACGATACTGACTGGATGACACGGGAAACGACTGAATGAAGCGCCAGCTGGCAGCTCTTCAGTCGGCACTACCCAGGTAGGCAGCCCGTTGTGTAAACGAGTGTTGATTGTAAAGCGCTTAGAGCTTGGTCTCTAGCCGAGAATAGGTGCTATATAAGTATTCATTATTATTATTATTATTAAGTGTTGACAGGGGGTGAGTTCGCATTTGTTCGTGTTGGTGACAAACCCTAGTTTGGAAAAGAAAGGTAGGATTTGGGTGGTGTGGGCCTGGCACAGAGACTGTGAAG
This sequence comes from Conus canariensis, assembly GCA_033310375.1. Lineage (NCBI taxonomy): Eukaryota > Metazoa > Mollusca > Gastropoda > Neogastropoda > Conidae > Conus > Conus canariensis. The sequence continues at coordinate 55,930,547 of CM065725.1, forward strand.
GTGCCAGGATGGAGTCTCTAATCTGGGACTGAGTGTCCATCTTGAACTTTGCCGTCTTGAGGTACTTGTTGAGGGGTGAGAGGTTGAGTATGGGCCTCCACCCCCCTGATGTCTTGGGAATGACGAATAGGTGGGAGTAGAACCCCGGAGTGGGGTTGGTTAATTCCATGATGGCCCCTTTGAGGAGAAGATCTGATACTTCCTCCTGGAGTGCCTCCGCTTGAGCGGGAGGAGGCTGGCGGGGCAGAGGGGGGAGAGCGTGTGAGGGGAGGGCGTTTGGAGGCCCAGGGTAGACGGTACCCCTCCTCTAGGACCACTACAATCCATGGGTTGAGGCCCATCCATCTCCACTGGTGGGCATCTCCGGAGACTGCTGGCCAGAGGAGGCGAAGGACCGAAGGAGGAGAGGCCCTGGACCGGAGACAAGAGGGTTCTGTGATGTCCCGTGTCATTCTGCAGTGTGGGTGATGGTAGCGGTCTGCGTTCTCCCTCTATAAGCTCCCCTGTGGCCGGGCAAGGGGGGAGGGGGGGGGGAAGCGGCGGAAGGACCTCCTGTCATTTCCGTGAGGGCAGTTTCTGTCGGCCAAACTGAAAATGTGTATTGCGTGCGTGAATTCTTGTTTGCTCGAGCGAGGGTGGATGTGTGCTGCACAGGCGAGCGGTGCCAGTGGAGGCAGGTTTCCGTTTAGGCGGTGGGGCTCTGGAGAGTGGGGCTGAGGGGGAGGGGGGTTTAAAGGAGCTGGGGGGGTCGGAATACACGGGTGGGGGGGGGGGGGGCGTAGGACCGGCTGCATAGGGAGCTGCCTCCTATTTTGTTCAGCAATGTGTGTGATAAATGCAGCAGCGTAATCGCCAAAGAGCGACTGGTGTTGTCCCGGAATACACCAGAGGGCCGCTTTTTGCTTGGGGGAGAGTTTAGCTTTCTGAAGGAAAGCATCTCTGTATGCAAGCACACAGTTGTAATGGCTCTAGGCTGCACTGTCTGCCGCAGCCGAAAGATGATGAGATATCCTGTTCACCAAGATCTGCATCATACGTCCCGAAAGAATCGTATGTCAGTCTCATGTTGTGTGTCAGAGGCAGGTGCGTCAGATGACACAGAGGCCGAGTTGTCCTCCTCAGGCCAAATTTCAGCAGCATGTTGCGTGAGCAGGTCAAAGAAGACGTGACTCGTCGTAACATGTTGCATGCTGAATCTGGCGATGTGATCCCATTCTGCCAGCGTTTTATGTGAAAATAGATGCAGCAGAGGGAGGGGCCGAGTTTCTGAACAACCAGTGGTAGATGGGGAAATGGCCAGTTCCCTGGCCGCAGGGTTGTCCTTATCAAAGAGAGAGGGATTGTGAGGCTGCCAAGGGGCCCTGAGGAAAGTGCCCACAGGGGCTGCCCCCGGAGCCAAAAGTGACTCCTTCCCTGGAGGAGGGATGACCTGCGCACGCCGGGAGAAAGTTGCCGGACGCTCCCATATGGAAGAGAGAATTTGAGGTGTGACAAGTTTGGGGGGTGTACGCTTGGGCTGGGTGGCCGGAGCAAAGCGTGACACTGAGAAGATTTTGTCCGAAGGGAGGGTCTCTCTTGAGACGAGGCTGGGGCGCCATTATTCAATGGCTGTGAAGTCACTTGAAGGTGAGAAGTATTCCTCTTCAACACCGTCCTCAAAAGCGGGAAATAGTCGTCCTGGGGAGGTTGACGTGGTTCAGCCGGAGGAGGCAATGATTGGGGTGCGTAGAAGTCCCGCCCTAGCCAAGAGGTCGACGGGAGAGGCGAGGGCGGGTCTCTGGTAGCTCCATGATCGGCGACAGACCAACGAGGGGAATGTCCGTCGTGCCGATCAGACAGCACCTGAGAGGGAGGCGGACCAAGGTCAAACCAGCGAGAGGAAGCTGGATGCCACAGACGACCAGAGAGCTGATGAGTGTCCACATCAAGCCACTGGTCCCTCAGAGGGGCATATAGCCACCGGTTCCCATGGAGGAAAGTGGGCTGTGGTGGCCCGGGGGCGGAATTTATTTCCATGGGGGCCCAGGTAACCTGAAGCACTGGCAGGGGGGGGGGGGGGGGGGGGTTGGGGGTTGGGCTTGTCACCCCCCCCCCCCCCCCAGAGAGTGCACCCGCATGCACATCCTGAGTACGGTCTGTGCAGGAACCATGGTCGAGAGAGAGTAATCCCACAGTTGCCTAGGGGGAACGGTGGAGTGAGCGCCAGCTGAACCCCCTTCATGTCAGTCACTGGAGTGGTGGGGGGATCGAAGATCGCCCCCACCAGTATCCGGATCACGCCATGACGGACCAGGTAGGTTACCCGATGTCCCGCGGGTCGATCCTCCCCCCGGAGGAACGGGACCGTGGACGTTGCCCAAGTGGGGAACAGAATAAGTCCGATCCCCAATGTCATGTGCCCCTAGGGGATAGTTCGCCAGTCGATCGGGGCGAATCAATCAGCGTGGGTCCGGCTCATGCAGGTCCGAAGGTGTTGGGATCTGCGCGCCAGACCCAGGGTTTTGCCCAGTTTGGTCCTGCCAGGAAAAGGGCTCCACCCTGCCACCGGAAAAAGGGCGCTCTGCGTACACTAGTGGTGGCTGCACCAATGTACTGTAGAGGGGAGCGCCATGAGACTGAGTGCTATCAGTGGGGGGACAGCGGATAGACTGAGTCTCATCAAGGCGAGTGACGTGTGCTGATTCCAAGGCGAACCCGTCACTCGTGCCGGTCACCCAGTCAGCATGCGGGAAAATACCCAGGTACTGCTGGCTGCAGGACTCAGCAAGACAGAGAGAGGAGAGAGGGTGGCCAAGTGCTGAGTCATAGCGCCAGCCACCCTCTCCCTTGTTTGTCTCAATAAGCGTTTGCGAAGTAGGGGGCAAGCTGGACTCACGCCACAAAGATGGCCAACGGGGGGGGGGGAGAGTGTTGGGGCGAGGGAGAAAACCGTGTAAGCTTACGCGAAGCTTTCCCTTTGTCTTTCTGATTATCTTTTAGTTTACTTTTGTCTTTAACATGTGCAGCTTGCCCCTTCCTACCCAAACACTGTGAACACAACTCCGCAGGCCTATTAGAGGAGGAGGCATGATGGTCAAGCGTCCTCTCCATTGAACCCCCCTCTAAGTTGGCTGTACGTTCTTCCACTGATGGAAGCATGGTTTGTTCCTTGGAATCGGAACGCTGGGCATCCGGGGCAGAGAGGGACGACGGAAAGGTGTCATCCCTTGATCCATCGTTCACCTTCACCATCTTGGGCTGTGGTGGACGGAGCAAACATAGAGTGGACGAACACAAAGCAGAGACAAAATGGCGAAGCGCGTGGCGAAGGAGGGATGATCGATCGAATGTCAAGTGTGAAAAGACGTGACGCGTGAGCGATCGTAACCTCAAGCAGCTGTAATAAAGAGGGTTAGCGCAAGCCACAACAGAACAAGCAAGAAAGCAAAACACAAGCAATCTGCTAAAAAACAGAAGATAGGCGAGTCAGAGCAAGAAAACCTGTCCTTTTGTGGTGGAAGGCCGTAGCTGAATGAGGAACAGGAAGTTTGCACCGGCTTTCTGACTAAGACGTAAGTAGGGTGGGTGTCTTGTTACTGCGTTAGCCACACAAAAAATTTGGCCTTCAGAGCTAACTAACTGCCGTAGAATGCTACTGTCTGACATGGTAAAGTATATGACACCAAATGACCATTCAGATCGCCCAACAGCAGGAAGGGTCTAGGAAGCTGCTCCAAGAGCGAAACGAGGTCCTGTTTGGTGACAGAGATATTTGGAGACAGATACAAGCTACAGATAGTAATTGTTTTGTGGAGAGTAACCCGAGCTGCCACTGCCTGAAGTGGAGTCTGCAGAGCAACTGGGCTGTACAGAACAGAGTTGTGAATGAATAAGGCTACCCCACCAGAAACGCCATGTTCAACAGATTGTGCAGGTTGGTTTATAGAAAGCTGTAGCCAGAAAGTGAGAAAGTTTTGTCAGACTTCAGAAGAATTTCTTGCTGTGAAACTAGCATCATCCTAGCCTCACAGCACAAGAGCTGCAGTTCTTTGTAATTGGAAGACAGTCCCCTGATGTTCCACTGCAAGACTGTATCCATTGTGGATGAGGATTTTAATCGTCCATGTCTATGTCCTCTTCCTCTTCATCATACAGAGCTTCAAACGCGTTTTGCAGTTTACTTTTTTAAGCCTGTCTGGTGGAATTGGAATTTTCTTCTTCCCTGGAGGGGAAGAACCCAGTGGTCTTGATGGCATTGATGGAGGCTTTATCCTGCACTCCACCAACGCCACTTTGATGGAAGCCACTGTCGGGGTACCTCCCTTGGGAGGTGGTCTCGGCTTGGGAGCCGTCTCGGGGCGAACCCCTTGCTGGGCAGCCCGCACAGCTGCAGGCTTAGTGGATGCACTGGAAGTGCATCCTTTGGTGGGTCTAAGACCCCCACCAACGGCCGTTTTTTCTTGCAATGTTTTTGAAGCCGGAAGACATTTCAGTGGTTCAAGACCACATGGGTCTGTCTGAACACTGGCTTCCACCTGAGGTGCTCTAAGCGATTTTTTGACAACTGTCGAGAAAAGGAGCGGGGTTCCCTTCTGCTCCTGCACCAACTTTTTGGCTTTGAAGAACAAAATCTTTTTTTCTGTTTTTACACGCTGGATTTCGCTTTCTACTCGCCAAACAGGGCAGTCTTTTGACGAAGAAGGGTGGTCACCATCACAGTTCACGCATTTCATGGATTCACATCCACCATCATGAGCTGCTTTGCTGCAGGTGGCACACACCTCTCCTGGCCATTTCTCCTTGACGTGGCCAAACCGTTGACATCTGAAGCACCTCAGTGGGGATGGCACATACAGGGCTACTTTCACTCACAGGTACCCCCACCTTTATGGACTCTGGAAGAGTCGGTTTAGCAAAGGTGAGGAACAGAGGGTTGGTCGGAAAGTCGCCCTCCTGACCTCTACCACTCCTTGATCAGCCAACTTAGCCTTTATTTCTCCCTCAGATATTCCAAACAACTCTCGGCAATGGATGACACCTTTCAAAGAGTTTAGACTTTTGTGTGGGGACACCTGGATCGGGTAATTGACAAGACTTTCTGATCTCAATAAGTTCTCCGAGTGGACTTTTCGGTCAACCTGCATGAGCATAGAACCATCCCTCAACCTCTTAACTGATTTCGGCTCTGCGCCTACAAGACCTTTTAGCCCCTTTGCAACAGCAAAGGGACTCAACTTGGTAATAGGTCGTTCGCTATCCGCCGACTGGATTATCAGCCAAGAGGGCCAAGCACCTACAGCCTTCCGGACTTCTGTGTCTGAATCTGAGTCCATGTCCCTGGAAGAGTCGGAACCCAGTTTTCTTCTCTTTCCTGTTTTTTTTTTTTTTTTGAGGCCATGACGGTTTTTAAATACTGGCAGAAATAAACAGTCACCCCAGGAGAGCTGCCGTGCTTGGAAAGGAACAATGGATGGCCATAGTATGTGTCCGTGAGCCTGATACCGTCCTGCATGAAAACCAGACAGTGCACCTTCGCGACTGAATTGGGATCAGCCACTCAACCCCTCGCCAGGTAACTGTAGCTTGGGCTTCCCTGCTGCTTACGGCAGCGACTCAAGTATCAGAGAAAAAAGAGTGTGGAAAAGAAGGCTTGAAGGGGAGACGAAAAGAGAGAAAAGATGCGTTAAGAAAGGCAGAAGATAGAATACGAAAAGGTGGGTTACTATTTGTCTGGGCCCTCACTCTTAACCTTTCTGACATGGGAGACCCTACCAGGGACATCAATTCCTACCACGTAATGCTTAGGCCAGTCAGCAACTTGGCTATACAGGCCTAGAAGCGTTTGACAACAACTAACCATCTAGCTGAGTATTGATGCCCCCATCAGCAAAGCCTATGGGATCACTGGACCGCGCAAGCCCTCCGACCACGGAAAGGTTGCAACCCTCGGAGGGAGGGTGAGGGGTGGCAGCATGGATTATGAAACCTGCTGTTCATGTGCTGAAATCACAAGACATCCTCTTTTCTTCTTCTTTTCCTGTAGAGTGTATGGACAAGATAAGATAAGATTATGTTGCTTATAGCCCAGCCGACCGCAAAGGGCCATATCAGGGCTGTCACCACGTTAAAATCAACTCACAAGTCTTTCATTCGCACAATTCTTTAAAATACATCGTCTAAAAACTCATCCAAAAGTCTGTTAAAAAAAACAACTTTCCACTGTAAAACCTCAGATCCGATGAAAAATGTTAACCTCTTTCAAGAACTCAAAGATCGCGTCAGGCGGAACAGCTCTGAACAAGGTTTTCATGGAATCTGCTGTAAAATGTTTGTGTCTCACATCATGCAAGTCCCAACACTCTAAAAGAACATGCTTCATTGTGAGTGGCACATGACATGGGATGCACCACGGAGCTTCTTCACTCTTTAAAAGGTATGAATGGGTAAAATACGAATGGCCGGTGCGCAGCCGGCACAGAACTGTTTCTTCTTACGACCACCAGACGTACATGGGAGGAACTCCTTAAGGTTTGAATGGATCTGAAAGAGTTTGTTATCTGTCTGTGTATTCCAATCCTCCTGCCAGAGGTCTCTCACATAATCGTTAATTTTGGGTTTCAGATCTGAGCAGGGGATATATATGATGGACAATTTCTCTGTTGTGGCATTCTTGGCTAAACGATCAATCATTTCGTTCCCTCTGATGCCAACACGACCAGGAACCCAAGCCAGAATAATGTTGTAACCATCCACTTTCAACTTGGTAAAAAGTTCAAAGAAGTGTAAAAGTTCAGGATGCTGAAGGTTGCTGCCAGCTATGGCCTCCAAAGCTGACAGTGAATCTGATAGAACCAGAAAGTCCCTCTTCTTAGATTGTGAGATTATTCTCAGTGCCAGAACCACAGCTGTAAGTTCAGCAGACTAAGCAGAAGCATCTGAAGGAATACATTCTAACAGTATTTGAGAAGGAGCACCAGGGCAATAGGCTGCACAGGCCACTCCATCGTCAGACTTGGAACCGTCGGTGAAAATTTTCTGATAGGATGGGAATTCTGAACAGAGGTCAGCGTACAATGCCTTGTACCCAGCTGGTGGGACTCTTTGCGAAAATCTGCAAGGTCAAAACAAATGTTTGGGGTGGAAAAGGTCCATGGAGGCTGATCTGGAAACTTGGAAAAATCGGACACGACTCTAGGTCTAGACTTGCATTCTGTGCATGAGGATGCATACGAAGACCAAACGGCAGAATAGAATTGGGGTTGTTTTCGATTTACTTTGAAACTGAGGGTCAAAGACACAGTCATAGGTAGGGTTTTCCGGTTCAGAGAACAGTTTGATATAGTAATTCAAAGATAGTTTCAGCCTGCGGTTGGACAGTGAGGGTTCACCTGCCTCTGCATACAGGCTGTACACAGGGGTGGTGCGGAATGCTCCAAGACAGAGACGAAGCCCTTGATGGTGGATAGGGTCCAAGAGTTTTAGATAAGACGGTCTTGCAGAGCCGTACACAGCACAACCATAGTCCAGTCTGGAACGGACCAAGGCTCTGTAGAGGTGCAGCAAAGTTTTCTTATCAGCGCCCCAGTCAGTGTGTGCTACGACCTGCAGAATCGTCAGAGCTTTCTGGCAAGAGGTTTTGAGGTTTTTAATGTGGCTGAGAAAGTTGAGTTTTTGATCAAAAATAACTCCTAAGAATTTGGCCTCTTTGACAGCTGGAATGGGAGATTTCCCTATTTTGATTTCAGGATCTGGAAAAAACTGACAAAAATGATGGAAGTGAATGCACTGTGTCTTCGTAGGAGAAAAAGTGAAGCCGTTTTCATCCGCCCACTGAGAATTTTATCCACACAAAGCTGGAGCCTGCGCTGGACACTCGGGTACAGGCTTCCAGTTGCGTAGACAGCAAAATCATCCACAAACAATGAGCAGTCTGAACCCTGTAGAACTGACTTGACAATGTTGTTGATCTTGATGCTAAAGAGGGCAGGAGACAGTATGCTTCCTTGTGGAACACCCAACTCCTGCTCATGAACATCTGAGAGAGTACAACCAACCCGGACCTGAAACTGTCGTTCTGCCAACAAATTTTGAATGAAAAGTGGAAGATGACCCCGAAAACCAAGATCATGGAGATCATGAAGAATCCCAGATTTCCAAGTGGTATCGTAGGCTTTCTCCAAGTCGAAGAATATAGCCACTGCATGTTGTTTGTTAATAAAGGCGTTCCGAAGTGTAGATTCTAGATGGTCCACTGTAGTTCGATGTTTGCGGAAACCACACTGTTCTTTTGCCAGAAGGCCGTCGGTTTCAAGTTTCCACGTGAGTCGAGCGTTGACCATTTTTTCCATCAGTTTGCAGACACAGCTGGTCAAAGCTATCAGATGGTAATTGGATGGGTTCGAAAGATCTTTTCCAGGTTTGGGTATGGGTATGATAAGGGCTTTCCGCCAGGACGGTGGAAAACACCCTGTGGACCAGATATTGTTGAAGACTTTCAGAATGGTCTGGAGACAGCTTTCTGGGAGATGTTTCAAGAGCTGATAGTGGATCTCATCCAGGCCAGGAGCAGAATCGTTGCAGGTTTGCAGAGCTGATTTCAGTTCATCAATCGAAAATGGTAGATTGTAGGCTTCAGTGTTGTTTGATGAAAAGTTACAAGGAGATTTTTCTTTCAGGAGTTTGTTTTTCAGAAAAGCAGGCGTTTTATTTGTGGAGGAAGAGTTCTTTTCAATAGTTGAGGCCAGCACATTAGCTACAGCTTGTTTATCTGCGATCAGGGCTTCTGCAAGTTTCAGGTGATAGATAGAAGGATTGGTACTTTTTCCACTAATTTTCCTGATCACTTTCCATACTTTCTTCTTGGAGGTCTTTGAAGTCAACTTGAGCAGAAGTCGCTCCAAGACTGACGTTTACACTTTTTGAAAATGTAGCGAGATTTGGCACAGAGATTTTGGTGGGCCCTCGCGTAAGGTATTGATGGCCTGCGACAGACAACACGTTAAGCCTTCTGGCATTGATTGTGGATTTGTTGGCACTCAGCATTAAACCAGGGAGTTTTCGGCATCTGAGGTTTGGTGGTAGAAGCCAGAATGATGTTCTTGGCACAGCTGATGATGATGTTCGTCAAGGTTTCAGCAGGGTCAGGACTTTGAAGAACCTGATCCTCCACTAATTATTTTTGTATGGTCGTAGCAAAAAGATCCCAGTTAGCTTTTCTAAGGTTAAGACGTTCTGGTAAGATGATGTGTTCTGACGATTTATGTCTCAAGACTATTGGAAAATGGTCACTTCCATGTAGATCATCATGAGCACTCCAATCAAAGTCCAAGACCAGTGAAGGATCGCATACTGATAAATCGATGCAAGACAGAGTGCCGTTTGATGAATGTAGATATGTTGGAGAGCCATCATTCAGACTACACAGGTCAAGCTCAGAGAAGACATCCTCCAGAAGAAGACCTCGGGGAGAGTTGTCTGCAATGCCCCAAAGAGGAGAGTGGCCGTTCAGGTCCCCTAGAAGCAAGAAAGGTCATGGCAGTTCTTCTATGAGGCTAACCAGCTCTTGTCGACTGACAGATGATGATGAAGGTAAATACAGGGAACAAACTGTCACTGTTTTATGTAAGGAGATTCTAGCAGCTAAAGCTTGAAGAGAAGATTTAAGGTTGACAGGGCTGAACAACAAAGATTTGTGGATGAGTAACGAGACCCCACCTGAAACTCCAAGAGCTGTAGGTTGCGCTGGTTTAGACAGTACATTAAAACCTGAAACAGAAAAGGACTTTTCTTTGTGCAACTGCGTTTCTTGAAGAGCTACTACAGCTGGCTTTAAATCTTGGCAAAGAAGTTGAAGCTCCTCAAAATTGGAATGGAGACCTCCGATATTCCAATGGAAAATTGTTGTGTCCATCATAAAAGAGATATGGTAAAGGAAAATAAATCTTGTAACTCTTCACCAGCAAGTTCCTTTCATTCCATGTTGACATCTTCTAGATCCGAGAGAACTGCAAATCTGTTGGTGTTTCTCTCCGCTTTTTTCTCTCCATCTGATAAAATATTAGGTGTTTTCTTTTTAGGCAGCGATTTTGTCTTTCCTCCAGAACCGCCAGCTCCCTTGCTGACAGCTGTAGGGTGCCCTTTGGAGGATTTTGAGGGGGTGGTCTTGTCTTGTACTTCAACAACTTCCACTCTCTGCCACCCTGAAGGACCTATAGGTCTTTTGCTCCCTGATGGTCTGGGGCGGGAGTAGGCTTAGAAGACTGAGTCGTATCTGAAGGCGATGACTGCTGGGGTTTGTCGCATGCAGTGTTTCTGCCAGAGGCTACAGACTTGGTTTCTGGCTCTCTCTCGGCAAACGAGGATTCGATCATCTGCACACCGATGCTGACTGTTGTTGGCTTTCTTACTGCAGCTGCAAACGAGAGCCCAGCAGTCGGCTGACTTTTCATTACAATCTTTTTCGCCTCAAAAAACGGGATTCTCCGTTCAGTCTTTATTCTCTGAATTTCCTTTTCCTTCAACCAGTTTGGGCAGGTCTTTGATGATGATGGGCGCTTGCCTCCACAGTTGGCACAGAGTGGTGGACTGTCACACACACCCTGGTGGACTGGCTGGCAGCAGGTACCACACACCTCTTCTTCCGTGCATCTGTCCCTCACATGGCCGAACCTCTGGCACTTGAAGCAGCACAGAGGGGACGGGATGTTGAGCAACACTGAGGTAGCCCACCGTGATCGACTCCGGGAGAGAAGTAGAGCAGAAGGTCAAGAAGAGGGTGTCAGTTGGGACTCTGTCATTGCCTTTGCGCACAAGTACATGATGAACGTGGGTCACTCCCTGCGATGCCAGTTCCGACTTGATTTCTGCCTCCGACACTCCTCTCAGATCTCTGCACCGGATTACTCCCTTTGAAGAGTTGAGAGTTTTGTGCGGAGACACCCTGATCAGTCGATCAACCAACGTCGACAATTTCAATAGCATATCTGAGTGCAGCTTGGAAGAGCACTCAACCAGAAGCGACCCATTCCTTAATCTTTTGACGCTCTTTGGCTTGCCGCTGAGGCCATTGATTCCTTTCGCAATCGCAAAAGGACTCAGGCTCGATAGAGGTCTATCTTCATCTGCCCCCTCAACAACCAGCCAGCTGGGCCAGAAGCCTGAAAGGTTTCTTGTCTCATGTTCTGAATCCGTATCCGTATCTGTTCCTGAATCTTGCCTGTGTCTTTTTTTAGTTTTTGGTGCCATGTTGTATTCATTAAAATTCATCTCTCTCAATTCCCACCCGCCACCGAGTCCCAACAAGGGGGATGTCCATTTTATACGGAATTCCAGTATATCAGAGCACCAGGATTTCAAAAGAGATATACACAGGCCTGAAAGCGTCCCTGCCACAGAAGCTCCCAAACCTGTTTGACCCGAGCCGCCGCCTTCTAGCCTGAGCTAGGGCATGCACACGACCAGCCGCTTGATCGAAGTGGGCCACTTCGACCACCTGTCTAGAGGAAGTCCAGGCCAAAGAGGTGTGTTGACTTGATGCACCGCAGTCACATCAGCGGTCTCAACCTCCAGGATCCTATTCTCCCCCATCACAGGACGCACCGCACAGCAAACACGGTAGGCCTCAAGAAGACCACAGAGAAAAGAAGAGTGTGGGAAAGAAGACTTGAGGGGGAGATGAAGATAGAAAACAGCCAAATAAGAAGGCAGAAAATAAAAGGAAAAAAGAAAAAAGGCGGTTACTATTAGTCAGGATCCTCACCCTTAGCCTATCTGACATGGGAGGCCCTACCAGGGGCATCAAGTCCTTACCACGTTATGCTTAGGCCAGACAGCAACTTGACTTTTCAGGCCTAGAAGCATTAAAAAAAAAACTAGCCTATCCTCAAGTATTGATGCCCCCGCCAGCAAAGCCTAAGGGATCACGGGACCGCGCAAGCCCTCCGACCACGACAAGGTTGCAACCCTCGGAGGCGTGTATGGACAAATCCTTGCACTGAGGTACAGTTTGACAGTAGATTCAGCATGGATTTATATTCACTCTATCCTGCACACCAACTGCCTGCTCTGCACAGGCTACTTCATGGTTAGTTCTAAGTGCAAAAGTTTTCTTTTTTTAGGGGAAGGGAAACGGAAAAAAAAATATATATATATATATTTAAACTAACTTGAGGATGGTAAACGTCTTGACGAAGTCAGATACACGTCTGCCCTAGTCCTTGTCAAACATCAAATGGATGCAGTAAATCATTCACTGCATGGAAGCCTTTTAAATCAGGGCTAGCCCTGGCATCATCAGGGGAGCCAAGATTAAGATTAAGATTAAAATTATAGTCCCGTCAACAGCAAAGGTTATCTCAGGACTGTCACCTCGTTTCAGTCTACCACGTATATATGCTAAAAAAGGATTAAAAGTAAAACCTTACCCAACCCATTAAAAAAAGATTAAAAGAACTAACCCTAGGATTAAAAACCAACACACTGAAATCACTAACTGTAATCTGCAAAAATCAATACTGGGTATAGAAAATCTAACACCACCAAATTCACACACGATGAAATAAATTCACTTCTTTTAGGAAGTCAAAAATATTGTCAGGGGGAACATCACGAAAAGAATCTTCATATTATCTGCAGTGTAATGTTTCCTTCTAATGTTGTATAAATCCCAGCAGTCTAAAAGAATATGTTGGACAGATATCTGACTATCACAGGCAACACAGAAAGGCGGGTCTTCTCCCTTCAATAAAAATGAATGAGTAAAATAGGCATGACCCGTCCTCAATCTACACAACACAGTTTCTCCCTTTCGACCGCCAGCAGCCACATGTACAATTCCTAAGGAAGGGTTATATTACAAAAAGGTCCATTTCTGAAAAGGTATACTTGCAATCGATCATACCTTCATGATTCTAGTATGAATAGACATTGGAGTCATGGCTGATATATTTTGTGGCAGAGTTGGACCACAGTATTTCCAAGAAATTCTTGTAAATGCATGTCAATGCATGTAACAGCATTGAGACCCTTATTTTAAGGGTGGGTTCATACAGAAAATTTTAAAATTCTACCACCCAGAAACTCAGTGTTCTTAATACTGTTTCAGTTGTGTGTTGCAATATGCTACATGACTACGAAAAGCCATGTCTCTACTTTTCTGTTTAATGTGTTCATTTTTTGTTTAAAATGTTGTGTTCCTAGCTCATTCCAAAGCTGTTTTGATTGCCTAGAAAGGGTGTTGGTATGTCTGCTGATTATCACATCTCTGAAAATTTTTCAATGATAGCTTATACTTGTTTTCTCTATAATGTACAGAGGAGGAGGAATGATCTTAAAAGCATATTTGGTAAATCCATACACTTTGGGTTTTTGTGTACCAGTCAGAGTTCGGGGTTACCACAAAGGTCAAGTAGTAACACCACAGTTGGACTAGAAATCCATACACTTTGGGTTTTTGTGTACCGGTCAGAGTTCGGGGTTACCACAAAGGTCAAGTGGTGAGTGGGATGAACTCCCAGCACACATTGTAGAGGCAGACTCCCCTGACAGTTTTAAAAATAAGAGTCACCTCCCACCTCAGTGCTGACACTCTTGACAGTCTCGCTGCTGCGAAACTTCAGGAGTAAGATTAAAACAAGCACAAACACAAACTGTCCTGTATGAATGTGAGAGTGCTTGGTTAGGTAGGTAGTGGGTAGGGGGGTGTGCTTGGTAGGAGGGCCGCTGCGGCTGGGGGTGCCGAGGGCCGTCACTTGGATGCCTGCCCGTCACTTCTCGTCCCCTCTGATCCAGTTCGTGGGCAGGGAGTGTGTAAATGTGATCCGGAGTAAATGTTGTGATCTACTCATGCAACTTGAAGAGCTATTTCATAGGAAATAGGCTACTTCATTTTTTAAAAGGTGGGCAGCTGGTTTATGGAAACCTATTCTGTGGCAAAATAATCAGTGTTGATTGTGGCCACATAACAGAAGAAGAAGAAGAAGAAAAATAAAATTGCCCTGGCTCTGTGAAAATTTTTTTTTTTTTTGAATGTGAAAAAGACTATTTTTATCCTGGAATCTGGGGTCAGTAAATTAGTTCACTGCCATATGTCAGCAAGGATAGCAGAATCATGCATGGCTTGTGGAATTCTTGTGTTTCTATGCCACTTGTAGAGCACAAGGATTTAGGAGTGAAAAGTCTAGCAGACGACAGGAAAATGAAGGGTTATGTGGATCATGCTGTAATATGAAAAGAAGCAGACATTGGATCTACCTCCTCCCATCATGCTGCAATTCATTAATCTAGATGACATAAACTAATTAAAACAAACCATTTACATAACACATACTGATTAAAACAAACCATTTACATTACCCATTTTCTTCTCCTGCATCCTCTTGCAGCAAGTGCTGTAATCGTTAGTCTCCACCTGACCACAATTATTCTTTTTGTTCTTGGTTCTCCCTCAGAAAGAAATGTGTTTTGCATAATAACAATGTACAATCCAATTCATTCAACATGTCTATTAATTCAAGCACTGATGCATACATGACATGTGCACATACTGACCTCAATGAAGGAGAGAAGTCCAGAAAAGGAGACGTCCATGCCTTTCACCACATAAGGCAGCTCCAAAAATTTCTTCCCTCTGAAAAATTTTTAATGCAACCTTTCAATTGTGATATTATGACTTTAAAAAAAATGTGTGTGTAAATTTCAACTGAAGTTCGATACAAATTATACAGATATAATGAACTGACCTGTGAAGTTCCACTAGAATATCACTGACCTAAATGGTGACACAAGATCAAGCCAGAGAAAATGTGTGCACTTCACCATGTTCATGCAGACTTCCAAACGAAAAGAAAATTCAAGGACTTTCCACAACCTTGTAAGGTCTTTAGTACAAAATTCAAGGACTTTAATATAGAAAATATTGCCTTTCTGCTTATTATGATTGCTTCATACAGTCACTTTTGTATAATCCAGTTAACTCACTCCCTACTGGCCAATATGAAATTCAACTTTCCTCTGTATACTGGGCGTTTGTACACATTTTTCTAAAAATCATAAAAAAATTACACACTGACACAAACACTTGAAATTTGGACACATGATTGTGTTGTGTCATTGAACAGTGTCAGTACAAAGTTTCAAAGATGTTGCATATACCATACTCTTTTTATAGCTGGATGAAGAAGAGGTTATTTTTCATATTTTGTGAAACTCAAGGTAGTTACACAGGCATTTAAGTGAAATTTTCTCCGTTGTTGAAAAAATGCCCATTTTCATAATAAACCACTTTGAGAAACCCAGTAGAGTATAAAAAATAGTTACTTGCCAGTTTCTTTACCAAGCAAAAGAACTAAAATCAATAAAATATGACAGAGTATTTTGTAGTTTGTCGTTATGCATTCTTCACGAGACTGGGTAGTTGTTTAGTATTGGAAAAAAAATCATTAAAAAATAATGGCTACACACACTCTTGAAATTTTGACACATAACTGTGTACCTATATAAACAAAGTACATAACTTCAAAGCTCTTGCTTATTCAGTAGTCTGTCAGTCACAGGAAGAAGATGGGGTATCTTTCATGATGACGTTGGTTTGAAATATAAACAGGTGTGAACCTATGCTTCTCTCGAAAAAAAAGCTTTTTCTATACAGATCTCATTTAGAATGCTGGGAGTAAGTGCACAATGACTGCTTGCAAGTTTCTACAGTACCAAAAAGGAACAAACACCAATCATATACTGTTGGCCATGAGCTGGTCACTGCAGTGTTGACAAGCATGCATGCGTGTGACATAGTGTAGTGTCAGTGCCAGAGCCTGCATGCTGAGCGGCCAGTGATGTATCCATCTAGTCAATTTAGTAAACATATAAGCTTTTGGACTTTTGCACCCCGAGTGTGGTTTTGCATTTTGAATGCGAGTTGGTACATGGTACACTGGCAGCACCGCAAACACTACAAATTGGCGACGAGAGAAAACCAAGCAACTTTTGTGTTTTCAAGTCAGACTTCAAACCTGAAAAATGGAAAACGTAGGTCACGTGACGGCGCCAGAACCGTTTGATCCAAAGGAAGACCCATCGCAAGTATCTGTCCGATGGCAGCATTGGAAACGCGGGTTTGACTACTACTTAGTAGCAAGAGGGGACCTTGCAGATGAACAGAAGAGTGCACTGTTTTTGCATTGTGCAGGGTTGGAAGTGCAGGACATTTTCGAGACATTCACTGATGTGGGAACGATGTACAGAGAAGCTAGTACGAAACTGGATGACTATTTCAAGCAAGCATTGAATAGTGTGTATGAGAGACATGTGTTTCGACAAATGTATCCTCAGCAAGGTGAAACAATGATGCAGTTTGCAAAAAGACTCAAGCAGCAAGCAGAACATTGTGATTTTGGCGACAGACTGGAGGAAAATGTGCGCAATCAAATGATTGGCAAGTGCAGTGTCAGACAGATAAAGGCAAAATTTTTAGAGAGAGGAGTTTTGACTCTGCCCCAGGCTGTAGACTTGGCCAGAGTGCACGAGAGTGCACTACAGCAAGTGAAGGAAATGGATCCATGACAGGGTGCTACCAAAGGCAGTGATTTAGTATGCAGAGTGAAACACAAGAACGCTAACAAAAGCATATTCACGACACACAAATCCAAAATTCGTCTTAGTACTAGTAGTACGTGATCTTGCGAAAAGAAGTGCACAGATGTGGGAAAGAAGGACACTTTGCAAAAGATCCAGCATGCCCAGCAAAAGGACAAGTGTGCAAAAAGTGTAAAAAGAAGGGACATTTTGCGGTGTGTTGTAGACCACAGGTTAAATTTGTTCATAAAGAAGACAGTGATGAAGATGAAAGTGAACTGTATGTTGATGCACAAGACAAGTTTGCATTTTTCGTGTCATGCCTTGTTGATGATGATCATGATGGGAATGTTGATGCTCATAATCATAATGATGATGTGCATGTTGTTGGTACTCACGATGATCATGATGCGTATTTTGATGCAGATGATGATGATGTGTATTTTGATGCAGAGGATGATGATGATGATGATGTATACTTTGATGTGCAAGATGCTGATGCATACCATGCACAAGCTGATATTGACAATACTGATGTACAGTTGAATGAGAATGATTTTGCATTCAGTATTTCACACAGTGCACACCCTGAGTCTGTAAATCTGAGTGTTGGTGGTGTCCCTTTGTCAGCTGTAATTGACTCTGGGGCAAGTATCAACATTCTTGATCAGGAAACTTGGGAAATGTTGAAGAAGAAGAAAGTCACGTGCACATCACAGAAAACACAAGGTGGAAAACTCTTTGCCTATGGTCATGACAAACCACTTTCTGTACTTGGTACGTTCCAAGCAGAAACGTTTGTGGTTGGATATGAAGAAAACAAACATGGATGTGAGTTTGTTGTAATAAGTGAACAAGGTGTTACACTACTTGGGAAGGAAAGTGAAGAAAAACTCAACGTACTAAGAGTAGGGCTACCAAAAGATGTAAATGCTTGTTCTTTGACAGCAAAGCCAGAAAACAAAGCTGGATATGCAGGCTTGTACAAAGGGCTAGGGAAACTGAAAAACAAACAGATCACATTACATGTGAAGACAGATGTTAAACCAGTCATTCAGAAAGCAAGACACATTCCGTTCAGTCTGAGGCAAAAAGTCAAAACAAAATCGCAGAGCTGGAAGCACTAGAGATAATTGAACATGCCGATGGTCCAACTTCTTTCGTGAATCTGATCGTGGTTGTTCCAAAACCAAACGGTGACAAGGCCAAACATGACACAATGACACTATCAGGAGCGTAATCCCATTCCGACAGTTGAAGAAATGCTTATAGAAATGAATGGGGCCAAAGTGTTTTCAAAACTAGACCTAAACATGGGCTTTCACCAGACTGAACTTGACGAAGTTTCTCGCCCAATTACAACTTTCACTACACATGTAGGGTTGTTCAGGTACAAGAGACTAATGTTTGGAGTTAGCTCAGCACCTGAAATCTACCAATACACCATTCAGCAGGTACTGCAGGATTGCCCTGGTAGTAAGAACATGTCATATGACATTATCATCTATGCTGACTCTGTTGAAGAACATGACAGAAGACTGGAAAAAGTGTTGACAACACTGAAAGAAAATGGACTGACGTTGAACAAAGACAAGTGAATGTACAGAATGGATGAACTACAGTTCATGGGGTTCCTCTTGTCTGAGAAAGGGATGGGACCATAGTCCGAAAAGGTCAAAGCAGTGAAAACCGCAGAGAGGCCAGAATCAGCACCTGAGGGCAGAAGCTTTCTTGGTCTTGCCAATTTCAACGCGCGGTTCATTCCAAACCTCGAAACACAATCAGACCCTCTGAGAAAATGGACAAGAAAAGATAACCCATCTGAGTGGGGGCAAGAGCAAGAGAAGGCATTTAAAACACTGAAAGATGACTTGGCAAAAGCAACTGAACTGGCATATTTCGATCCAAAGGCACCAACAAGAATTGTGGCTGATGCAAGTCCAGTTGGCTTAGGTGCAGTCTTGATCCAGACACAGAATGGAGTAGATAAACCAATCTATTATGCAAGCCACAGCGTCACTGATGTGGAGCGAAGATATTCACAAACTGAAAAAGAAGCATTGGCATTGGTCTGGTCTTGCGAAAGATTTCACCAATACATTTTTGGCATAGATTTCATTCTTGAAGCAGGCCACAAGCCGCTCGAATTCATCTACTCAAAGAGATCAAAACCATCACTGCGAATCGAGCATTGGGTATTGAGATTACAAAGCTACCACTTTACAGTGAGATACAGACCGAGAACTCAAAACATAGCAGACTCACTTTCACGCTTGGTGAAAGAAAAAGAGCAAAATAAGGCACAGAGGGATGAAGTAGATTACATCTGCTTTGTGGCCAAAGAAGCTGTCCCAAATGCACTCACCCCACGTGAAATTGAAGAAGTAGGTGCAGTGACAGCGAAATGATTCAGTTGAGAGAATGCATTCAAACAAGCAAGTGGGAAAATTGCACAAACCAGGCATACAAAACTGTAAAAGAGGAACTCACATGTCTCTGGAGACTGGTTCTACGAGGAAACAGAATTGTGATCCCACAAAAACTCAGACAAAAAGTGATTGACCTTGCACACGAAGGTCATCAAGGAATTGTGAAAACAAAAGAAAGACTCAGGACGAAAGTCTAGTGGCCGGGAATTGATAGGGATACTGAGAAACAAATAAGATCATGTCATGCTTGCCAAGTTGTGGGCCAACAATCAAGACAGGAACCAGTTGCTCGAAAGAAATTCCCTGATGGACCATGGGAAGACGAAGCGATCGACATTTTGGGACCACTGCCATGTGGCGAATCAATTCTGGTCAGAGTCGATTATTACAGTCGGTATTTTGAGACCGCGATCCTGTGAGCAACACAGACAAAACACATAATCACAGCATTGGAAAATGTATTCACAACACATGGTCTACCCGTATCACTCACAACAGATAATGGCCCACAGTTTGTTTCAGATGAGTTTTCCCAGTTCTTGAAAGAACAAGGAATTGAACATCATCACACAACTCTGTTGTGGCCACAAGCCAACAGTGAAGTTGAGAGACAGTTATAAAACAATCATGAAAGCCATTAGAACAGTGCAGGCAGAAAAGAAAGGAAACGAGAACTAAACACCTTTCTGTTGGCATACCGTACCACACCACACCAAACAACCGGTGTTAGCCCAGCAGAATTACTTGTCTGGAGGAAACTGCGAACAAAACTATTAGCGGTTAGCAAAGAAACAAAAGTTGAACTAGATGAAGCTGCCCGCAACAGAGACCGTCTGAAGAAAGAGCTAGGAAAGTGCTACACAGACTCATACAGACATGCAAAAGAAAGCAACATCACAGTTGGAGATGAAGTCCTATTGCAACAAAGGAAGCAAGACAAATTTTAACTCCCTTTGAACCAGAACCTTATAAAGTTGTTGAGAAAACAGGGCAACAGGTCACTGTCCAAAGACAGGTGTACAGTATAAGCGCAATGTGTCCCACACTAAACCGTACATCCGCAGAGATGATACAGCAATCACACAAAACCAAACAGTTGACACACCAGACACTCAAGGCCAAATGACTGCCGCTAGTGACAGACAGGCAAAGACTTCAAATGACTCAATTTCAAGAAGACTGTCAGACATTACAGAAATCAGAAAGTCTGACATGGTCAAAAAACCACCAAGCAGATTTGCAGATTTCATTGTTGGAATTGTTCAGGGTCTAACTACAAAGAATTAAAGTCTGTCACAAAAACAAATGTGTACAAAAGAAAAGAGGATGACAAAAGAGTTTATTTGCGATTGTAACAATGTAGTGATGCATATTTCATCTTTTATTTGCCGTTTGATTTATGTGTGTGCAATGGGTAGAAGAAAAGTTGTTTCATCAATCAATGTTATGAGAATGATGCATGCTTTATTTGTTATTATTTGTGTTTTCATATAATGTTTGACAACAGTGAGTTGAGGCTGAGGGAAAAAAATGTAGAAATGATAAGATTGTCAAGGACAACTTGGTTGTTGCTTCATACTTGTATTCTCAAACACAGTTGTTTGAAAGATTTGTATTGAGGTAATTCGGATGGAAAATGATTTGTTTCATACATGTTTTTTTAACAAGAAAAAAACAGTTACTTTAAGAATTTGAAATTAGGTTAGTTCAAAAGAAAACAAATAATTTGAATTTTGTGGTTAATTTAAAGTTAAATGGTTAAAAGATTTCAAGTTGGATTTTGGATAGTATCCAATAATAGTGGTTAGTTGTAAGTTTCAATGTGTTTTATTCTGAAGGAAGAAAGGGAATGTAGTGTTGACGAGCATGCATGCATGTGACGTAGTGTAGTGTCGGTGCCAGAGCCTGCATGCTGAGCGGCCAGTGATGTATCCATCTAGTCAATTTAGTAAAATATAAGTTTTTGGACTTTTACACCCTGAGTGTGGTTTTGCATTTCGAATGCGAGTTGGTACGTGGTACACTGGCAGCACCGCAAATACTACAGTCACTGCAGTCCACTCCTGCCATGTTGACTATATAGTCCTCTTGGACAGCTCTGGGCTTCATCTTCCTGCCTGTCCTTGTGTTGACTTCCCCCATTTTAGATGGATCCATTAAGGTGGTGATCAAGTCAGACAATCAACAGGATCATAATCTCAGTCTCAATAAACAACAGCGTCATGATCAAAATCTCAACTTTACTCTGTCTTCTTGTCAATAAAAGAATAAAATTTGTCAAGTTCAGCAAGTTCGGTTACCATGACTCTGATTAACATTTGCTCTAAAAATATGCTAATGCACGATCCACTATAGCAGATGTCAGAGAGAAAGCGTTGTGTGCGGGACTTCCACTACAGCGGACATCAGAGTGGAGTGGGTTAATCACAACAGATGGGGAAGTGCACACTTCTGGCAGGAACTGAATGAACTCTATCTTTTTTAACAATATGTGTCTTCGATTCTCTGTAAAATTTCGTGAATTTCTCACTAAACTATAAACTACATCATTAAATCAATACAAACATTTCCAAGCACTTTTAACTCACTCAATGCCATGAGTTTTTCCCCTTGCTAATCCCTGAAAACCCGGGGTTTGTATAGGGTAGGAAAAAAATTCTCACAGTTATAGATGAGCAGACAGACACTTGAAATTTGGTGAGTGGATACAATGCATATTAGTCTATATGTGAACAAAAAATAAAGTAATTCATTTACCATCTTGGTGGTAAAAATGGTCTCAAATTTTCCTCTTTTTTCAGCACTTTTGCACCCAGCAGAAATGTATACATTAAGTGTTCCTTAGCAACTCAGAAATGTTCTACATCACATTCTAGCTGAGCTTGAGTCACTGAAGACACAGAAGATACACTGAATCACAAGCAGGTGATGGAGAATGTGAAAATACAAAAAATGTGTCTTTGCAGGACGAAAAACAAAACAAAAAGTTCACTGTGCATGAAACACTGGTGATGAATCACTGGCAGTATTCTTTTCTGGAGTGGAAAAGATCATGGCAAGTGACATTGCATCCTGGGCACAGCTTCACACACAGTGGCAAACCATGGACTGCAAGTTGCTTGTTGTAGAGAATAGACCCCTGAATAAGAGTCAAGGTCAGAAGATCAAAAAACAGCTTCTTCCACCACTTCATGGTCTTCCTATTCAGGGGCATGTAGGCCATGAGCTGATCACTCATGTCTACTCCTGCCATGTAGTCCTGTACTGCTGCTGGTTTCTCTCTCTCAGGGTGGTGCCGCGTTGTGAAGCTTATCATGGTGGTTGGCAGCATCACTGTCGTCAGCCCGTGGACAGGTTTTTTGTCCTGCCACCTCAGCACATCAGCATGACCTGCAGCCATACACACAAAAATGATCATATGAGCTTTTCTTTTCTTTTTCTTATGTATCTGTTATCCCACTGTTTGTAATAAACATTCATGTGTATGGATGCACAGTTTGGTGCTTTTACAAGCTATAAAGTAGAACCAACCTGGATTTTTTGTATATAATACTAGCACCATAATATATTAAGTACCTAAATTACTTTATATTTAACAGTTTATTCTATAAATGCACAAATTATGGATTTTTGCACAATAAATATCAGTAAAAATATGTCTGGAAACACAAACATACATATGCACAGAGTTACAAAACATAGCTGTTCTCTCTCAACAACACACACACACACACACACACACACACCCACAGAGTAATGTACAAATATTCAGTACATATAATCACTATCTCCATCTGTTTTTCCCTCCCTTCTCCCCCCCACCTCCTCCTTGCCCCTGCCCTTCCCCTCTCTCCCCTAGTCGTAGACTATGAATGGATCACTGCAAAAAAAATATGCACTCACTTAGTGTGTAAAACATACATGACACATTTACACATAGCACAATTTATGTAGTAATAATTTCTCTTTACGCACCTCTGTGGAATGCATGGACAACTCAAAGAACTGAAAAGGCTGAGTGTTGACTGGCCAGTCGTTCAATAAACTGGTGTGCCTGTGAACGGATGATCGAGAGGAAAGAAATAAAAATTATCAGTCCAATCGTCAGTGAAAACTGCCCCCAAATCGTCGATTTCTTCTCCCATTTCAGCATCAGTATCCGAATGAAACACTTGTTGTTGAGGCCTGTGTGCTGGCAGAGTTTCGTCTGCTTCTTTGCCACTATCAGCACCCACTTCAGTGTCAGAATCCACATCTGTCTCCCCACTGTAGGGGTCAAAATCCTCATCAGAAGAATCGCTGATGTCTTCTTCGACATCTGACCCTTCACTCTGGATCATTTCCAGTGTGTCTTCAATGCTAACTAACAATTCACCAGCCCTACTGTGTTGCACGCTTCATCGCGATGCCATCTTTTCAATCACGGAGCAGAGCTGACCAACGGTACTCTTTGTTGTTGTCAGCTAGCAAGCGAGCCACGCTACACATGCAGCCTAAGTGAATGGAAAGTTGGTAGGGGATAACTAAAGAATCATCTCCCTTCTTGAGTTTTCTACCTGATATGTCACTTGGACAGCGCGAATTTTTGAAATCCGAATCTGCATAGGTGGACATTGGTAGTGAATGCTTCGTCGTACGATGTCCGCATTTGCGGACATTGGTAGCGATTGAGTTAAGCACTTTGGGATATTTATAAGCACTAACATCCAAATTTCAAGGATTTTTTAAAAAAGTCCTTGAAAGGGAGTCCTCAATATTTAAGGACTCTCATGATTTTGTAAGAACCCAGCTTCAGCTGGCTCAGAGTAGTTAAATGACCTTTGAATTACTCAGCATGGTCCAGGACGTCATAGCTAGCTTTCATGGCTGTAATATCGTACTGGAATTTTCTTTTGTGGATGCATTGGGTGGGTAATTACTCCATTTCAGGAGTGTAGTATATCATGGCGCTTTGATGTGTAAATGCATCGGGTGGATAATTACCTTTCCTGGAGCTTAACATGTTACTGGTGTTTTGATTGTGACTCTTTGGTAATGGGTGGGTTATTACTAGTGTTATATGAGGTACATCAGCATGTGAACGAATTATATATGTAATTACCACTTCAGGAGTGTAATGGATTACAACATTTTGATTTGTTAATGGTATTGGATGGATAATTACAGGACTTCAGGTGTGTGGTGTTTCAGTGGTGGTTGATAAGTAAATATTTGATACTGGGTAGGAAATTACTACTGTTCAGGAGTGTGATGTGTTACTGGTGTCTTACTACTGTTCAGGTGTGTGTTACTGGAGTGTGACTGTTTGGTATTGGGCAGGTAAGCACAGGAGTATAATGTGTCAGTGGTATTTAGCTGTATGTTTGGGATGAGAAGGTATTTACTACGAATTCAGAAGCACATTACTGGTATTTTGCTGTGTTAATATATTGGGTGGTTAACAACAGATGCCAGGAATGCATCTGGTGTGTAAATACTAATCTTCAGGTACATAAAATGTTAATGGTCTTTTGATGTGTCAGTATACTGGATGGATAATTATTTGTCTTCAGGAGTGTGATATGTCACTGGTACTTTGGTGGATACATATCTGGTATTAGATGGGTAATGACCAATAATCAGGAATGTAATACTTTACTGGTGTTTTGGTATGTAAATGTACAGGAGAGATGTTTCTTGCTGAAACTTGATGAAATGCAGAAACATACTGTTTTGTGGTGCAGGACAAAGAAATGAAAATGGTTGAAATATTCACATGAATGTCTTATTCACTACTTTATAGCCTGCTGTCACATTGACACATCGTGTCATGTGGATCCACATGGATCACTTATCATATCTGCTGTCACATTTACATATCACGTTACGTGGAGCTATATGGATCACTTATCATATCTGCTGTCACACCTACACATTATGTTATGTGGATCTATATGGATCACTTATCGTATCTGCTGTCACATTTACACATCATGTATCGTGGATGTATATGAATCACTTCTCTTATCTGCAGTCACATTTACACATCATGTTAGGTGGATCTATATGGATCACTTATCATATCTGCTTCACATTTACACATCATGTTACGTAGATCTATATGGATCACTTATTATATCTGCTGTCACATTCACACATATTGTTATGTAGATCTATATGAATCACTTATTATGTCTATTGTCACGTTTACACATCATGTTATGTGGATCCACACAGATCACTTATTATGTATGCTGTACCCCAGAAAAAACCCAGTAGTCAGCTGAACGGAAGATTTTCTGGTGTCCTATGTGGAGAACAGATAAGTTTGCATTCTACAGTTGATGATAAACATGTTAAAAACTGTCACTTTTCCTCACAAAATAAAAAATGAAAAGTAATTATAAGCTGATGCTGCTTGTGGTAACCATTCAGTTAACATCTATGTAAGAGATATACATAGCAAACATTTTTTCATTTATATTTATAAATACCACACTTCAAAGCCAGCCTAACTCTTTCTTTATGATCACCATAATTACATAAATTGCCTTAGTGCCCTTGACATGAAATATCCTGAGGTAGGAACAGTAAACAGTAAATAATACACAAAGAAAGTGACCTTTACTCCCACTGTGAAACAATTAAAAATATACACCTTCACCAATGCAGCTTGCAGTTCCCTTGCACATGTGTAGATAAAGTTAGTGTGAATCAATCGATCAAAACAACCTGAACTAAAAAAGTACCATTCACATTCACAATGTAGCAGTGCAGATTCTAATATCAACAAAGAATACCATAAATTTAGCAAAAGCTCTCACTCACTTTTTAGCTAACTGTTCAATGTTGTAGCCAGGGCTTGGATCATTTGATAACTGAAAATAAATGGCAACTTGTAAGTAAAGAAAACACACACACAGATATGCATGAACATCTAATGTTGTAATAAATGGCAACTTGTAAGTAAAGAAAACACACACAGATATGCATGAACATCTAATGTTGTAATAAATGGCAACTTGTAAGTAAAGAAAACACACACACACAGATATGCATGAACATCTAATGTTGTAATAAATGGCAACTTGTAAGTAGAGAAAACACACACACACAGATATGCATGAACATCTAATGTTGTAATAAATGGCAACTTGTAAGTAAAGAAAACACACACAGAGATATGCATGAACATCTAATGTTGTAATAAATGGCAACTTGTAAGTAAAGAAAACACACACACACACACAGATATGCATGAACATCTAATGTAATAAATGGCAACTTGTAAGTAAAAGAAAAAACACACACAGATATGCATGAACATCTAATGTTGTTTCTGAAAATCATGGATGTGTGTTTAAATATAACACGATGAGGTTAAACTGAAACACATTGTGATCATTCCAGGCAAAATAGTTATAAAAAAAAAAAAACGAAAGAAAAAAACCACCCATAACATCTATAACTATTAACTAATAATAACTATTAATAAGATGTGCGCAATTACACTCTGAAGCAATACCATGATGACAGTTAACAAACTAAATAAGATTTGATTTAAGCTGGGTCTGATGACTCGTCAATAATTTTCATTGCATCATCACACAAAATGTGTGATCATGCATATGAAAATATGACTAAGTCATCAACCCCAGTTTACTGTGCATAAAATAAGTTTGTTAGCTGATAACTGATATACATAAACGGTCACAAACGGTAAAAACCAGCACACACAAATGTACACAAACATGCACATGCACACACACAAATGCACACTGATACAAACTACCTTTGATGATGTTCAGAAGATTTACAACAGAAAAAAATAGAACCAAAATGTTTTTTTTCTGTAAATCTTCTGAACATCCTAAAAGACTGTTTGTATTGAGGAAACAGACAATGAGCATTCAAAAATAATTTTTTATTAAACACACATTGGTTTTCACTTTTTGTGACCTTTATGAATATGAATAATCAAATAACAAACTGGACATCCATGCTGACTTAACTGAAACAAGTTTCTCATTTTTACAGACCTGTCCAGATGCAAAACTTTTACATGCATACTGACCACAACATTTATTCATGCACACAACACTCATAAACACACATACAACCAGAAACACACACACACACACACTCTTACACACAAACATACCCTTTTGTACTGACCTTTAAAACACGAGCAAATCGATCAAGGCAGTTTCCAACAGCAATGTCTATGGTTTCTCCAAATATTCTGTAACATCTTTCAGAGTAGGCTATCACCTACGAAGTAAACAACCACATATAAAACATCACAGAAGGAAAAATAAACTTCCATTTTTTTTTGCTTATCAAATAGCGAACCATGTTTGAAACTTAACTGCAACCTACACATTTATGTAGATGACATCAATTAATTTGCATTTGCTGCTATAGCAATTAAGCTGGAATAACAAAGCCCATTTCAAGTTATTTAGAACAATAGTGTCCAACATTGCACAGTATCATATTATTGTGCAATACATTTATTGCACAGGATGGAATTCTTGTGTAATATAATCATTGCACAGGCTTGTATTATTGTGTAATATGATTATTGCACAAGAGTATATTATTGTGTAATAGAATTATTACACAATACTGTATTATTATGTAATATTATCATTGCTAAATACTGTAATACTGAGTAATACAATTTTTGCACAGGATTGTATTACTGTGTCATATACTCATTGCAAAGGATCACATTATTGTGTAACGATTATTGTACAAGATTATATTACTGTATAATAGAATTATTGCAGAGTATTGTATTACTGTGTAATATAATCATTACACAGGATTGTACTATTGTGTACTAGAATAACTGCACACTATTGTATTATTATGTACTAGAATTATTGCACAGGATTGTACTGCTGTATATATTAATCATTGCACAGGATCATATTATTGCATAACTATTGCCCAGTATTGTATTACCATGTAATATAATCATTGCACAATAGAAAGAAACTCGTGGAGAGCGTGGCAGCAGAGAGTCCTCAGAAGAGAAGCCCCCTTCAAGCAAGTGTTTCGGCCCTTATCTCCTGACACTCTAGGGGGGTTGGGCCACACCCGGTTCATGACTCCGGATGTCCCTCTGCTGCCCCCTTTTTTTTCCCATCTTGGGACGAGCCATGGCTGGGATTCGAACCCATGACCCTCTGGACATGCTCATTTTCCACTTAATGACTCGCGCTTTAACCACTGAGCCACAGGGACACCTGATATTTGTAGGGAAATTAAGCCTTATGAAGTTCACTTTTGTTCCTCCTTGACCAGATCCAGCTTGAACACCTCTCTGCCGCTTCTGCCATTGCTTTCAGGGCTCTGGTTTTTTCCTTCCCTGCAACTGAGAGCTGTTTCATGAGGCTGTATGCAGACGTTCCTACAAACCCCCTAGCTCCAATTTCTGCAGTGAGGACTTTGACCTGATAGCCTTCTCTCCTCAGGCTGTTTGCCAGATCAGCATACTTTTCAGTCTTGTAGATTTGAGCTGCCTCCATTCTGTTCTCATATGGCACCGTGAGCTCGATCATGATCAGCTGCTTGGTTGACTTAGAGTGGACTACTATGTCTGGTCTCATGCCACTCTTGCTGATGATCTCTGGGTGACTCTTCCATTCTGGGAGGTCTGCAGTGCACTCCCAGTCATCTGCCCCGTCCAGCAGACTCTGCCTGCATGTTTCGAGTGGCACTGTTGTTCTTGGCCATGATTTGCTGCCTCCTGCCGTGAAGAATGTTGCGGGTGCTTTTGGAGTCCTGATTTTCCCTTTTGTGGTGTTGGTACTAGCCCAGACTACTTGTACAATTTCTTTGAGCACTTGGTTGTGCCTCCATGTGTACCTTCCTTGAGCCAGGGCTACTTTACATGAGCTTAGGACATGCTCCACTGTTTGTTTTTCATGGCAGAGGGGGCATGCAGGATCGTCTGTTTTCCCCCACTTCACCAGGTTTGCATTTGAGGGCAGAAGGTCATATGCAGATCTGAGAATGAAGCTGATCCTGAGAGGGGCCATGTGCCAAATGTCATTCCAAGTGAGACTTCTTTGGAGTGCATTCTCCCACGTTGTCCATTGCCCTTGCTGGCTCTGCTGGACTGCTTTTTGGAGTCTTTTTTGGTCTTCTTCTTTTCTCATCTCCTGAATCATCATGTCTCTTTTGGCTTTTCCTTTGGCCTTTGACCACCATTCAGTTTTGGTCACCCCCAGTCCCTGTCTGTTGGTCTGTGTGTGTCCTGTTATTTCTCTGATCTTGAGACTTTCTTTTGCAGAATCCATCGCCTCTTGAACTTTCCATTTTCTGCCTGTCTTCAGCTGGGGCTTAATTGCTTCTACCACCTTGTCTCCTGAGTCCTCCAGCATGCTTTGAAGTCTGATCTTCCCTGCTTTGTATTCCTCCAGGATGGATTTCAGGGGTAGTTTCAGCTTTGCTTGGCGACAGTACAGCGCTATGTCAGTCAGACAGGGTGGGACACCAAGCCATTTCCTTGTGAACTTGTTGATTTTGGCTTCCATTGCCTCCACTATGCTGGTGCAGATGTCATATATCATCAGAGGCCATAGCAGCTTTGGTATCAGCATGAACTGCAGACACCAGACCTTGTATTTGCCAGGGAGCCCACACTGGTCAATGGTCTCCAAGCCTTCCTCCGCCATCTGCTTGGTTTCTTTTGCTCTTTGTGTGTCTTTCAGCGTATCATCATACCATCTTCCAAGGCTCTTGACTGGTTCTTCTGTGACTGTTGGAATGGCCTGGTTGGCAACACTGAAGACCACAGATCCGGCCACTTTTCCTTTCCTCAGTGAGAGACTCCGTGATTTCTTTGGCTTGAACTTCATTCTGGATGAGGCAACTATGTCGTCCAGCCTCTCCAGCACATGACGTGTCTCGTCTTCTCTGGATGAAATCACTGTAGTGTCATCCATGAAGGCCTTGAGAGGAGGCATCTTGTATCCATCGCCAAGGTCTGTTTGTCTCGCGTTGTTTGTTGCTGCTTTCAAGATGAGTTCCATTGCCAGCACGAACAGTATTGGGGAAATTGCACAGCCCATTGCAATACCCACTTCCAAGTTGATCCAGTCTGTTGTGTACTCCTTGGTAGAGAACCGCATTGAGAAGCCATTGAAGTACTTCTTGAGCATGTCGCGGATGTTCTTTGGCACATGGTACATCTCAAGAGCCAACTGTATCATCTCATGGGGCACAGATCCATATGCGTTTGCCAGATCAAGCCACACTACGTCCAGGTCTCTCTTTTCTGTTTTTGCTTTTTGGATTGCGTCCCAGATCATTGTGGCGTGTTCTACACAGCCCGCCACGCCTGGGATGCCACCTTTCTGGACTGACACATCCAAGTACTTGTTTTCCATCAGGTACTTGGTCAGCCTTGCTGCCATGACAGAGAAGAAGATTTTCCCTTCGACGTTCAGTAGTGATATTGGCCTGAACTGGCTAATGTCACTTGAGTTTTGCTCTTTGGGGATGTACACACCATCTGCCGTCATCCACTGGCCGCTGATCTTCTGGTTTCTCCAAGCCGATCGCAGCAGCCTGTGGAGCCACTCCAGCACCTTGGGACATTTCTTGTAAAGCTGGTAAGGTATTCCGTTTGGCCCTGGTGATGATTTGGCTCTGGCTTTGTCGACCACCTTCTTGATTTCCGCCAACGTTGGAGGCTTGCCATTGAACTGTTCCTCAGGGTTGGTTGGCCACACCAGACCTTGAATGTCGAGTGGTGCTTTGCTCTGTGGGTCAGAGTATGTTTTCCTCAGATGCTGCTCAAGAACTCGTTTGTCCACACTTAGGGTCCCAGATTTTGGCTGCTCAAACAGTGTTCTGGCAAACTGGAAGGGTCTCTGAAGAAGCGCTCTTGTGTCTTCTTCTTTTTGCTCTTCCTCTTCCTCACAGATTCCGCTTTGCTGAGGGCACTGTGTTTTTCTTTCAGGTCTTTCCACAGTTTTTCCAAGCCTTGTTTTTCAGCTGGCAGTGCGGTCTTCATTTGCATCTTGAGGTTTTTCTTTTGGACCCTGATCTTGTCCATCTTTTCTTGGCGTCTGGATTTCTTTGGAGGTGTTTTCTCTTTGGGTAGTTTTGCTCCATAGGCGTCTCTACATGTGGCATACACAATGTCCCCATATGTGGCTAGTTTGTGTTCCAGGGTGCTTTTCCCTATCAGTGCATCGAGTCTTTGGACGATTTTTGCATCCAGTTTCTCCCAATCTTCAGTTTCGTTTGCTCGTGGCAGGTTGAGTTTCAGGTGCCTGGCATCGAGGGCCTGTGCAAATTCCTCATCCGAACCAACAGCGTGGATGTCCTTGGCACTGTGGTTTAAATCCTGGCCTTGGTCTTCCGACGTCTTATCTGCTGATGCAGTGCGCTGCTGCTCATTCAGATGAGTCTTCACACATCCCATCTTTGTTCTGTGGATCTTCATGCCACGGGTGGTAGCGAAACGCTTTCCACAGACACATGGATATTCCATTTGGTCCATGTTCATAGTCCGTTTGGGATTTGCAGTCATGATTGGTTGAGCACCGATGGATTCATCATTCTCTCCCCCTTTCGGTGAATCCTGGGAGCATCTTTTCCTTTTATTTTTAGTAGCCACATGTTTAAGGCAAAGTGGGGAGCCAGCCCACAGAGCCCTTGGTTCTGGTCTTTCCCAGTGTCCTCCGGTCTTTCCCGGACGTCCTCCGGCCTATTCCCGGAAGTCAATGGTTTACCCATGCATCAGTAGAAAGAAACTGTGGAGAGCGTGGCAGCAGAGAGTCCTCAGAAGAGAAGCCCCCTCATATCATATTACTGCATAATATAATTACTGGACAGTATTGTATTATGTGTGATACATTTATTGCATAGTATTGTATCACTGTATAATATAATTACTGTAAAGTTTTTTGTATCAATGTGTAACATCATTATTGCACAGTCTTGCATTACTGTGTCATATTATTTTATCACTTCAGCTGATTTCTCCATGTCAAATGGAGACTCTCTTCCCCTTTAGTTCATCGCCTTATCCAAAAGGCTACCCCTCACATCACCCTTTAGTTTATCGCCTTATCCAAAAGACTACCCCTCACATCACCCTTTAGTTTATCGCCTTATCCAAAAGACTACCCATCACATCACCCTTTAGTTTATCGCCTTATCCAAAAGACTACCCATCACATCACCCTTTAGTTTATCGCCTTATCCAAAAGACTACCCCTCACATCACCCTTTAGTTTCATCGCCTTATTTAAAAGACTACCCATCACATCACCCTTTAGTTTATCGCCTTATCCAAAAGACTACCCATCACATCACCCTTTAGTTCATCGCCTTATCCAAAAGACTACCCCTCACATCACCCTTTAGTTTATCGCCTTATCCAAAAGACTACCCTCACATCACCCTTTAGTTTATCGCCTTATCCAAAAGACTACCCTCACATCACCTTTAGTTCATCGCCTTATCCAAAAGACTACCCATCACATCACCCTTTAGTTCATCGCCTTATCCAAAAGACTACCCCTCACATCACCCTTTAGTTTATCGCCTTATCCAAAAGACTACCCCTCACATCACCCTTTAGTTTATCGCCTTATCCAAAAGACTACCCATCACATCACCCTTTAGTTTATCGCCTTATCCAAAAGACTACCCTCACATCACCCTTTAGTTTATCGCCTTATCCAAAAGACTACCCCTCACATCACCCTTTAGTTTATCGCCTTATCCAAAAGACTACCCATCACATCACCCTTTAGTTTATCGCCTTATCCAAAAGACTACCCCTCACATCACCCTTCAGTTTATCGCCTTATTTAAAAGACTACCCCTCACATCACCCTTTAGTTTATCGCCTTATTTAAAAGACTACCCATCACATCACCCTTTAGTTTATCGCCTTATTTAAAAGACTACCCCTCACATCACCCTTTAGTTTATCGCCTTATTTAAAAGACTACCCCTCACATCACCCTTTAGTTTATCGCCTTATCCAAAAGACTACCCATCACATCACCCTTTAGTTTATCGCCTTATTTAAAAGACTACCCATCACATCACCCTTTAGTTTATCGCCTTATCCAAAAGACTTCCCCTCACATCACCCTTTAATGTCAAATAAAGAAAGGGACAGAAAAACCCATCCTGAACCAGACTTGGACCAAGGACCTACTAGTCTCTCATGACCAAGGGAAGCGTTAACCACTAGACCACCTGTCCAATGTTTAAAATCAAACTCCATCCACATGGGGAGATGATATCACATGCTAGTTCAAATGGAACAACTCACCTGTGTGTTGCCCCCACTGACATACAGCACTGTGGGGTTCTTGGCCCCAGTGATCAATCGGCCCATTTCAATATCTGAACACAGTCAAGGAATTTTCCTCTTTGAGCATACACAGACAATACTGCCTCTTTTGTCAAATGGAGAGGTGTTTCCATGTGCAAGTTTTGGTCTATGATGAACTCACCTGGCTACACATTTCTAGATCTGTCTTCAAACTGTCATTGTGTTTGATGATAACCTCCCTTGTTTTGAGATTACATATCTTCTCTTTTATATTGGCTAATATGGACTAGTTGTAAGAAGACCTTAACACAGTAACACTACATGTAACACTTATGAATAACAGACTGAGTACAGAAACTCAGAATATTATACTGTCTGCATCTAAAACTTGGAAGGAGTGCCAAGAGAAAAACATAGCAGCCTGTGAGTACACGTCACCCACCTACCTCTGACAATGCCCTTAGACATGAAGTGTGCCTTCTCTAAATGACTCCCACTGCAACAGTGTTGAACCTTGGATGATAACAAAAGCATCCTTAGAGAAGGAAACAGGAATACAGAAGGTAATGATGAATGAGAGGAAAAGTGGGAAGGTGAAGCCTGGAGAGGAAGGGAAGGGGAAGGGGATAAAAACAAGCAATTGAGAATTCAAATGGGGTAGAGGGGAAAAGACAGCCAGAGAGAGAGAGACAGACAGACAGACAGACAGAGAGACTGACAGCGACAGAGACATGCCAGTGATGGAGCTGCCTACAACATAGTTATTTTACATTCAACCTGACTTTAAAAATTGTGCTGAGTTGTAAACTGAATTCAATATGTCCTAGCCGCTTTTCTTTTTTTGTTTGAAAGTGTATGGTTCTTGTTACTGTCCGCCACGACTAATGCGTGTCGTCAGGCAGACACCCAATGGTACTGATCCAGGGCTGCCCTTCCTCACTGTATCTATGCTGTTTCTCTTTCAGTTTCCTTTATTTTATCTTTTATTGTGTTTACGATGCCTTTTCTTAACTGCCAATTTCAATCCTTGTTTGGAAGAAACCGTGGAGTCAGGTAGAGTGCCCTCTGCATTGCAGACTTTGCTCTCAAAACAATACTGTATTTTCAGCATGCTGACTGGAACATGAAGAATACAACAATAAACAAATGTTTTTTATACTCATTTGCAACTCTTCTCTACAGACCAGAATGTCAGAAGAATAGAAAATGACATGAAGAACTCCTGCAAGTTCAGGAAGCAGAAATAAAGTTGACAACACTCAGCCAAACGAAAAAGCATCAACTTTGTAAATACAATGCAATCATGTTAAAGAGAGATTTCCTTTTCTTGTCTCAAACCTTAAAAAAAAAAAAAAAAAGAAAAGAAAAGAAAGCCTTCAACATTACACGACATTGAAGCTAAAGAACAATGAAGGAACCCAGTGATTCTAACACTTCTGCTTTGAAGACATATAGCAAACCAACCAGCTGGAGTATTTACCACCTAAGATTAGAGCATTACAGTGTACTTGTAACCATTGATTTTAACGGCTTTTGGTGCTGTTTTTTGAGATTGATAATACTGTGAAACTTGATTATGAAAAATAAGGTAAATGACATCCAGCATCAACTTACATTATGGTCAACAAAAATCTTGACACCCACTAGAAAAACTACAATCATCTTAACATAAGCTGTCTCAAAACTTGTCAAATTATTGAAAAAAAAACTTACCTGATCCATGTATGGATGCTACAAAAGACAAAAAAAAAGTGTTTTTACAGATTTTGGGGGGATGAAAAAAACAAGTAAATTAAGTAAAAAAATGTGTATTTTGTGCCAATGAGAAAAGAGACTTAAGAACGTTGGATGTCTACTCTTGTATTTAATTGCCCTGAGAATATATGGATGAAAAAATATTTTGTTTTCTGAGTCAGTGTTGAAACAAATCTGCTAAGTACATATCCAGGGATACAGTCTTTGTCAATGTATGAAGTGAATATGCTAATGTTGAAATGAATAGATGTATTAATCAGTTTTAGAATGATGTTCTGAAACATTATAAACAGTTTGTGTTCCAAATGTAAATCAGAAGATGCCCCAATTTTTTAATGCTGAATACATTTATGGCAACATAAATGTGACCAGAGAGAGGAAAACAGGGCATTTAAAAAGAATGGGTTCAAAATGGAAATATTACATTAGGTCAGCTAGTCAATAATAATGGCCTTTTTAAAGCTTTTTTTTTTTTTGATGACTTTCAGGAAAAATTCCAATAAATGTTGAGTAACTTCTTAGACTATGTCAAAACTGTTTAATTGGTAAGAAAATACAAAATGCAGTCTGGGCTGGAATTTCGCAACAATGACAACAAGAACAGTAATTGTTCAAAACTTTACAGTTTGTCAAACATATTCAATGTTAAAAGCTATTAATATTCACCCATCATGTACTAAGAAATGGGGAAAAAAAAACTTATCCGAGTCTCCTGTGTAACTGGAAAAAAAAATATTCATCAAACCTTCCACATCTACCTTGGGTTGTCAGTTGATGTGGCTCCACCTCAGAAAATTCCATAGGCTTATTCCAATTAAACAATCTTGTTTCTCAGAAAGTTATTACAAAATTCTGTTTGTTCCTTTTGTGTTGACCAGGAAGAGTCCATTATACACATATTTTGGAGTTGCCCAGATTCACAGAGATTTTGGTCTGAATTAATATTTTTCATTCATGAGAACTGTGAGCATACCAGTTTCTTTGCACTTCGTGAAACACTTCATTTTTGGTTTGACAAAACATGGCTTAACAGATTATGTCATGGACTTGCTTTAACTTCAAGCCAAATTTCATATTCATGTTAAAAAAAAAGTTCAGAATATAGCCCAGATTTGACAGCCTTTGGCTGAGATATTGAAATACAGACATGTGGTCAATGGAGGCCTGGAAACCGATGCACTTCATACCAAGCCGTTAGAGATGTGGGATGGGACATTTGTTTATATTGTGTGTATGATGAAATAATGCATGCATTCTAAAGCTCATCATTCAAAATTGAGAGAAAGAGAGAGTGTGTGAGTGAAAGGAGAAAACGATTGCGAGAGCATGTGAGAGAAGATCAACCTCTTGTACCATGATGACCATTTTATGACTTGGCTACCTTTGACAAAATAACTGATAAGGTAAGAATCCACTGCTTCTGTCAAGGGCGTTACATGATGATGTATGAAAATGTCGCAATGAAGTGTTTTTCTAATTATGTTTATGCAGGTTTCTGTAAATCTGTGATTGAAAAGAGAAAAACCTTCACTGAAAGGGAAAAAAAAGGCGTGGGAAAAGAAAGAATCTTTTTAACTTTTTCTTCCTGTGGTTTAATAATAAATCAGGAAATCCCATGTCCCCCAAACTCTAACTCGCTGAAGCCAGCACACATCTTGGATGGATGGGCAGCGAGTCCAGCATCTTGAATATGCCCAAGAATGCCATGAACATGGGCAAGATGTGTATTCCAGGAAGCACTTGCAGCAAGGGTAATATGAAAGAAATGAAGACCAGAAAAATTGGAAAGATTTAACTTTCTCAACATTCTGGCAAAATGTCACCTTGTTTTTAATAATCCATAATAAGTACAGCATAGGCCTTTAAATGGATTTACCAAACTCACAGGAAACAAAGAAGTGTGGGAGAAGGGTGGGAGAGGGGTTGAGAAAGGAAATCTTTGTCCTCTCTGCCACTTTCACCAGTATAAGTTGGGAGAGGGTTAGAGAAAGGAAATCTTTGTCCTCTCTGCCACTTTCACCAGTATAAGTTGGGAGAGGGGTAGAGAAAGGAAATCTTTGTCCTCTCTGCCACTTTCACCAGTATAAGTTGGGAGAGGGTTAGAGAAAGGAAATCTTTGTCCTCTCTGCCACTTTCACCCGTATAAGTTGGGAGAAGGGTAGAGAAAGGAAATCTTTGTCCTCTCTGCCACTTTCACCAGTATAAGTATAAACGTTATTGTCAAGTTTGGTTCAATGTCTCAGTCAATATGTTTTTCTGTCATAACATATGGGAGGAGAAAGGACAAACAGCAACACTTGCAACCTATTAAAAAGCACTGTTAAGTTACTGGAATGTCCTCTGAAGGAGCAGCACACACATAACCTTTTGACTTTTGTTTTCTGGTGAAAGACGCACAAATGGCAGAACTCTCAAACAGATTTGTAACATTAGGCAGAAAAACTTTCAGAAGATTTGCAGAAGAGGTTGAGGTACCTTGATTTGTCTCTTCACAGAGTTAGTGTCCTGAAAGAAGCAGGACAAAATACCATCAGAACTAGTAAAGGAAACTGTATCTGGATCAGTGCACTCAAATAATCTTTGAGGAAGAGGTCCTTGCACTGTAAGATAATCAACTTTTCCATAGACACACAAACATCTAAAGGCAAAGGAATCTCACAAGGAACATTATCTGGCATCTGCAATCGTTCTGTCATAAAAATGACCTCCTGGTGAAGGTCAGGTGAAAAAACATCAGATACGAGTGAAAGCTGGGCAAGTCTGATAGAGACAGGAGTGTAAAAACTAAAAAGCACGAGAGAAAGTTGGGGTTGGCAAAATATCACAAGCATTCTGTCTGGATGTATGCAAGTGTGATGAGCAGGCGTGGCAGTTGTGGACTAGGGGAAGGACTTTGAGTGTTTTCTCTTGCAGAATTATACAAAAGTTTTCATATCAAAATTTCTCCTCCACTCTCTCTCTCTCTTACTAGTGGTGGAAAGAGCAACTTTCCAGTACTAGTCATCAAAAGAAGTTTTTTATTTTTCTCTGTATTGTTAAATTACCCCAAAATGGCTCAGGTGTAATTCACCTCACGCTTATGCACTTTAAAGTGCTTGCGCTCCAAGTGACAGAAGTAACTTCAAAGGTGAAACGAGGTATGAGAAACAAATAACTGACACAAGTTATATGCAATTTCATACACCAACTTTACTTGTGTACTCAAGATTACAATACACAAATCAACAGAATTTTAATAGAATTAGTCTTTCTTTGGGCTGGCTTCTCCTCACTTCATCTCATCATAGAGGGAGGGAAAGTTTTAGTAATCTGAGTTGGAGGCCAGTGGATTCACCGTGACTTATCTATTTGGTTGGAGGTGTAGATCTCTCTCCAGTTTCCACTGACTAGTTCACCCTTCCTGCAGGCAGGCTGCTGGGTTTCTAGTCTACTTGGCCCATTTGCAGCTTAGATTCTTGATCCTGTGCTGGGTTGTGTTTGTAGCCAGTCCACAATCCCATGGTCTGTTGACCCTGGTATGTATATAAGTAGCTGGGAGTCCATCGTGACGAGTCCTCACACTTGCCCTTTGACTTTCTGTAAATGTATGAGATCTCAACCGGCAGAGGTCAGACTAACATACATTTAGTTCTTCACTTAGGTTTTGGGTGTACTTTCATAAATGGTATGAGACTGTAAGAAACTGTTTAACAATTGAAGAGAAACAACTCTTCAATGTAATCAAATACTCATGTAAAGTAATTAGGTACTGCAATACACTTAGTCCCAGTACACATGTCGATTCGAGTCAACTACTACAAATCAGTAAGGCAATCAAAAGCAGTCATAAATCACCTTAACTTAACAGATTTCACCAAGTATAGGCATAAAATTATTCTGTCAGAATGTAGCATTCAGTTATTATCTTAACAGATTGGCAAAAGGTTATACTGCGAAAATGTTATATTCATTAACTCCTTCATTCTAACTTTTCTATGAACCATTACTTCCCCTTCTTCGTGTATTCTTACAATTTGAGTATTCTTTTCATTTCTAGATTTGGAGAAAAACGGAAGAAGTGCAGGGCAAGGTTCTTATTTCGGAGACTTATCACAATACTGGACATCATGGTGCACCAATATGTCATATATTGTTGTGTATATATTAATGTAAGAAGTTGTCTGTGGTCATGTTAACACCATCAGATGACATCACTGGTGAGACACAGGTTTAAAACAGGTAAGTTTAGGGTTCATACAATACATGCAAGACAGTAAGACGGCAACAGAAACAAACTGCAGCGTTACTGGAACACGACAAAAAAGCAGAAGAGCACACAAAACAAAGTGTGAAGTAACGCAGTTTTAATGCACGACACAAAACAAGACAAGAAATCTTTGGCAATATGCCTTCCTCAGTGACAAAAAAATACAGACATAAACATGCACAATACTCCCCTTGTGAAGCCAAAGTGGTGAATGAAGTAGACAGAGGGACAGTGGAAGAGAGGGTGAGTAGAGTTCGAGGAATAGGGCACGAGGAAAGAGGGTAGAGTAAAGTGAGGAGGAGGAAAAGGAGAGAGAGAGAGAGAGAGAGAGAGAGAGAGAGAGGGAGGGGGGGAGGAGAGAGAGAGAGGGGGGGGGGGGGAAGGGAGAAAGAGAGGGAGAGACAGAGAGAGAATGGAAGTAGAGGAAGAGTGGAGAATGAGAGAGAGAAGAGGAGGGGAAGGAGAGTGAGTGGAGGGGGAGGGTGTGATGGTATGTAGTGGGTGTGTTGCATATGAATGAAATAAACAAGAGAAAACACAATAAATAAAATACAATATGCTCAAAAAAGCATTTTAAATGACAAGGGGAGGGGGGGGGGGGAGAGAAAGCGGGTCAGCCGCCTAAAGCACCCGACCCAAGTCTGACCCAAGGGTAGGTTGCCCTACCCAAGCACCAAGGGGTGAGAGGAAAAACGGGAGAACCCCAAGAAAAAACCCACTAGCCAGACGCAGCTAAGAGCTGCAAGGCTCACCCCCCCCCCCCCCCCCCAACACACACACACAAAAAAAAGCACTTGCCCGGGGGCACAACCACACACACACACACACACACAACCACACACACACATACATACATACAAGTGCGTGCACGCGCACGAACAACCACGCACGCACACATACACACGCCAATAAGCACACACACAACCACACATATACCTAAAATAAAAAAAAAATTAAAAAAGGGATGGGGCTACTTGCATTCTCTCTCTGTCTCTCCCCTCTCTTTCTCCCCTCCCCCCCCCCTCTCTCTCTCTCTCTCTCCTTTTCCTCCTCCTCACTTTACTCTACCCTCTTTCCTCGTGCCCTATTCCTCGAACTCTACTCACCCTCTCTTCCACTGTCCCCCTGTCTACTTCATTCACCACTTTGGCTTCACAAGGGGAGTATTGTGCATGTTTTTGTCTGTATTTTTTTGTCGCTGAGGAAGGCATATTGCTGAAAATTTCTTGTCCTGTTTTGTGTCATGCATTAAAACTGCGTTACTTCACACTTTGTTTTGTGTGCTCTTCTGCTTTTTTGTCATGCAAGACAGTGTTTTGCTTGCAGAGTGTACATGTCATGTACTCACTGAGTACTGCCTCCTGTGTATCTCAGCGCCATAAATGAAAAAAAAGCCTGTCACATTTGTCACTGTAATACTGAGCCATCATTATGCCATCACAGGCCCTGGAGAGGGCATGAATCTCACTGACCCTGCAAGCAGAAGCCAGGGTAATCAAAAAGCAAGTTTTCAGAGTGAGATTCCCCACAGAGCATTTGAAGCATTTGGTGAGCTTGAAGTGCTCTGAGGCCACATACTTCAGGACTAGGGGAAGGCTCAATTTAGGACACCTACTTAGTCTAGGGGAGCCCAGTGCAGCATATGAAATCAGTTTGGACAAAAAGGGATAGTGGCTAATGTCAGTGTCTCTGCCCATAAGTTGGACGGTCTTTGCAAGAGCAGATCTGAAATCCCTCAGAGTACTGGCTTTCCTACCAGATATCTGCAGATCTTGCATAAAATGGGCAATGTCCTTGATCACGGCCTCTGCCAGAGAGACACCAAACTGCAAGCACCATTTGGATCAAAATTTCCACTTTTTATCATACACCTTCACAATGGATTGCCTTTGGCCAGCCATAATCTTCTCCATGCATGGCAGCAGAAAAGTATCTGCTCAGAGAGATATTGCTAGATATAAGACTGGTGCTGACAGATAGAGACTTGGGATCAGCTTGCCATCTCCATGTCCATGGCTGAATCAGATCTTTACGAGAGTGAAGAGAGATTGGAACTGTCACTGGTAGGGAATCAGCAGGTTTATCTAGCTCTTGACCACTTCAGAGTGGAAATCAAAATCAACTGGCATTTCTCTTTCAATGCTTTCTTAGGACTGCTGGAAAGAGAAGGGATGCGGGAAACGTAAGCAATCATCCTCTCCAAAGAGACCAACAGAACATCCATGGCTAAGGCTAGTGGGTCTGATACCTGTGATACAAAAACTGGAAGCTGATTAAGTTTAAGATTAAGATTAAGATTAAAATTATAGTCCCGTCAACAGCAGAGGTTATCTCAGGACTGTCACCACGTTTCAAACTACCACGTATATATTGTTAAAAAAGGATTAAAAGCAAAACCTTACCCAACCCATTAAAAAAAGATTAAAAGAACCAATCCTAGGATTAAAAACCAACACGTTGAAATCACTAACTGTAATCTGCAAAAATCAATACTGGGTATAGAAAATCTAACACCACCAAATTCACACACGATGAAATAAATTCACTTCTTTTAGGAAGTTAAAAATATTGTCAGGGGGAACATCACGGAAAAGAATCTTCATATTATCTGCAGTGTAATGTTTCCTTCTAATGTCGTATAAATCCCAGCAGTCTAAAAGAATATGTTGGACAGATATCCGACTATCACAGGCAACACAGAAAGGCGGGTCTTCTCCCTTCAATAAAAATGAATGAGTAAAATAGGCATGACCCGTCCTCAATCTACAAAATACTGTTTCTCCCTTTCGACCACCAGCAGCCATGGGAAGATGTTCCTTTAAATCTGGACGTATTTGATGAAGCTTATTGTTTTCTTGGAGGCTCCACTCCTCCTCCCATAAAGAATTGACATACGAAGCTATTTTGCCTTTTAAATCTGAAGATGGTACAAGCAGTTTAGAAGGACGAAGAGGACAGCCTCTTTAGAAAGCCGATCCACCTCTTCGTTGCCTCTGATCCCCACATGACCTGGCACCCAGGCCAACAAAATCTCAAAACCCCTTGAAACTAATGAAGAACACATGGTAAAAAACTTGATAAGAGCCGGATGTTTTATGTTTCTTGCTCCTATAGCCTCTAAAGCCGAAAGAGAATCTGTGCAAATAAGGAATTTCCTAGACTGGGACTGCCTGATCAACTCCAAAGCCAAAAGTAGTGCAGTAAGTTCCGCAGTGTAAATAGTGCTTTCAGAGGGAATGTGTTTGGACATTTTTTCTCCCAAAGCTGGAACACATGCAGAGGACCCACACCAACATCCGATTTTGAACCATCAGTAAAAATAACAACATGTTCTTTAAGGTTAGAACACATGTCTAAAAATAATTGTTTATAAATTAAGGAACTTGTGTTCTGTTTGCGCTGCATGGTTAAATCAAACCTAATTTCTGGCGACGAAAACGTCCAAGGAGGTTGTTGAGGAAACTTGGAAACGTCAGAGATGACCCCAACATCAATATCCGCCTCCTCCAGAAAAGGAAGGATGTGAATACCGAAAGGGGGAATACTGGATGGACTTCCTTCATATTTCTCTTGGAAATGAGGATTCATAACACAGTCGTAGGCAGGGTTGTTTGGTTCTGAAAAAAGCTGTGTGTAGTAATTCAAAGCTAATTTTACTCTTCTATGAGAGAGGGAACACTCTCTTGCCTCAGCATATAGGCTATGAACAGGTGTAGTACGAAAAGCGCCAAGGCAGAGGCGAAGACCCTGATGGTGAACTGGGTCTAGGACTTTTAGATACGAGGCTCTAGCGGCGCCGTAAATGATGCTGCCGTAGTCCAACTTGGATCGAACTAACGCCCTGTAAAGATGGAGAAGTGTGCGTTTGTCTGCACCCCAATCCGTATGAGCCACTACACGGAGGATATTCAAGGCTTTGAGGCACGATGTTTTCAACTTCTGAATATGGGCTTTAAAATTCAATTTTTGGTCAAAGGTAACACCCAGAAATTTG
The DNA here is from genome assembly GCA_033310375.1 of Conus canariensis. Lineage (NCBI taxonomy): Eukaryota > Metazoa > Mollusca > Gastropoda > Neogastropoda > Conidae > Conus > Conus canariensis. The sequence continues at coordinate 55,973,815 of CM065725.1, forward strand.
GCTTCTGTGACAGCAGGAATTTTAGCCTTATCTATGAAAATTCCTGGTGGCGGGAAAAGTTGTCTGAAATTGTGAAAGTGGATGCACTCTGTTTTAACTGATGAAAATTTGAACCCATTTTCGACTGCCCACTGTTGGACTTTATAGACACACAACTGGAGCTGGCGCTGTACACCAGCAAATGTCTTTCCAGATGCATAAAGGGCAAAATCATCAACAAAAAGAGAGCAGTCTGAACCTTGGTTGACAGAGTTTACAATTTCATTTATTTTTATACTAAACAGGGCTGGGGAAAGGATACTACCCTGTGGAACACCCATTTCCTGCTCATGAATTTCTGACAATGTTGTCCCCACACGGACCTGGAAGGACCTGTCTGCCAAAAACTGTTCTATGAACACTGGGAGATTGCCACGGAAACCCATCCGATGGAGGTCTGACAGGATTCCGTACTTCCACGTCGTGTCATAGGCCTTCTCTATGTCGAAAAAAATGGCAACAACATGCTTTTTATCTAAAAAAGAGTTTCGAATAGTGGTTTCCAATCTGATTAAATGGTCCATGGTAGAGTGATGCTTTCTAAAACCACACTGTTCCATGGCTAAAAGCCCATCAGTTTCCAATTTCCACATGAGCCTACCATTTACCATTTTTTCCATCACTTTACAAACACAACTTGTTAAGGCTATTGGACGATAGTTGGTTGGGTTTGAATGATCCTTCCCTGGCTTCGGAATGGGAACAATTTTCGGCCCTTTTCCATGAAGCTGGGAAAGACCCAGACGTCCAAACGTGGTTATAAACTTGAAGCAGAATGTTAAGACCTGAGTCAGGAAGGTGTTTTAAGAGTTGATAATGTATTTTATCAAGACCAGGAGCAGAATCATGACACACTGCAAGGCAGACTTCAGTTCATTTAGATTAAAGGGCAAGTTGTAGTCTTCTTGATTGGGTGAGGAAAAGTCAAGCTTCTTTTTTTCTGCTTGCGTTTTGATCTTTAAAAACGCGGTGGATTTTTGACTAGAGGAAGAGTTGGTTTCTATGGTGGAAGCTAGCAAGTTAGCCACAGCTTGTTTGTCAGTGATGAGTGCATCATCAAGTTTTAAATGGTGGATTGAAGGGCAGCTGTTCTTGCCCCTAATTTTTTTAACAACTCTCCAGATTTTTTTCTTGGATATGTTTGATGTGAGGGAAGAGCAGAAATTTCTCCACGACACTCGTCTACTTCCTCTACAAACAAACCTCGCCTTTGCTTTTTTCCTCTGATAAGATTGAACATTCGGGGCCACAGGATGCTGAAAGACTAAACGTTGGGCCCGCTTGCGAACGTTGCAAGCATTCTTACAATCCTGGTTGAACCATGGTGTACCAGGTAATTGTGGACCTGGTTTTGTGATGGGATGGTATCTCTCGCACATGATAACAAAACATTAGTAAAGGACTCCGTTGGATCTTCTGATCGGAAGATGATTTCAGCATCTAGCTTATCAGTTATGGCTGAACGAAAGAAATCCCAATTAGCCCTTTTAAAGCAAAAATACTGAGGAAAGGAAACAGGTTCCTTCAAAATTGGAGAAAGTATTACAGGGAAAGAAATCCCAATTAGCCCTTTTAAAGCAAAAATACTGAGGAAAGGAAACAGGTTCCTTCAAAACTGGAGAAAGTATTACAGGGAAATGGTCGCTCCCGTGCAGATCATCGTGAACTGACCAATCATAGTCTAGAACCAATGAAGGATCACACACTGACAAATCCAAACACGAAAGAGTACCATTTGAAGAATGCATGTATGTTGGTGATTTGTCATTTAGACAACACAAGTCCAGTTCATTAAAGATCTCTTCCAGCATGAGACCCCGAGGTGAGGAATATGAGCTACCCCAAAGGGGGGAGTGCCCGTTGAAGTCTCCCAAAATAAAAAAAGGACGTGGAAGCTGATCTATTAGATCAATGACTTGTTGCTTAGATATTGTACCAGAAGGAGGACAATAAATTGAACAGAGAGTTATTGTTTTATTGAAAGTAATCCTGGCCGCAACAGCTTGTAATAGGGTATTTAAGTTAACTTGGCTGAATAACAAAGATCTGTGAATAAGAAGGGAAACACCCCCAGTGACCCCATGGCCAGTATCTGTAGGTAAAGCAGGAAAACCTACTGAACTAAAGCCTGCCAATGAAAAATGTTTTCCTGGTCTCAACAATGTTTCCTGCAGCGCAACAACACTAGGTTTGAGGTCAGAACACAACCGCTGGAGTTCCTCATATTGGGCATTAATGCCTCTTATATTCCACTGAATAAGGGCCATGACAATAAAAAAAAGAAAAGAAAATTACTCCATCTCATTGTCCTCATCATCTTCTATCTCCAAAGGAGAAAAGCGATTGGAAGAAGGCGATGGAGATACCACCTTCTTGGCTGACGAAGGACGATACTTATTTCCACCCCCAGATGGACGAGGTGGAAGAGGAGGCTTCATCAGAGGTCGACTTCTGGAGTGTTCCCCAGACAAAGAGGCTACCTGTGCAGCCTTCCCAGAGGGTCTGGGATTGGAGGAAGGGGGCTCAGACCCTCGAGGAGTCCGGGGGGAGGTGGATATTGAGCCTCCACCCAAGGCACTGTTTGGAGTTTGCTTTTTTTTCCACTTTCTTTCTGTACATGTTGAGGCTCCTGTTGCATCTGCCGATCATGATGCTGACAGCCGGCCCGAGGTTGAACAGTCTCAGTCTGAACACCAACACTGACCATGCTCCCCTTGGCGACATCAGCATATGACTTGCTGAGGGAGGACTGTCTATTCTGCACAAGTTTCCTTGCCTCAAAGAGCGAAATTCGATTCTCTGTGCATACCTTCTGGATCTCAGACTCGGTGCGCCAGACTGGACAGTCCTTTGAGAAAGCAGGATGGTTGCCTTTACAGTTTATGCAACAGGGCGGACAATCACACGGACCTTCATGCACTTGTTTTGAGCACTTGCCACACACCTCCTGTTCTGTGCACCTGTCCTTAATGTGTCCATACTTTTGGCATTTGAAGCATCGCAAAGGTGAAGGAATGTACATAGAGACGGGAACCCTCAAATATCCGACCTTCACACACACAGGGAGAGTTGTCGTACAGAAAGTTAGAAAAAAAGTATCTGTTGGCACACGGTCTTGGTCTTTTGTGCTAGAACCCGGTGAACGTGGGTCACACCCTGGGAAGCCAGTTCCTTCTTTATTTCTAACTCTGAAACACCTCTCAAATCACGGCACCTGATGACGCCCTTGCTTGAATTCAAAGTTTTGTGAGGTGTCACTCTGATTGGCCTGTCAATCAACGTCGTCGACTTGAGAAGCAACTCAGAATGCTTTTGTTTTGCACATTCTATCAAAAAGGAACCGTTTTGTAGCCGTTTCATGGATTTGGGTACGCCGGAGAGTCCTTCTACTCCTCTCGAAATAGCAAAAGGATTCAATCCATTCACCCCACAGAGAGGGCGAGCTTCGTCTACACCCTCCATCACCAACCAACAAGGCCAAAAACCAGATGCTGTCCTTATTTCATCATCAGAGTCTGAATCCAAGTTCGAGTCCGAGGAACAATTTCTTTTTCATTTTTGTTGGGAGTGAGCCATAGTTTTGAGTTTTTAAAGTTCATCCCTGCCTACCCACCCACCATGGAGTCCAACAAGGGGCCAGGGTCAAGGGGAAATCCAACTCTTGACCCCATCCGGGTTTCAGCAGGGATATACACCAGATAGAACATAACTAACCTATTACGCCAAGATCATGACACACCGCCGGGGACAGACAGTGAACACTTACAAGGTTTCCAAGGCCAGCCAAGAACTACCCAGTTTGACCCAACCTCACGTAGAGGCAGCCGATTGACATACACGGGCCAATGTAGCCACCCGTCTTAGAGGAGGTCTGAGCCAAAGTGATGTGTTGAGAACAGTAGGCTCTCTCAATCACCAGGATCTCATTCCCCCCCACTTACAGGATGCACCGCACGGCAAAACACGGTGGGTCTGAAGAAGACCGCAGAGAAAAGGAGAAGTGTTCCAAAGAAGGCTTGTAAGTAAAGATTAAAGTACAGAGTAAAGAGCCAGGTAGGCAGAAACTGGACGAAACAGAGGCTGCAGTTTCTGTGGGGAGACTTCATGGGGGAAAAAGAGATAGTAAAAGACACAGTAGGCAGAAAAACAGGAAAGATAAGAAAAAGGGGTGGGCTCAGGTTAGTCGAGAAACACCCCCGCCACGAGAAGGCCGGCCCATGGAGGCTGGAAGCTGATTGTTCCACCTGGTTGTGAACAAATCCACATGTGGGATTCCCAGACACTCAAATATTTACTAAAAGACCTTGTTAAGACCCAATTGGACATTAACACCTGGTCCTTCCTGGATAGTATCTGCCAAGACACTGAGTTTACCTGGAACGCTCTTTTTCTTTTCTTTATTTTTTTTCCCCCTTAATCTCTAGTTCTTACTTTCTTAGTCTTTGATGAGATATCTTCAAATCCATGCAAAATAGAAGGACCGACACTGCCAGATTATTAAGTTGTCTGCAGTGGGTTCCCCCTTGATTTTTCAAGTGTGCTACCACTGTTGAGATGTCTGAGCATAATGTGACCATCTTCCCTTTCAAGAGATGGGACCAATGGCAAGGAGCTAACAAGTCTGCTCGCATTTCTAAAAGATTTAAGTGGTCTGAAATCTGAGTTTCCCAAAGTCTGCTGTACTTGAGGAAGTCCAGGAAAAGGTAGGCTCCCACCCGGCCTTGCTTGTGTCTGCACAGACCTTGTGTGTGAGGAGGAATCTGCAGCGGACTGCCCAAGTCAGCCACTCCAGACTCAGCCATGTCTGTAGGACCTTGAAGAATGACGAGCTAAGAGGAACAGAGATGTCCCAATCTGCTGTAGTTTGGTTCTAGACCTCACTCAGTGCCCACTGCAAGGGGCAGTGATGAAGACAGCCCAAAGGAATCAGATCTAAGGCAGCTGAGGCCATACTGATTATAGTCTGGATACTGCAGGGCGTCAAAACTGTGGACTGGGAAAGGGATTGGGTGAAGGCAAATATCTTTCCTGTTCTCTGCACTAGAAGACACACAAGGTTTAGTTCAGTCTTGAAGTGCATCCCAAGATGAATGAACCTCTAAGGAGTCCTGTAAAAGCAGAGACATTGTGTCCAAGAGTGTGTCTTCTCTGCCCTGAATCTGGCAGCTATACCAACTTGAAATCCACCATGAAGTGCCTCTCCACCAGGAAGAACTACCAGAAGGGATCTTGTCTCCTTCCTTTTTTTTTCCTTTTCAATCTGAGATTGATCAGATGAGGAAAAATGAAAGAAGCCAGTGACTAAGACCAGAGTAAATGAATTCTAAGGGAGAAACGGCATATACATATATGTGAATCTCCCTTACAAAGTCTTGTATCACAGAAATACCACTGTATGTGAGGTGGGAAGAGACACCCGGAGACCGGACAGGGATGATGGGCTAATTCCTTGGAACACTAATGTCATCCTGAACAGGCCCAATACTGGTCTAACTCGAATTCCTTGGCACCAAGGAAAGGGAAACTACGAAACTGATGAACACGGAAGTATACTCTCCCCGAGTCACTTTCCAGGAAAAAAGAAGCGGTAACTGAGGGGATGTACACATGGATGGGTTTCTGTGTCAGGAACTGGTCCAAAAGGAAATCCTTGAGGTACTTCTTTTTTGTTTTGTTTTCCTCTTTTCTCTTCTTTCTTCTTCTCTCTCTCTTCTTCTCTTCTGCTTTTTCCCAGAAAACTCTGGGAGATCGCAGAAGGGGAATTCCTGAACAGCAAAAGGGCACCTGACAGAAGCCTCAAAAAAAGATAAAACTCCATACTCTTTCCTCAATTTCTGAAATCATCATACATCTATATTCATACAAACAAAATCATGACCATGAAAACAGGACGCCAAAGAGAAGAATATTCAGGAGAATAAAACTCATAGAAATCAACATCGTTACGATCAAGGTCATTACTGCAGAATTTACCAAAAGAGAGGCCATTCACAACATTCGCTGTCCGCAGAATTTAATCCTTACACCGCCAGTGTCGCATTTCTGCGACCATGTGGCTCACCGCCGACATGCGACCAACTAGGGTTACCTAACTCCTGATACTCTCACTCTCCAGTCTGATGAGACAGAAAGCCAGAAAGAAATGTCATAGTTGGGGGATTCCCTGACCTGTGCTCACAGCCATTTGCTTTGTCAGAGCGCTGTTCAGTTAAGTTGTTTTTTTTTATCGATTTATACCCATTGTTTTTCCATTCACTATGACGTCACAACCAAGCACTTCGCATACTCTGCTTCGCAGTACATTTACCACAGATTAGGAGCTGGAAATATTGAATACACAGTCAGCTGATCCTGATTCATCAGATAAAGGACACCCAGATTGTGACCAGTAAACATGTGAAAGGGAGAGCTTGACCGAATTATCACAGAGGCTGACTGTTGGACGCATGCCAAGTGGTGGGCTGGACAGACAGTGTGTCTCACACACACACACACAGGCCCGTCTGCAAGCATACTGTTGCTGGCTCGGGGCCAACTTGCAGTGAATGAATTGAAAGGGGTGTGAGAGAGACATTACAGGGGGCGACTAACAGCTATGAGATAATGAACTGCAAGCCCAGCTGGCTTGCCACGAATCAAGGTTGAAGGGGGCATGGCTGACTGACACATGTCAGAGATGTGCTGCAGAGATGAGTTTGAGTGACCAGCTGGACTCATTCGCCCTATCAGCATTGCTTCCCAGGTTCTAGAGACCAACAGGCAAGTGAATGACTTTGTTTTCATAAAAAAAATATAGCTTTCAACAGTGAGAGTGAAAGGGATGTGTGTGCATGTGTGTGTGTGTGTGTGTGTGTGTGTGTGTGCGCACGCATGCGCATGTGTGTGTACATGTGCGTGTGTGTGTGTGCTCTTTCCCTTTTTCTTTCTTTCATGTGTGTACAAGTGGGGCATAAGAAAGTGTGTGTGTGCGTGCGTGCGTGTGTGTTCCCTTCTTTTTTTCTTTCTTTCATGTGTGTGCCCGTGGGGTGTAAGCAGTTTGTTATGTGTGTGTGTGCACATATGTGTGTGTGTGAGTGTGTGTGTGTGTGTGTGTGTGTGTGTGTGTGTGTGTGTGTGTGTGTGTGTGTGTGGTTTCTTTTCTGCATCACCTCATTAGTCATATCACTAATTATTCCTCTGAATGTTGTTTCAGGAGTGCTGGTGAACAAGGATGATTTTCAACCTGTGAACTACTTCTAGCTCTTCTTCTGCCGTTGGGGTATGTTGATTTATAGCTGGTTTTTTTTTTCCATTTTTCTGTTGGATATTATATACTTTCTGGTCTTTATTTTGTGAGTGGAGTATTTTTCCTTCTTTGTTCAGAGTCTGATGGCATGCTTTCTTCTTTTTTATGTTGAGACTAAAGATAGCATTCCATTTTTTATTTTGCATTTCTTTTGCTCTTGAAATTACCAAAAATTTGAAATTGTTGTCTAACCAAAACAAAAGTACAGTTTATTTCCTCCATTTCCCCAAAACAGCATGAGAATTCGTTGTTTAGTTCCAGAGATATCCGCATTTCACACATGCTGGTATGAAGTACGAGAAAATGGCTGGCGATGGGGATTTATGCAAAACAGAACATCTGGTGGTGAAAGGGTTAAAACAAGACAGGAGTTTGTCCCCTCAGTTATAAATGTACGCCATAAACGAAAATCCATCCAACTTTTGTGACAAAAGATATTCTTGTGAATTCCAAATAAATGTCGGAGTCTAACAGTGTAAAGACAACTGTCAAACCCGCCAAATCGCCATACTGAATCAAGCTCAGAGCACAGATGGGTAAAAACAAATAACAGAAACTTATCCACAGAAGATGGAGCCGGAAACGACAATTAACGAGCATCCACATTAGAACATTCCATCTGAAAAGAAGAGTTTCTTGATAACCCGAATGTTTTCCGGATAAAACCTTAAAATGAAGGCGCCCATAATGAGCGAAACAGGAGTCGAATAGAGTGACATTCATGAATTCACGATACTGCCCCACATTTTTACATAGTCGAGGAACGAAATCGGAATTTTCAGTATTGGTTTCCTTGAAAAAGGAGGAATGAAGCCAAGTCTTCTGAGAAGCGGGGACAGGAGAATCAAAACTGTACCCAGAAAGGGTACTAGCGATATCTGACCGCCGCGCAAGAGTGAACTGATGAAAAAATGTTGTCATCATCAAACTAACCATCAAAATCTTCATCAGAATGATCTAAGTCCTCTCGCTCATCTGACTCGCATTCACACACATCCCTACCATGCATACCTCCAAACTGGTCTGAGAACAACCTGTCCTCCTTGCTCACGTTACTCGGGGATTGCCCATTTGCACCAGTAAACCCCCCTTGGGGCAATACCAGTCAGGTGCCACTCACATGGGTGCTCTTCCTCTGAGGAAGAAATCGGGTGCTCTTCCATGGAGGAAAAGAAGACAGCCGCTTTCCCATAACTGCTTGCCCAGGGGTAGGAGTAGAATGGCGTGCTGAGGGGAGACATGCTGGCCTGTCTATGCCACACCCGGGACCATGACTGAAGTGGCAGAGCCGAGAGTGTCGGTCACCTCCCTTGCCAAACCTGGCTGACCACACTGACGAGAAAACATTGAGCACCATGTTGAAGATGGCCAACACTTGCACAAGCTGCAAAGAGCGAATGGAAAGCAGCCACTGCAGAAGACACAGGTTCCATTTGGTCCAGCGAAGAAATCGCTTGTCGATGGGAATGACAAACTCTGAAGACTAAGGGAGAAGGAAGGCTGGTCTTGTGTTGCGCCAAAAAGTCTTGCAAAGAAGACTGAAGACAGGAGGCAAGGCTAGTAAGTTCTCTCCAATTTTCTGACTGGGAAGGCATAGACTGGTCGAGAGAAATAAGGCCAACTTATGGGGGCTTTTCTGCTGATTCATGTTCAAGTGCTTAAACTGGGAGAGAGATGTGTCCACAACGAGGAAAAGGAGAAAACTGATTTGTATTCGAGTGAAATGAGTGAGTTTGTGTCACTCAAGGGAGACCACTCATGTATGCCTGTAGGTTGAGTAGCATGAGCTCCCTGCTCTCCACATAATTTGGGGGGGGGGGGGGGGGGGGGGGAATTCCTGATGTTCCATGTAGTAGGAGAAAAAGCATTTGTTTTGTCAGGTAAGTATGAAGAAATGGGCTTTCCAAAGGGAAAGGAAGCAGTTTATGCCTCAAAGTTTTCCATAATTCCCATAAACCCCCCTCTCTAGGAGTCACAAAAGGATGAACTAAACTGCCAGGAATTTCCAAAGTCCTAAAGCAGGATTCCTTCTGCTAACAAGCAGCTCCCCCAAAAAACATCAGAAAAACAGGGAGCCTCAAAGAAGATTATTAAACAGTAGGACAAAGTCCTAGCCTAAGAATTCAATGACAAAAATTTTATATTTCTATTCAGCATTTTACAAAGAAAAATGTCTTCAAATTCATCACATCAAAGTTTTGACAGGGAATCCACAAGTCCGTATAAGGTTGAAGACTGATTTGATTTCCACACCAAAAAAAGTTTATTTTGCTCCTTTAAAACCACACAACACATTATTGCAGCTCCCCATACACCATGCGTACATTTTACCCGCAGCATGGCGCCAAGTCACATGACTGGTCCACTTTAGGCAGCTGGTGGTACAGAAGCGGGTGGGGTGGGGGTGGATGAAAGGAGAGAGAAGGGGACCTGGTACTCACACACTATGATGGGCAGGGTTGGAAAAAGCACAGTCCCAGTATAAATTACATTTCTTCCTCTTTTTGTTCTTTGTTCAAAGATCAGAGGGGAGGGGAGATCAGGATTTGCTGACTAAAAACATGTTTTGTTGTTGTGATAAATGATTTAGACAATTTGAAAAGAAAGAATAAAAAATACAAAACAAAGCGGAAATTTCTGATTAAAAAAAATTCTACAGGCTACTCCCCACAAACCCACAGATTTTCTGGGACTAGCCTGACAGGAAGTAGGTGACAGCAGAAGAATACAGGAACTGAGCCCTCATGCAGCTCACACACAACTGTGCCAGGGTTGAGAGTCACCAAATGGTGTGTATGTGTCCCAGTGTACACTTTTCATGGGTCAAACAGGATCACAAGCCAATCCGCACAACTAAAGGTAGGAACTGAACAAAAACAGGGCAGGCCAAAAAGGTCTAACATCTGATTCCACAAAGACACTGCACTTTAGTCTAATAGTCAACTGTAACAAGAACAGAGGAAGCTACTTTCCTTGCTCTATGAAAACTATGATGCTGTTCAGGGGTCTTTCCAATCATTTCTACACATAGGCGCAAAAGCTGGTCATTCAGTAGACAGAGGTCTGCATGAAATCAGATACATATGCAACAAGGAAAAGCATAGGCTTTAAATTTACCTGTCAAATCCTTATTCACTACAATGTAATACAGTGAAAAAAAAACCAACAAAATTGTCTTCAAACCCCATTCTACAAATGTACTGTGGTGTTTGTGTTCATCCCACCAAGTAGCAAAGGATACGTCCAATGCAATGGTTGACAGCCACAATGGGTTTCTTCCACAGCTGCGCCACAGTTCTGGCTACCAAAGCTGTGGACACTAATGGGGCTCCCATCCCTGGACCTGGAAACACAACACACACACACACACACACACACACACACACACACACACACACACACACACACACAATGATATCGGAACTGAAACCTAATCAAGAATAATACTTAGTGGGTATGAAATTAAAAAAAAGACAGAAAAAACCCTGCAGATTCCTGTCAGAACTACCATTCAATAGATACCCAGACAACTGCCAAACGTATGACTCAAGAAAAGTTTAAACATTTTCCAGTCATAAAATTCAATGAAAGTTAAAACATTTTATCGTAATGTACTTCAAAACATGTTAAAACATTTATCAAACATGAAATCTACTGAAAGTCATTAACACATAGCATGAATGAAATTCAAGGTATCGTCAAGTTTTGACACCCTGTAATAACATGAATAAAACTTACTGAGCATCCCAGTGCCTTTTTCTGTTTGATATGTCTGAATAATTACTGTCATGACACTTTTAGGATGATATGAGTACAATGGCATTGCCAGCCAAAACAGGGTTATTTAAAAGCCTGTAGTATTGAAACTGAACTTGTTTTCTGGCTGTCAAGACTACAACAACGAGACTAGCATAATAATCCCTGCGGTAAAATTTCAGTTGGCACAGCCCCAGCCTGTTACTGACCCTAGTTTACAGGTCTTACCCTCTATCCAAAACTAACCCTGGTAGGTGACCCCTGGCTAGCAGGAGGTGCATAACACAAAAAAATCATCTATTGTTGCCTCTGCCATGATGGACAGTGGTGGAATATACTGACCTTATGGCTTGGCACAGGTCATGTCCATTGTTGAATTTATGGAACCAACTTAAAGAATCCAGCACTCGGTGTACTTTGGATGTGTTGTACTGCTCAAGATAAATCATGCAACTCACCTCTGGAACAGCCTCCAACTTATGTCTCTGTCTTTCTGGGTATAAAGGTCCTGCACTGGTAAGTCATCATGAAGGAGCCCAACAAAAATGTCTTATATATTCTTTCCCTCGATGTGCTCAAGCTAATTTACTTATTGTGCCACTGCCAGTGGAACCCTGGAATCATGTTTTCCAGATTTGCTCTATTGTTGATGTCACTTGACAGTATTGGCAATATAGTATCACTAGAATACTAGGCAGTGGACTCTGATTCAACAGTGTTGATGTGAACACACAGAATAAAGCATATTATGGGTTCCTATAAGATAAGATAATGTTGCTTATAGCCCAGCCGACCGCAAGGGGCCACATCAGGGCTGTCACCACGTTAAAATCAACTCACAAGTCATTTAAAAAAAAACAAAAAAAACAACCTTTCACACATCTCTTTAAATGACATCGTCTAGAAACGCACCAGAAACTTCGTTAAAAATCTTTCTTCCGTAAAATCTTAAATCAGATGAAAAATGTTAATCTCTCTCAAAAACTCAAAGATCACGTCAGGCGGGACATCTCTAAACAGGATTTTCATGGACTCTGCTGTAAAATCTTTGTGTCTCACATCGTGCAAGTCCCAACACTCTAAAAGAATATGTTTCATTGTGAGTGGCACATGACATGGAATGCACCACGGAGCTTCCTCATTCTTTAAAAGGTACGAATGGGTAAAATACGAATGGCCGGTGTGCAGCCGGCACAGAACTGTTTCTTCTTTACGACCACCAGACGTAGATGGGAGGAACTCCTTAAGGTTTGGACGGATCTGAAAGAGTTTGTTATCCGTCTGTGTGTTCCAATCCTCCTGCCAGAGGTCTCTCACATAATCATTAATTTTGGGTTTCAGATCTGAGCAGGGGATATATATGTTGGACAATTTCTCTCTTGTGGCATTCTTGGCTAAACGATCAACCATTTCGTTCCCTCCGATGCCAACATGACCAGGAACCCAAGCTAGAATAATATTGTAACCATCCACTTTCAACTTGCTAAAAAGTTCAAAGAAATGTAAAAGTTCTGGATGCTGAAGGTTGCGGCCAGCTATGGCCTCCAAAGCTGACAGCGAATCCGACAGAACCAGAAAGTCCCTCTTCTTAGATTGTGAAATTATCTTCAATGCCAGAACCAGAGCAGTAAGTTCAGCAGAATAGACAGAAGCATCTGAAGGTATATGTTTTAACAGTATCTGAGAAGGAGCACCAGGGCAATAGGCTGCACAGGCCACTCCATCTTCAGACTTGGAACCATCAGTGAAAATTTTCTGACAAGATGGGAATTTTGAACAGAGGTCAGCATACAAGGCCTTGTATGCCAGAGAGCTGGTAGACTCTTTACGAAAAGCTGCAAGATCAAAACGAATCTCTGGTGTGAAAAAGGTCCACGGAGGCTGATCTGGAAATTTGGAAAAATCCGACACAACTCCTAGGTCTAGACCTGCATTCCGCGCGTGAAGCTGCATACGAACACCAAACGGCGGAATACAGTTAGGGTTGGTTTCGAATTTGCTTTGAAACTGGGGGTCAAAGACACAGTCATAGGCAGGATTCTGCGGTTCTGAGAACAGTCTGATATAGTAATTTAGAGACATTTTCAGCCTGCGGTTGGACAGTGAGGGTTCACCTGCCTCTGCGTACAGGCTGTACACAGGGGTGGTGCGGAATGCTCCAAGGAGACGAAGCCCTTGATGATGGATAGGGTCCAAGAGTTTTAGGTAAGAGGGTCTTGCAGAGCCGTACACAGCACAACCATAGTCCAGTTTGGAACGGACCAAGGCTCTGTAGAGGTGCAGCAAAGTTTTCTTATCAGCGCCCCAGTCAGTGTGTGCTACGACCCGCAGAATATTCAGAGCTTTCTGGCAAGAGGTTTTTGATGTGGCTGAGAAAGTTGAGTTTTTGATCAAAAATAACTCCTAGGAATTTGGCTTCTTTAACAGCTGGAATGGTGGACTTATCCAGACAAATTTCAGGATCAGCAAAGAATTGACGAAAATTGTGAAAATGGATTGACTGAGTTTTGGTACGTGAGAAGGTAAACCCGTTTTCCTCGGCCCACTGTTGGATCTTGTTGACACAAAGTTGGAGTCGACGCTGTACGCTGGCGTAAGAAGCTCCAACTGCGTACAGCACAAAATCGTCAACAAACAGTGAGGACTCAGAACCCTGGCTTACAGATTTCACGATGTCGTTGATTTTAATGCTGAAAAGAGCAGGAGAAAGGATGCTCCCTTGAGGGACACCCAACTCCTGCCCATGGATGTCAGAGAGTGTGGTGCCAACACGCACCTGGAACTGTCGATCAGCCAAAAAGTTCTGTATGAACAGAGGCAGGTGACCACGGAAACCAAGTCTGTGCAGGTCCAGAAGAATTCCTGATTTCCATGTGGTATCATACGCTTTTTCGAGGTCAAAAAAGATAGCGACCACATGCTGTTTATTGACAAAGGCATTGCGGATGGTGGTTTCCAGACGGATTAGATGGTCAACTGTCGAGTGGTATTTCCGGAAACCGCACTGTTCACTGGCCAAAAGGCCATCGGTTTCCAGCTTCCACATCAGACGGGAGTTGACCATCTTTTCCATCAACTTACAGAGGCAGCTAGTCAGAGCTATTGGACAATAGTTGGAAGGGTTGGTAAGGTGCTTTCCAGGCTTTGGAATTGGAATGATCAGGGCTTTCCACCAGGAGGGCGGAAAGTACCCTGTGGTCCAGATATGGTTGTATACTTTAAGAAGAGTCTGGAGACAGCTTTCTGGAAAATGCTTCAAAACCTGATAATGAATATCATCCAGACCAGGGGCAGAATCAGTGCAGGTTTGTAAAGCTGTTTTCAGTTCATTGATTGAAAAAGGGAGATTGTAGGCTTCAGAGTTGTCTGATGTGAAATTGTATAAAGATTTCTCTCTGAGTTGTTTGTTTTTTAAAAAGGCTGCAGATTTATTTGAAGATGAGGAGTTCTGTTGGATGGTGGAGGCCAACAGATTGGCAACAGCTTCTTTGTCAGTGATCAGAGCATCGGCAAGTTTCAAGTGATGAATGGAGGGGTTGGTGTTTTTCCCTTTGATTTTTCTGATGATGTTCCAGACTTTTTTCTTTGAAGTTTTTGATGTCAGCCCGGAGCAAAAGTTTCTCCAAGACTGACGTTTACTGATTTTGAAAGTGTGTCTCGATTTGGCGCAGAGTTTCTGATGGGCTCAAGCGTTGGGACCTGAAGGTCGTTGGTATACCCGACGCTGAGCCCGTTTGCGAACTTTTGAAATTTGTTGGCAGTCTAAATTAAACCAGGGTGTTTTGGGCATTTGGAGTTTATTGGAAGACATTGGAATACAGGTTTTAGCACACTTTATCACAGTGTTAGTCAGAGATTCAGCTGGGTCTGGACTCTGAAGAAAATCAGTGTCCTGGAATTCTTTCAAAATATTGGTGGCAAAAAGATTCCAGTTGGCCTTCTTATAATTAAGATGTTGTGAGACAGAGATGTTTTCAGTTAATAAGGGTTTTAAAAGAACAGGGAAATGGTCACTTCCGTGCAGATCGTCATGGACAGACCACTCATAGTCCAGGACCAGCGAGGGGTCACAAATCGACAAATCTAAACACGAAAGTGAACCTGTGGAAGAGTGGAGGTAAGTTGGAGCTCCATCGTTCAGACAACACAAATCAAAGTCTGAAAGGACATCCTCAAGAAGCAGACCTCTGGATGACGAACTGACACTACCCCAAAGAGGATTGTGACCATTAAAGTCACCCAACAGCAAAAAAGGTCGAGGAAGTTCTCCGATCAGACTGACAAGGTCCTGACGACAAACCGGGACAGAAGGTGGCAGATACAGTGAGCAGATTGTAACAGTCTTGTGGAGAGTGACTCTCGCAGCTACAGCCTGAAGGGAGGTAGTCAGAGCGACAGGACTAAACAGCAAAGTTTTGTGTAAAAGAAGGGCAACACCGCCTGACAGTCCCAATGTGGATGGTTGTGCAGGTTTAGAAAGAATATTAAAGCCAGAAAGAGTGAAGGTCTTCTGGCTTTGAATTTTAGTTTCCTGAAGAGCCACGACGGAAGGTTTTACAGTTTGACACAGAAGTTGCAGCTCCTCAAAATTTGAATTTAGGCCACGGATATTCCAATGGATTAGTTTACTACTGTCCATGGTGCAGAGGATGAATAGGAGAGAAATCAAGTCATCTCCTCATCATTGTCTGCATTCAGTGGAGCAAATTTATTGCTTAGTTTCACTGGACTGTGTGGGTCTTCAGACCTGCCGGCAGACTTGCCCACAGGTGAAGAAGGTCTGGATTTTGGAGATGGTGGAGGTTTCTTCCTCATCTCCACCATCTCCACACTTGGTTGAACTCCCTTGCCCGCACGGGCACTGCTCCAGGAAGTTCGAGGCGGGAGGGTTGGCTTTTTCATCTGCCCAGCAGCAGATGGAGTAGACTGCTGGGCAGTCTGAGGGGTGGCGGATTTTTTGCCTCCACCAGGGGCACCCACTTTGGGTTGGGAGGCGGTGGACTTGCTTCCACCAGAGCTTAACGGTCTTTCTTGCAATGTCTTGGTGAAAGTAAAATTGTCAGTCTGGCAGCAGACTGAACGGGTGGAAACTTTCTTTATAACGGAAGCATAAGAAGACACTGTTGACGTCTGACTGCCAACAACCTGTTTGCGGGCCTCAAAAAACGAAATTTTCTTTTCAGTCTTCACTCTCTGGATGGTGGACTCCTGAACCCAAACAGGGCAGTTGCGTGAAGAGGAGGGGTGGTCGCCACCGCAGTTCGCACAATGAGCCGGGTCTTTACACGGCCCATCATGGGTTGCCTTGCAACAAACACCACACACCTCCTGCCCAGAACAGCGGTCTCTGACATGTCCAAACTTCTGGCATTTGAAACACCTCAACGGGGATGGGACATACAGTTGGACACATACATTTAAGTACCCGACTTTAATGACCGGAGGCAGCACAGGGTTGCAGAATGTCAGAAAGAGGGTGTTGGTGGGCACTCTTTCTGCACCTTTTTTGACTGTCACCCTATGCACCTCTGTCACACCTTGGGACGCAAGTTCTGTCTTGATCTCCGCTTCCGAGACACCTTTCAAATCCGGGCACCGAATAACCCCTTTGGTCGAATTTAACTGCTTATGGGGGGTCACCCGGATCTCTCTGTCCACGAGTTTTGTTGCCCTCAGCAGCTGCTCCGATTGCCTCTTTGATCTGCACTGGACGAGGAAAGTGCCATTCCGTAGCCTTTTCACTGACTGAGGGTCACCTGCTAGACCCTGAAAGCCCTTCTGAATAGCAAAAGGACTCAGAGCAGAAATAGGCTTTTCCTGCTCTGTCCCTTCAACCACAAGCCAGGAAGCCCAAAAACCTGTCCTCTGTCTCGTCTCCATATCCGAGTCACTGTCGGAATCGTTATGACTAGAAATGGGGTCCACTGCCTTCCTCTTCTTTATGGGGGTTGTGATTTTGGATAAAGCCATGATTTATGTTTAGAAATTTCGTCTCTCCCTTACCCACCCACCATTGAGTCCAACTAAGGGGCCAGGGCCAAGAACTCATTGTCTTGACCCCTTCCAGGCTTCAGGAGAGATATACGACAAACAGAAGCCTACTGACCCTATCCCCCCTGATCATGCCCAACTCCCGGGAACAGAGAGCTGAGCACTGCAGGGGTTAACTTGGCCAGTCGGAGAACTGCCTGTCTTGACCCAGCCCCACGAAGGGGAAGCCGATTGATACACCCGGGCCAGAGTGTACCTCCTGTCTAGGAGAGGTCCGAGCCAAAGTGATGTGTTGAGGGCGTTGGCCCTCTCAATCACCAGGATCTCATCCCCCTCCGTCACAGGTCGCACCGCACGGCAAACGCGGCGGATCTTAAGAAGACCACAGAGAGAAAAAGAGTGTGGAAAAGAAGGCTTGAAAGGGAGACGAAGAAAGAAAAGAACCGTTAAGAAAGGCAGAAGACAGAATAGGAAAAAGGTGGGTTACTATTTGTCTGGGCCCTCACTCCTAACCTTTCTGACATGGGAGACCCTACCAGGGGCATCAATTCCTACCACGTAATGCTTGGCCAGTCAGCAGCTTGGCTATACAGGCCTAGAAGCATTGACAACAACTAACCATCTAGTCGAGTATTGATGCCCCCGTCAGCAAAGCCTAAAAGATCACTGGACCACGCAAGCCCTCCGACCACGGCAAGGTTGCAACCCCCGGAGGGTATGGGTTCCTATGGAAAAGGCAATCATTTGGCAAGATTGCCATCTTGTACCAGCTCTTTTATTAGGAAAGGCAGCAGAGTTCATCCTGCAGCTGGATTTCATCTGTGCCACTGATTACCCTTGTAATGGTGTACCCATTGACCATGACAAAAGATTATAAATACTCATGTTACCAGAGTTTCAAATATGTTTTGAGTATATGGGGTCAACTGACCTATAGCTCTAGTTGCAAAGTGAGATGACTGCAGGCGGAAATCTAAACAAATCTTAATAAATTTTAGCGAACTGCCTAGAGAAACGTGGACAAACGAGTCACAAGACAAAAATGTTTTGTCTTGTGACTCTTTTGTCCACGTTTCTCTGGGCTGTTCGCTAAAATTTATTTAAGATTTGACCTATAGCTGGTGAAAATGAGGGGCAATTTTGAAAGTGATGGGCACAAATCAAACTGTCTCATGAGCAGGGGAGGCTGCAAAAGCCAGCCTTTGCTGAAACTGAAAATGGTATCAAATGGATATTTCAAGAATAAAAGGAAGAGGGTTAGACTGGGAGGCTGAGGAGACAGATGAGAAGAAAGAGGAATTGGGGTGGGGAGAGGGACTGCTGAACTCAACATTTGTTAAAACTGAAAATGATATAACACAAAAAAACCTTTCAAGGGGAATTATTAGCTTAGTTTTGATTATTCCAAGAAGTTACTTGAAGCCCCTAGACTCAATTTTTGCTGACAGACATTGTAGCCAAAGGTGAATTAGTTAATTATTCAACATGCCATGAACCAACTTTGTAAATTCATCACAGACATGCTGATCATGATTTGAGACACTGCGCATTATAGAGTAATGTTAATTCTAACTGGCTTAAAGAAAATGAACACAACTACTAGAAACAGATGATGCAATTGACTGGAAGGCTTCTCATTTTGTAGCTGTGCAATGCAATCTCAGACACTGACAGTGGTTCGACATGGGCTTGATTGATGTGTGGCCAGCAGGTGCATGTACTACACATCATTCAAAATGTTTTGCGCAAATGGAATGGACACACAGACAAAATGAAGCTCTGCGTCGCTGTCAGTAATTTTGTCATCTGTTGTCTACAGATCACTCAAGGAAGGTTTTGCTGGGGTTGAGGATGTGGGACTTCGGGGATGGGGTGGAGGTACTGGATTCATATAGGAACAAATCTGAGTCGATCCTACACCCAAAGATACTGCATTAACCCTTTCACTGCCAGACGTTCTGTTTTGCATAAATCCCCATCGCCAGCCATTTTTCAGAAAATCTATTTCATACCAGCATGTATGAAATGCGGATATCTCTGGAACTAAACAACCAATTCTCATGCTGTTTTTTTTTTTTTTGAAATGGAGGAAATAAACTGTACTTTTGTTAAATTATAGAATGATAGTAATAGTTAGACAACAACAATTTCAAATTTTTGGTAATTTCAAGTGCAAAAGAAATGCAAAAAAAAAAAAAAAAATGGAATGCTATCTTTAGTCTCAACATAAAAAAGAAGAAAGCATGCCATTAAACTCTGAACAAAGAAGGAAAAATACTCCACTCACAAAATAAAGACCAGAAAGTATGCAATATCCAACAGAAAAATGAAAAAAACAAACAAACAAAAAAAAACCCAGCAATAAATCAACATACCCCTATAGCAGAAGAAGAGCTGAAAGTACTCTACAGGTTGAAAATCATCCTTGTTCACCAGCACTCCTGAAACAACATTCAGAGGAAAAATAAATAAATTAGTTGTGTAAAGAAAGACAACCTATACTTTATTGTCCACCTCTCTATTCCTTGATTACTTCCCTTGTACGTTGCACCAATCTCGGCTGCGGTTTGTCTGATATTGTCTGGATGAACTCCATCAAATAATAGCCCACCACTCGGCGATAACAAACACAACATGGTGTCAGAGTGATACCCTGGACACTGGAGCATCCTTTCATTGGAACAAAGGTACGTCACAAAACGATCCTTGTAAGAAAATGTCTTTCACTCCGCCGGAACCATTCTCGTTCCACGAACCCTCCACGTGGCCGCTATGGCGCGAACGATTCTCCAGGTTTCGAATCGCCACAAAGCTGAACAAAGAGGAAGGTGAAATTCAAGTGAGTTCACTCTTGTACGCGATGGGGGCGGACGCAGAAAAGATCTTCACTCAGTTTGGCCTGTCAAACGCAGAACAGAAGAATTATGACGTCGTATTGACGAAGCTGAATGAGTACTTCATACCCCAAAGAAACGTCATTCACGAGCGCGCAACGCTCCACCGCTGAGACCAAAGAGTAGGGGAAAGTATTGAGCAGTACGTGAGATGCCTTTATGAGCTTGCCGAACATGCCAACTTCTCTGAAAAAGAAGAGACCATTAGAGATAGGCTAGTCCTAGGACTGCACGATCAAGACCTTTCCGAAAAACTCGAGCTTGAAAGTGAATTAACTCTTAGAAAAGCAATTACACTGGCCAGACAAAATGAACAGGTGAAACAAGAAATGGCAGAGCAAAGAACAGGACAGCATGTAGACCGTGTGCGCCACCTGAAGGGTGGGCAACATCACAAGTCGCATTACACTAGTAGCAGTAGTAGTAGCGAAGGCAGTCAGTCACGTGCCTACAGACAACACTGCGGAAAGTGTGGGCATTCTCATGAGCTGGGGAACAGCCCAGCCAAGGGAAAGAAATTCTACAAGTGCGGGAAATCATCACATTTTGCCAAAGTTTGCAAGACACCGAAGAAGAAAATACAGGGCGTGCGTGAAGTGGAGACCACTGGGGAGGAAGAAAGAGGAGAAACCTTCTTGATAGGTGCAGTGAGATCAGCTAGCGCTAGTGTTTGGCGAGTAGAGCTGGAAGTAGAGGGAGTGCCGGTTAGCTTCAAAATCGACACAGGTGCAGATGTCAATGTCATCAGCAAGACACTCTGGGAAAAGCTAGGAAAACCAAAGCTATCCAAGTGTGATCACGTCACCCTAATGAGTCCAGGGGGCAAGATGAAGCAGATGGGTCGCTTCCAGACAACAATCAGATCTCAGCCAACAACCATCTATGTCACTGACAGTCACTTAGAAAACCTCCTCAGCAGGGATATGTCAGCATTGCTGAACCTAGTCCAAAGAGTGGATGAAACCACATGCAGCACCCTGAAGTGTAGGCCAGTTAAAATCAAGCTAAAAGAAGGGGCGCAACCCTACAGTGTTAGCGTCGCCAGACGAGTCCCCATACCACTCCAGGAAAAAGTGAAAAGGGAACTTCAGTCACTGAGGGACAAGGACATTATTGAATAAATTACTGAGCCAACTGATTGGTGTTGCAGTATGGTACCCGTCGTCAAACCCAACGGAGCAGTTCGTATCTGCGTAGACTTGAAGAAACTGAACAACTCTGTCCAACGTGAGAGATACATCATCCCCACAACTGAGGAGATAATCCACAAACTCAGAGACTCTTCAGTGTTCTCAAAACTCGACGCAAAATTAGGGTTTGGCAGATCCCGCTAGACCAGGACTCCGCAAAACTGACAACATTCATCACACCGTTCAGAAGGTTCTTCATGAAGAGGTTATCATTTGGAATATCCAGCGCACCAGAAATATTCCAGAGAATCATGACAGAAATCCTTAATGGCATTGATGGTGTCATATGCTACTTCGATGACATCCTGCTTCACACACAATCTATGGCAGAACATGACAAACTCCTACAGAGTGTCAAGGAGCGGCTGAAGGATGTGGGACTGAAACTGAACGAAGAGAAGTGTGAGTACAAGAAATCAAAGATCACATTTCTTGGCCACGTCGTCAGCAATGAAGGGGTAAAGCCAGACCCTAGCAAGATAGAGGCTATCAAGAAGTTGGGGGCGCCAGCAAACGTGGGAGAACTGAGAAGTTTCCTAGGAATGATAAACTACCTGGGCTGATATGTTCCCCACCTGTCGACGACACTGAAGCCCTCCAACGACCTATTGAAGAATGAGGCAGCATGGGGTTGGGGCCACAAGCAAAGGGATGCATTCAAGAAGGTCAAGGAAATGCTCAGCAGTGCTCCAACACTAGCTTTTTTTGACCCAGGCAAGCCAACAACCATTTCTGGCAACGCAAGCAGTTACGGCCTGGGGTGTGTTCTTCTCCAAAAACATGCAGGTGGTTTACGCCCAGTCGCATACGCTTCTTGAACAATGACAGAAGCTGACAAAAGGTACGCACAGATTGAAAAAGAGTGCCTGGCTTCCATGTGGGCTTGCGAGAAGTTTGAACAGTATCTGATGGGCCTGGAATCATTCACACTCGAAACGGATCACAAGCCACTCGTACCAGTGATCAACAGCAAAGACCTGTCGGACACACTTCTGTGATGTCAACGCCTACTCATCAGGTTAATGAGATTTAAGCCCCAGTGTGTGCACAGACCAGGCAGGGACATGGTCATAGCAGATACTCTATCCAGGAGTCCAATGACCACAGAGGAAGTTTCAGACCTGGAAGAAGAAGTAGCCTACCACATCAACATGGTGAGGACTACATGGCCAGTGACTGACCCGTACATGAGCCGAATTCGTGCAGAGAATCAGAGGGATGTGAATCTCAAATATGCGATGGAATATACTAAGACCGGCTGGCCGCATCACAAAGAAGATGTGGTACTAGCAGCCAGGGACTTCTTTGCCGTCCGTGGAGAACTCAGCGTATTTGATGGGATTCTACTGAGGGGAGACAGGATTGTGATCCCATTCCCTATGAGAGGGGAAATCTTGGAGCGGATCCACCATGGTCACCTTGGTATTGTCAAATGTCGAGAAAGAGCCAAACAAGGAGTATGGTGGCTGCGCATCTCAAAGGACATACAGAACAGAGTATCAGGTTGTAGGACTTGCCTGCAGAAACAACCGTCACAGAGCAAGGAACCGCTGATCACAACAAAGTGTCCAGACAGACCATTTCAGCAATAGACACTTGTGAAGTTAGAGGCCAACACCACCTCGTGTTTGTTGACTACTACTCACAATGGATTGACATTTACACTCTCACCCATCTCACGACAGCAGGAGTGATTGCAAAACTGAAGCCCTCAGTTCAGCTCTTCCGAGTTTCGGAAGTTCGCGGAAGAGTGGAACTTCTCTCACATCTCCTCAAGTCCTCACTATCCCCAATCCAACAGTGAAGCTGAGAGAGCAGTGAGACCGGCAAAGGGCATCCTGAAACAGAACACCAGAGCTGGCGTTGCTCATCTACCGAGCCACCCCCCTACCTGCACTGGGAGTGAGCCGGCAGAACTGGCGCTGGGAAGGAGACTCAGAACAACCTTGCCCGCTCCACCGGAGACCTTCATGCCATGCACTGTACATCCTAACATCGTGCCTGGGCATGATGAAAACTACAAGCGGACAACCAGAGAGTACTACGACAAAGGAGCTCATCACCTACCAGAGCTTAGTCCTGGTGATCCAGTCCTTATAAAGAAGGACGGACAGAAGGACTGGAAGTGTCCGGGTGACTACCCGGTGATTGGGGAGTGTGCTCCAAGATCGTACCTGATCAAGACAGCCGATGGAAAATTGCGGCGCAACAGACGTCACCTGCGGTACAACACTGCAGAAAATGGCTACGAGCAGAGGCAGCTGAGAGCTGACATGGCAGTACCACTGTTTTCCAGGCAGCAGCAGCTACAGCACCAACCACCGCAACAGGCGCTCCAGCAAGGACAGCCTGCAGAGGGGCAACCACCTGCGCCAGGACAGCCTGCAGAGGGGCAACCACCTGCGCCAGACACAACAGCAGGTGATCCATCACCTGCCATGCTCTCACCACAACCTCTTGGGAGGACACCAGATCTGGGCGCTCCGATCATCACACGTTCTGGCTGTGCAGTGGTGAAACTGGCAAGATTCCGATGAAGGGCCCGGCTCCTACATCTTCATTGTGCTGTGTGTAGTGTAACACCTATGGCGTGAAGTCGTATGGTTGTCACCTTTTTGGTGACATAGGATTCAGTGATGCTTTATTTTCAGAAAGGCCTTGTAATGGCCCCTATTCCAGTCATGTGTGCGTGTTCCTTTTGTTTTATAATGGCAGACAAGTTTGTGAAAAAAAAAAAAAAAAGGAGAGCAAGAAGCTGGACTGAAAACATTGAAAATGGTGCCCTACACAGCAAGATGTGCATGTAGACAAGATTTTGATTACTCAGAACCATCAAGCCAAAGTATCTCATTCTGACTGTGAATTACACTCATTCTGACTGTGAATTACAGACAGAAATGTTGCGTTCATTATTTCACCAAGGAAAACCAAAAGAAAAAAAAAGAAAAACATTGTGGTGCCTACAATACCCTCAGAGGACAGTCAGACCAAGCTTTAAGCAATAAGTAAAAGTAAACCTACTTAAAGGGGATGGTGTGTAAAGAAAGACAACCTGTACTTCATTGTCCACCTCTCTATTCCTTGATTACTTCCCTTGTACGTTGTCCATGCCGTTTAGGAATAAAGTTATCTTGATGCTCTGCAATCTCGGCCGCGGTTTGTCTAATATTGTCTGGATGAACTCCATCGAATAATAGCCCACCACTTGGCAATAACAAACACAACATTAGTGATATGACTAATGAGGTGATGCAGAAAAGAAACCACACACACACACACACACACACACACATATGTGCACACACACACACGCATAACAAACTGCTTACACCCCACAGAAAAAGAGAAGGGAATACACACACACACTTTCTTATGCCCCACTTGTACACACATAAAAGAAAGAAAAAGTGAACACACACACACACACACACACACACACACACACACACACACACACACACACATGCACTCTCACTTTCACTCTCACTGTTGAAAGCGATATTTTTTATGAAAACAAAGTCATTCACTTGCCTGTTGGTCTCTAGAACCTGGGGAGCAATGCTGCTATGGCATATGAGCCCAGCTGGTCACTCAAAGTCATCTCTTCAGCACACCTCTGACACGTGTCAGTCAGCCACGCCCCCTTCGACCTCGATTCGTGGTAAGCCAGCTGGCCTTGCAGTTCAATATCTCATAGCTGTTGGTCGCCCCCTATAATGTCTCTCTCACTGTGCGATTCAGTCACTGAAAGTTAGCCCAGAGCCAGCAACACTAAGCTTGTTCAAGGGCCTGTGTGTGTGTGTGTGTGTGTGTGTGTGTGTGTGTGTGTGTTATATGTGTGTGTGTGTGTGCGTGCGAGATGCACTGACTGCTCAGCCACTTGGCACACGTCCAACAGTCAGCCTCTGTGGTACTTCTGTCAAGCTCTCCCTTTCACCTAATGTTTCCTGGTCACAATCTGGGTGCTCTTTATCTGAATCAGGGTCAACTGACCGTCTCTTCAATATTTCCAGCACCTGATCTGTGGTAAATGTACGGCAAGGCTGAGTATGTCAAGTGCTTGGATGTGATATCATAGTGAATGGAAAAACAATCGGAATAAATTGATAAAAAAACCCACTTAACTGAACAGCACTCTGACGAAGCAAATGGCTGTGAGCACAGGTCAGGGAATCCCCCAACTACGACGTATCTTTCTGGCTTTCTGTCTCATCAGATTAGAGAGTGAGAATATCCGGAGTTACATAACCCTAGCTGGTTGCATTTTGGCGACGTTGGCAGTGAGCCACGTGGTCGCAGAAATGTGACGTCGGTGGCGTAAGGGTTAATCCAGATTATTTCTCTGCATTTAATATGTTTATCTACATTTCTGAACAATACAGATGAACAGCTTATCAGTGGGGCATGAGTATTTTTATACCCCCACGTACAGTGAGCTGTTTCAAAACCTTTCAAAGTGTTGTAGCTTGCAATCTGTATAATTTCTTGATCATACCTGAAATTAATTGAGAAGGGAAAAGAAAAGATGTCACACATGCACATACTCACCGATTCTCTGACTTTCAATCACCAAGGGAAAAACCAATCACAAACACAATCCAGTTACCTTTAGTGTAGCAGATCACATCAATGTTTTGTGGAGTGATGTTGGCTTCAACTAGAGCTTGCTGAAGGATGCTGAGGACATGTTCTCTGTGATGCCTTGCAGTGTCTTTGGGCAGGAAACCTGACAAAAACCACAAGTCTTACTGAAGAGAAAGCTTTTTCCCCATCCCTTATTATGGAAGTCAGATAGTATGAGATATGTGCCTTTTTGGATTTTGCCCTACCTCTTGTAATATGTGAAGTGTGAAGTAGTCGTGAACCAGCAGCTCCATAGTTTGGTTTAATTTTTCTGTTCTTGTTTCAATTTTTTTGGTCATGCTGGTCCTACATGACCACATTTTCAACTCCATATGGTTAGACTATAGTGTCTATGGTGATGAAAAATCAATGGGCAGCAGAAAAAAAGGGCTACTGAAAAGCTAAAACCTCCACCCCAACCCCCTCACCTCCTTCCTCCCAAAAGAAAGTGGCAGATAGTAAGGCAGTGTCATTCTGACAGTGCCAACAATCAACTTCCAGATTAACTTTACTGTTTACCACTTTGCTCTTTTTTTTTTATCAACATTTTTATTTCTTTCCTCACTCTCTCTTCCATTCCACAGATCCTTCTTTCTCTCTTCTCCATTCTTTCATCAACATGATCTTTCTCTTTGCTGTACATTTCTGGATGCAAATTACCACATATTTTTTTTGTTATTAATCATATTTATGCATGTTTGACAATATTGTAGTAAATAAGCAGTGAAACATATTAGAAATTTGTTGGGTTTTTTTCGGTATGAATGGATTTGAGTGAAAGTTCAATGTATGTGAGGAAAGGTTTTTTTTTTTTTTGTTGTTGTTGAATATACACACACGAACACAAACAAACAAAAATCCAAGTGAAACCGAAAACCCCATCCACCCACAAATCCAAGATATCAGTATGAATAATTATAATTCATACATTCACTAAACAATCCTCTGAGTTCTTACAAACTACTAGCATATAATGACAAGCAAACATACCCGCTCACTCCACTCACACTCCCCCCCCCCCCCCCCATCCACCCCACCTTCTCTCTTCTTCTGATTTAATGATATTTGAATAATATACATGTACAATTTAAAATAATGAAGTACTGTTTTCTCCATGTGGTACCATGCGATAGCTGTTGTACATGATACATATGTTCATTGCAATCATCCTTTAAAATACAGATTTATACAGACTTAAGCATTTCCTAGCTGAGGGCATACACCAGCATCAAAATCCCGTCCATCTATGTCTTCATATTTCTTCAACAATCAAAAGAAAGTTAATTATAGGCTCTTAAGCCCGCTACCAATATGACATACCTACACCACAGGCGCGCCCCGCCGACCAACCAACAAGCCAACCCACCAGCTAAGTTGCCGATTGGCCAACGGGACCTAGCCATGACATCGCAGACAAGCAGCGGGCCACAGGCCACAACCAGCACTCAATGATATTTGAATACCATACAAAATTACCCACACATCCTAAACATATCCTCTCATACACATGCACATATTAAATCCATGTGTCTAGATTTTGATTATCAATTTTCAAATAATGCTTCATAATTGATCAAGCTAGTGTTAAATTTTAGCAAATTCAATTGTACAGTTGCTATGTATTTTTCAAGATCATATCTTCTCTTTAGTATTTGTAGAAACACTGTTACTGAAGGCTTACATTTGTTTATTTTACAGCTAAAAATGTAGTGTTTGGCTATCAGTATTATAATATTGAATGTTGTATCAAATGTGAAATTGTCATCTGCTCCAGATATTACTGTTTTCAGTCAGAGACAGATTATTCACTATTAAACACTTTCCTTTCATTAATTCTTGCAATGATTTCCAGAATTCATTGACATGTATGCATCTCCAGAACACATGTTCAATGCTGTCTTTTTCCTTTTCACAGAAACTACAGTTATAACTTTCTACTATTCCCATTTCTTTTAGAACTACATTAGTTGCAATTATTCGATGCACTATTCTCATTTGCATCCATTTTAGCTTAATATCCTTAATTTGATGAATTCTTCTAAAGCATTTTTTCCTAGGTATCTGTCTGTTCAGCTTCTCCGTCCATTTTGCACAACTTTTTGGTTCCCAATTATCTTTTACTATAACTCTGTAATAAGTTTTGGAACCTTTTCCTACAGAATATATTTTCTTTAGTGGTGTGTTGACTTCTGCTTCAATGTTATCTTTTATCTCATTCGCAAACCCTTGTTCTCTGATGTATTTTTTAATGGATAATATGCGTCCACCATAAAACTGGAAATCTATTTCAGTATTATACTTTGTTCTGAATTCCTCATGGGATAGTGAATTTCCATTGGCTTTGAAAAAATCATACTCTGAATACATTTCTATTGTTCCAGTTTTTGTGTTTTATCAGTTTATTTCCTATTTTGATATGTTCATTGTAAAGAATTGGTTCTGCAAGTACTTCTCTAGCATTTTCTGGTTTTATTTTGTAGTAGAACTGCTTATACGACATGAATACATGTTTCCAGAAAACATTGTTTTGAGTGGTGATACACAGATGGTTTGGAGAGTACTTCTCAATGTTCTCAATAGTTAGGTATGAAAAAATCAACATGTCTCTCCATGTGTGTGTTGTTTGTCTCAGTCTTTTTATCCATGTTAATTTTAATGCAGTGATGAGCATGTTAATGTCTGGTAGATTCAACCCACCATCCTGTACATCTTTAATAACTGTTTTTCGACTAATTCTGTCTTGTTTTTTTATTTCACACAAACCAGTAACATAAGCCTTGTAATTCTTTAACAAATGTGTCAGGTGGATTTGGAAGCATCAACCATAGGTAAGTCAATTTTGATAGAATTAACGATTTTAAGACAGCAATTCTTCCTAAAGGGGTAATGATTCTCTTAAGCCAAATTTTAAATCGTGCCCTCACTTCTATCATTCTATCTTTGTAGGTTATTTTTTCCATGTCTGTTAAGTCCTGTGTAAACCAAATTCCTAAAATTTTGAATTTTTTTTTATTCCAGATCATCTTTAAATGTTCCATATACCTTATTTCTCTATGCTTTTATCTTCCAAGCCAAATTACTTTTGTTTTCTTTTTGTTTAAGAATACACCTGATGTTTTCCCAAACCTATCAAGAATCTCAATAGATTTTTTCAAATGATTTCTTATTCCCTGTGTTCATCAGTTGAGTGTCATCGGCAAATTGTGATATCTTGTGTTCTTTCTCCCCGATTTGTATACCTTCAATACTATTTTCTTCTTTGATCAATATGAATATTTCTGCACATAATACGAAGATATACATGAGACTGGATCTCCTTGCCTACAACCCCTTTCTATTGAGAACATGATGATGTTTGGCTATTTACGATAATAGCAGACTTAATATTTTTGTAGAATACTTCTATCCATTTACATATATCTTTACCTAAACCTACAGCCTCTAGCACTTTGTGCATAAAATCCCAATCTAACGAGTCGAATGCCTTTTCGAAGTCTAAATTAATTAGCATACCTGGGATATTTTTTATGTTGAGAGGGTGCATTATGTCATAAATTAACCTAATGTTACAACCTATGTACCTATTTGAGACAAATCCTGTCTGGTCTTCACTAATCAGTGATGGAAGGACTTTTATATTTCTATTAGCAATACAAGTGGAGCCAATTTTGTATATAAGGTTTAAAAGTGAAATCCAGTTTTTTACATATTCTTTTGGTTATCCTTCTTTGGGTATACTGATTATTATACCTTCTTTCTGGGTGTTTGATAGTTCGCCTTCTCTGAAACTTTCATTTAGAGCTCGGGTTACAAACTTGCCAATTTGTTTCAAAAACATTTGAAAAACTCAGTTCCAAACCCATCCAATCCAGGGCTTTTTCCGTTCTTCATATTTTTCAATGCAATCCCTGCTTCTTCTATTGTTATTTCTCCTCGTAATGAATTAATCTGTTCTTCTGTTAGTTTTGGCATCTTATTCACCAAATCCTCAATATTGCATTTCACAGTGGATTTTTTTTTGGTACAGATCCTCATAAAAGTGTTTTACTTTAACTCTTATGTCCCACTCTTCTCCTCTCATCCATGTCGAGTATTACATTCTCTCTCTCTCTCTCTCTCTCTCTCTTTTGCCCGCTTTTTTTTTCTCTCTTATTCTTCAACTGCCTCCTTTTTCTCCTCTCCATCTGTCCCCCCTTTCTTCTTTTCTGCATCCCCTTGTCTTATCCCCCCCCCCCCCCCCCCCAACTTTTTTTTTTCTCTATCAGATAGAAATGCCTTTGTTGACTTTTGTGGGAGCTCAGTGCTTCATTTTAGTCATACATTTATCTTTCTTAGCAGATAATGGAAAAGTTCAGAATTTGTTCTTTGAATTGCCGGGGACTAAAAAATAAAATGAAGCGTAATACTTTGTTCAAATACTTTACAAATCAAAAGTTTGATGTCATATGTTGGCAAGAAACTCATTTTGTAGAAAAGGAAAAATCGCAATGGGAAAAAGAATGGGGTGGAAGGATTTTTGCAAAAGACGGTATGTCCCAAAGAAAGGGTGAAGTCATACTGGTCTCCAGATAAGTTAATGATGAGATTTAACTTGTTTTGACAGAGAATCGCACTGTCGCAATCAATATTAAATTTGAGCAAATCCCTATGACCACTGTAAATGTGTATGCGCTTAACGATTCTATGGACAAAAGGCGTTTCTTCCCCAACCTGTATTTGAAACTGCAAGATTTGGAAGCTGAAAATATCATTTTATGTGGTGATTTCAACTGTGTCTTAAACAACAAGCATGATGTTATATCTGGAAATCTTAATCATTTCAATGAGGCAGATGCTGAAGCTTTTAAGACCTGTGTACATGAGCTCTCTTTGACAGATGTATGAAGGATCTTCCATGAGAATGATCAAGAATATACTTGGAACAGCTTTCATCCTTTTATTGTTCATCGTTTTGATTATTGCTTTGCTTCAGAAGATATTACTTCCTTTATTGCGTCATGCGAACATTATACAGTCTCTAATTTGGATCATAAAGCTGTAGTACTAAACATAAACTAGAACTACTAGACATGCAAAAAACGAGAGGAGCCCAAATTAGGTCAAGAGTGAAATGGATTGAAGAAGGAGAAAAAACCCCACCAAATATTTCTGTAACCTTGACAAAGTAAGGAAAAGAAAAAATGTGATTACTTGTCTTGTGTCAGATTCTGCCTTTACTACTACTGACCAGACCAAAATAATGAAAGAAGAGGTAATCTTCTATAGAAATCTTTACAATCAAAAGACTGACGCTGCAAATGTGGCTGGAGCTACACACAACTTTATTTCTGGAGAAGATAAGATAAGATAAGATAATGTTGCTTATAGCCCAGCCGACCGCAAGGGGCCACATCAGGGCTTCTGGAGAAGATATTCCTTGAGCAGATATTCCTTGCCTTAGCGACACTGACTCCAACTCATGTGAAGGTCTTGTCACCGTCAATAAAACATTGTGCGCTTTACAAAGCATGCAAAATGGATCAGTGCCAGGTACGGATGGAATTACTGTTGAATTCATGAAACTTTTCTGGCCTAAATTAAAAGATATTGTAACCGCCTCTTTCAATGAATCCTTTCAGAAAGATGAGCTGTCTTACACTCAATACAAAGGTGTGATAACACTTATTCATAAAGGCAAAGAACTGAATAAAGAGCATCGAACAAACTGGAGACCTATTACCTTAACAAATACTGACTATAAAATTCTAGCTAAAGTTATGGCACTGAGACGAAGTGGTGTTATACAACATCTGGTCAGCGAAGACCAGGTTGGATACATTAAAGGTTGAAATATATCTACAGTCATTCATACAACTGACGATGCAATCAATAACGTAAACAAAACAGGTAAATCAGGTTTTATATTAGCGTTCGATTATTCAAAAGCATTCGATTCCATAACAAAATCGTATTTATTGAAAGTATTCGATGTTTTTGGATTTGGTCCGATTTTAAGAAATGTATTTGAATTATGTTAAAAAAAGGCTCTAAATCACATAAATCATGGGGGCTGGATATCGGAGAGTTATGATGTTAATTGTGGTATTAGACAAGGATGTCTGTTTTCCCCTTTAGCCTTCGTTTTGGCTGTATAACTGCTAGCTATTAAGATCAGAAATAGTGACACTGAAGGAATACAGATACGAAATGAAACAAACTCATGCATCAAAATTCAACAGATGGCTGATGACACAACCCTTTTTTTTTTTTTTAAAACACCAGAATGATATAACAACAGCAACAGATATTCTCAGACAATTTGCATGTTTCTCTGGCTTGAAACTAAATATACGCAAAACTAAAGTGTTGGCAAAAGGTGATGTTGATGAAAGATTTCTTAACATACCCTTTGAAATAGTGGACAAAATAAAAATCTTAGAAATACCCTTTGCAAAAGACAAAATGGCCAAAGAAATAGAAGACAACTGGAAAAGTAGGCTGAAAACTCTAACAGCTATGATAAAAGAATGGAGTAAACGAGACCTTAGCATACATGGTAAAATAGTGATCATAAAGACATTTTTGACCAGCCAATTCATTTGTTATGCAGTCGGTTGGACTGCCAAGGGAAATACTGATTAAAGCTAATACGATTTTATACAAATTTCTTTGGCAAAGGAAACACAGTAACAGGAAAGCTTTTGAAAAGATTAAAAGAAAGGTCATGAAAGCAGATTATAAAGAAGAAGGATTAAGAATGGTTGACATGATTGAATTGCAAAATATCTTTAACCTACAGTGGATTGGACGATTATACAACAAAAGAACTGAGACATGGTACCTCATTCCTTTTTGGCACTTGAGAAGAACAGCCTCAGCTGAGGAAATATTTGAAATAAACTGTTCTTGTAAAGATATACCAGGGATCTCTTCAATAAAAAAAATAATTTTTTCGAAAGAAGTTGTATTAACTTACCTAGATAACAAAACTAAAGTAGAAAGCGATAGTGTGCTGGCAAAATATATTGGTACACAATATCTCTTTTACAGTAAGTTAATCAAATATAAAAGTATGGTCCTCAATTTCGAAAAATGGCGAGAGAAAGGCCTCATCACAATAAATGATATCATTATAACACAGGAAAGGTGGGTTTTTTTTTACTTTAGTGGAAGTACAAACTTACTTAACCAAAACAGGGCAATAACCATGTTTCAATACAATGCTCTACTAAATGCCATACCACAAACCTGGACTGACTTGATAAAAGATAGGAATAGACGATTTGAAATGGAGAATCATGGTACCTCTGACGCAAATCACTTCTATGCTAAAACAAAACAAATTAAAGAATACCTGTTGAAAAAGTGTAACAACAAACCGTTAACTTCACACGCCGTAGATTTTTGGAGCAGAAAATTGAACATTAAATTTAGTGAAAAGGTGTGGCTTACGCCAAGACTGCCAAGAAAAGAAGTACACTTACGTGAGCTGCAATGGAAATTGTTACATAATATCCATTCCACAAATATTATGCTACAAAATATGGGCGTGTGCCAGTCTATTTCATGTGATTATTGTCCGGACACTGTGGATACCATTGAACACTTTCTCTTTGAATGTCCATCAGTAAGACAATTTTGGTCAGAAATTGAAAATATTATTTTCTCAAAGGTAGGCATGAAATTGCATTTGTCCGTAAGAGACGTGCTGATCAGGCTATATGAAAAGAAATCTTCACATAACTATGTGTGCATCAACAACATTTTGCTAGTGGGTAAAATATGCATAACAAGATTAAAAAGACAAAGTCATCGATACCATATGAAGTGGTTTTTGAGCAGGAGGCACAGTTAAGGAAGTTAATGTAACATGCACACATGCACGCACGCATGCACGCTTGAGTGCATGCACACACACACACGCACACACAGACACACACATGCGCGCGCGTACACACACCCATACACACAAGCATAAATATCGCGCCGCTCCACACACTATTTTGTGCTCGAGCACAATTGTGCATGTTTTGTCTTTTTAGTTAACGAATAATTCATGTTCATGAGCGCTTTGTAATGTTTCTCACGGCTTTGTAGAAAATGTTAACTTTACCTTTTACAAATATTGTTATCACACACACACGCAAGCACGCACGCACACATACACACACACAAACAGTGGATATGGGATATGAGGGAAGGGGGAGGGGGGGGGGGGGGCGGTGCAAGTGTGTATTTGATTCAATTAAAAGTATAGTATGCAGCAAACATAGCAGAATGAAAGTGTCATTGCACCACACATCAGTACATGAATAAACCCAGACGCTTTGTATCAAACGCCAAAACATTAAGATCCGCAATGGAATGTCCATCAGTTAAAAAAAACAAAACACAGATAATGCATGGTGAGTATGAGTCAATATCAGAGGGGAAAAAGAAAATGAATGACAGCGGGAAAAAATAGGAGGATAGAAACTCTCTCTCTCTCCCTATCTCTCTCTGTCTGTCTGTCTGTCTGTCTCTCTCATATTGATACTGATTGTCTCGCTGCAGGGATTTCCTCGTGCCTTCCTTGAAGTCTCCTTTCTTGACTATAAGGACAGCCTTCAAGGGGAACAGGCCGGTTTGCGAGACGAGCTGT
>CM065725.1:56010712-56035712 GCA_033310375.1 Conus canariensis
AGTGGGCATATCAGTGAACCTACCTAAGAAAACAAAATTGTGTCCCTTGATACCTGGATTGTACTGTACCCCAGAAATGCATAAATTTATCATATAAAACAATTGTGGGTTGTAAATTCACTACCAAATATTTACCCAGGTGTTCAGTAAACACTAAAACCACTTTTTGCTGGGTTTGTATGTTTTTTGTTTTGCTGCTGTGGGGTTTTGTATGCTTGCAAAATATAATTTTTTTTTTAAAGTTGAATTATAAGATTATTTATTATACTCAGAATGAACAAAATCAAATATTATTTGCAGATATTATAGCCCTGGGTATAAGAAGAAAACATGCCAAAAATCTAAGAGATATCTCCACAAATAAATGAGCACTGATCAAATTAGTGAACCTACCGCAAAAAGTCAGATTTTGCTCCGGCACACAGAAGTACAAAACTGATACAAAATAGCGGCAGTCAAGGGGTTAACATCAGCAAAATAATGTCCATTGATAGCAATACAACATACAGACTCGCATGGTGCGTGAGAGTTGAAGGGAAGAAAAAAAAAAGGACCGCCTTTACAAAAAAACAACAAAAAACAAAAAAAAAATAAAAGAAGTAAAAAAGAAAAAGAAAAGAAATCAAATTAAAAAGAAACAAAAAAGGAAAAAATAAAAGACAAAATTTTTTTTGTAAAGGCGGGGGTGGTGGAGGGAAAAAAAAAACCCCAACTTTTATGTCTTCTGGTTTGTCCAGGTGTATTACCTTGTCCATCCAGTAGTTTCACAAATTGTTTGCTAATGAAGTTACGCTTTTCTAAACTGCAGAAATATTTACTAATCTTTTCCCCATCTGCAACCCATCTTGCTTTTGATCTTAGTAGTACACCATTCATAACCTTTTCTCTTAGTAATATCAATTCTCGATTACTCTCTTCAATTGCCTTCAAATCCTCCTCTGATTTAAGTTCTTTACTCTCAATATCTTTAATAGTTTGCATAAGTCTGTTTTCTTTACATTGTGATTCTCTTTTTTTAACTGTGGCATACTGGATGGATTTTTCTCTTATCTCCATTAGTAAGAAGTCAAGAAAGACCCAATCAGACACTGTTAGTTTAGGGTCTGTGTTAGTCTGGGTTTCATCTTGGCTATTGTTAGCATTAATATCATTCCCTCATCTTTTTCTGTGTATTCCTCTGTTATTTCTTTTCTTAGATTATTTATTCCGTCTACATATTCTTTATCTTTAAGTAGAGATGAATTATATTTCCTAAGAGTTTTGTGTTTAATCTCCTTTCCAATTGAAGCTTTAGAGTAATTAGTGAATGGTCAAATCTATAACCTGGTAAAATGTCAGTATCTTCAAAATACCAGATTAAGTATTCTGACAGAAGGAAGAAGTCTAGCCTATCTGTTGCAAGGGGGTAAGTCTACGTCATGTGTATCTCCTACAATCTGGGTTTGTTTTCTCTCCATATATCTGCTAATGACAAATCTTGTATCATATCCTAAACTGCTTTTTTAGCTTTTGGGTAATTTATATGTTTATAATTGTAACAATCAATTTCCTGTTCTAGTACCATATTAAAATCCCCTACCACAATAATGTTGTTATTTTTTGTACCTTTTAATCCTATTCGTGAGTTTCTCATAGAATGCTGGGTCATCTTTGTTTGGTCCATATACACTTACTTGCAACAGTTTCTTTTCATTTGTTGTAAATGATATGATGATAAAGTTACCCTGCATATCTGTTTCCATCTTATTTATTTTGAATTCAAAATTATTATTAAATAGTACACCTACTCTTCCAGCATTAGATCTGCATGAGGAAAAAAAGCAATCATACCCCTATTCCGCTTTTATATACTTTTTTGTATCTTTTTCAAAATAAGTATCTTGTAGGCAATATATACAGTATTGTTTTTTCTTAAATAATGAAATATATCTCTTCTTTTCTGATGATTCCCTAGACCTTGACAGTTTAATGATGAAATTGTTAACATGTTTGCCTTGTTACCTACTGAATCCATGGTGTTTTCCTTGTAGTCAAAAACATTACATTAAAGACTATCAAGTGCCACAGGAAGAAACAACAAAAGCAACAATTAGGAATCTAGTTCAATGTCACAGTTGGCCGGCAAAAAGGAATATACTTTACAACAGCATGCATTTGAACAATCTTCGTTATCATGGCTTGCGTAATTAACCCACTGTGAATCAGTACAGTCCATTTGGCTATGAGAACATATAACACTATACCATGTAGCTAGTACAACCAGTTTTACAACTCTGTCCCTCAGCAGCAACTGTTCATTATTTGAACAGAGACATTGTTTTGCCCACAGTACAGGGTACCCCCCAAAAAAAACTTGGGAGAGGACAGAACTTGTCCAGACATTCTCCCATTCCCTTGTCCCCACATTCACACACATCCTTCTCACACACACTTGACAACACAAACAACATACAAATAGCAACAATTACAATACCCTAACCCATACGTTTATGACGTGTAAACATTCCTTTGGTCGAGCCTCCCGCCTCCACTCACTACAGTGAGTTGGTCTACTTGTTTCATTTCACATTTTCAGCCTCAATCGAAGCAATTGCCATCTTTGTTTACCTCCAGGTGATGCTAAAAGCAAAACACTATTGAAAGTCAGGTTAATCACTGCACTCGAATAGATTAATTCGAATCAATGTCCTGTATCATCATCACGAAAGTGAAGATTCAAATTATCGTATTTGCTGAAATACAAATATTTACAAAAGGAAAAAATATGCTTTCCATTATACTTCATAGATGTACTATACATGTACAAAAAACTAGAGCTGATGTGGTGTAGTCCAACAGACCCGTTGTCCTGCGGGACATTGGTACCCCAACCGCACGTGCAGATCTCCTAGTAATACTAGTTACTAGCAGTAGTAGTAGTAGTAGTAGTAGTAGTAGTAGTAGCACTATAAGGCTCCCGGATTAAATCAATAAGTGAAAATTTCCAAGGACATCCAGAGGACACAGCAACTTGAACAAGCATGAAGTATTATATATATATATATATCTCTCTTAAAAAAGAAAATAACAATAATAAATGAAAGTAAAAAAGGAGAAAAAAAATGTAATTTCATGGTCTCCTGTGGAGATGACCTTGGGACGAAAATCAATAGAACGTGAAAGTTCCCAAGGACATCCAGCGAGCACAGCGAGCTTAAATTACTACTGTACATTGTAATATTAACAAGTTATTCATAAAAAGAGAAAACAAAAATAGTATAAAAAAAAAAGAAAAAAAAACCTTAAATAATAGAAACTCTTTTTTTCTTTTCTCTCTTTTTTTTTTTTATTGTGTCAGTAGTCTGATGATAACACCGCCCCCACGGTGATGACCCTGGGATGAAAACTAAAGTTCCCAAGGGCATTCCGAGGGCACTGCCAGCCCAGACCACCAGCACAATGTAGTAAATATAGCAAGATCAAAATACATGATTTAATTTTAAAAAAAAAACAGGAGGAAAAAAAACCTCATTATACATTATCACAATCATAAATATTTAGTACCATAACCATTAATCATGATAGTAATAGTCTAATACGATTGAAAGTAGGTAATGACAGCCTAATAAAAAAAGACCATCTCAATATTAATACTACTAGTACTCTTGCCATTAAATTCACGGTAATACAGTACTATCCATATTACTAGAACCAACAGTACTCAAATAATAATATAATTCCTCCATACTGATTCCCCTTATGCACTGACCTAAGTTGAACAGCAAAATGCAGACATACGACCAGTCCCGCCAGGCCCCCCACACCAACACATAAGATGAAAATTGTCCAAAATTTATGAGGTTTAAGCACCAGGAAAAAATGACGTTAAAAAATCCTTATTCTGTCAATGTCATTAATCAATCAGCAAGACAAGTTTAATGCAAGAAAAAAAAAGAAAAAGCTGACTAGATGTTGTCAGTCAAAAAAAAAAAAAGTTATTCTTTCTCTGCGAGTATAACATCATCGTCATGCAAAGAAATCTTGCAACTTAAATTATATACAAGACTCCAGGAGCCATTGGTGCAATGCATAAAAGTCAACCAGTGTCAGCTGCGGCCCAACTCGGAAATTGCAGAATGAAATTCCATTGAATCAATAGTATTCCAGTCTGCAACTCCCAAGCCAGACCACCACCAAATCCAGCCAGCTCTCAGGCGCCATACCACTTTCCTAGATCCATAATAAGCTTTCTTTAGTTTTCTACTTTTTTCCCCCAATTCGCTCTTTGACTGCTGTCCTGACGTTCTGACTTGGACCTGACATCGACTATTCTGCCACTCACAGTCTTCATCAACACTTTTTATTGTTCTTGGCTCAAGCCTGAGCACACACTGATGGGTCATTTTTTACGGTCTGGAAGAGGGCATGTGCTCTGGGGGTTAGATCCTCTACAACTACAGTTTTGCTGCCCTTCAGCGCTCTGTGCAGCTCATGACCGAATCCCTGACAAGACGAGATATGAAGCGGACAATCACGGCTCTGTTAAGCCTACCTTTGGTGTTCGAAGAGTCGGCAGCAGGTTGGTGTTGACCCACACGGTGGACAGCCTCCAAGTCGTCTTGGCTCACCTTCTGCTTGAAGTTGTTGTTGAACAAAGCTGGGACTTTGTCCTCCACCTGCTGTGTCATCTCAGGAGCGTCACCCTCATTCTCTGGTATGCCGTACACCCTCAGATTGTTTCGTTGTAGGTACGCAGACAGCTCCTCCGTTTGCTTGTCAGCCACTTCAGCCAGGTGTCTTGCCTCTTTCAGCTGTTCCTTCGTACACTCCTCTCATTCACGCACCTCTGCCACCTCTCGTCTCAGAGCGAAGTTTTCCTTTTGCACCACGAAGAGTGCAGCCTGGAACTCCTCCACCATGTGCCTCAGCTTGGAGATCTCCTCTCCGTTCATGCACAGCTTCTTCATCACATCGTCGATGGTACAACGGCAACTGTCATCACTGTTTGCATTCTTACCAGGAGAAAACACTGAATCCTCTGCGCCATCTTGTTCAATTTGTTCTTGAGCATCGTCTTCCATGTTGAATGTCGTCTGCTGGTCTCTTGGAATATAAACAAACTTTTCGAGAGTCTCTTTACACGAAATAGGTGTACTGGTGGTCTGTGTCTTTGGCTTCTTCACTAATGTTGTTTCAGAGGCACTCAAAGTTGAAAGAGAATCTGAATCTTTTTTTGGTTGCGCTGTCGTTTCCCTCCACCACCTCTATGTCTTCTCATGATTGAAACTGACAGAAAAATCCCTCATTTAAAAAATTTCTTGGTCATTTCAGCTGCCAATGTCTCAAGAACTTACCTGCAGGTTGGCGGATGGTTTTTAACCTCAGTCTTGGTGCATTTCCATCGAAAATCAGTCGTTACTTAACAAAAAGAAACAAATCTTAAATAAATGTTAGCGAACCGCCCAGAGAACGTGGACAAACGAGTCACAAGACGAAACACAACTAGTTTCGACCTCTTACGTC
The DNA here is from genome assembly GCA_033310375.1 of Conus canariensis. Lineage (NCBI taxonomy): Eukaryota > Metazoa > Mollusca > Gastropoda > Neogastropoda > Conidae > Conus > Conus canariensis. Next base: position 56,016,215 of record CM065725.1, read on the forward strand.
TTCATCAGGTGAGACATTAACGAATAAAACAATGAAAATTCACTTAGCTTTGATCGCTTCAGATCACTTGGTAGGGTTCAGCGCAAGGAAGAAGGCGTTGAAGGCGTTCAACGCCTTCTTCCTTGCGCTGAACCCTACCAAGTGATCTGAAGCGATCAAAGCTAAGTGAATTTTCATTGTTTTATTCGTTAATGTCTCACCTGATGAAGACGTAAGAGGTCGAAACTAGTTGTGTTTCGTCTTGTGACTCGTTTGTCCACGTTCTCTGGGCGGTTCGCTAACATTTATTTAAGATTTTTTAGATTTCCGCCTGCAGTCCTCTCGCTTTGCAACTAAAAAGAAACAACTTCAACCGGAGCTAGGCAGAAACGCGTGCACATCCGACTGGCAAACGACGCTCACCCCCACCATTTTGAACTGTGGTAAAAAGCAAACCACTTTGCTTTTCACCACAGTTCAACTTTTACAAATCGGGGTTACTCTACCCCATGGTAAGAAAAAAACTATTGGTCATTTTTGTCTAATCTGGAGTCAATTAAAATTTCAGAGTAACTGTATTATACTAGATACCTTAAGACAAGGAACCTGATTTACTAACAGCCAATAACATTTTTTTCTTTCTCTCTTCTGTGCCAGTTCAGTGTTATTTCAACTCCATATTGAAGGCCATACCCTGGTATGTTCCTTCACAACCCCAGAACTAGAAATCCACTGGGACTGGTCAATATCATATCACCATGAAGCTACTCACCAGAACCAACGCTGCACAGCTGGAGTGGTGCTCAGCAACGCCTTTTCTGATCCAACACAGGCAGCACACTACCAACCTCTGATGATGACAATGATAGCTTAATCACAGATCCAGTGTGAGAGAGCTTCTCCCTCCACAAGACTGTACCATGTCTTCTAGAGACAGTCCTCATGAACTTTCCAATATCAATGAGCTTTACACAAAGTCACCTTGGGGAAAGACATGGAAAAGACATGAAACTGAGTTCACCATAACAACAGGGCATGAACAGCCTAAGAATTTGAGACTTTTTATGCTGATCAGTCAGGGTGAGGATGATTAAGATGATGGGTCAGTGATGACCACCAAGGCTAAAGTCTTATCTACCCTTCATTCACATTGTATCCTGATGTCAACCAGACCTAACAAATACAGATACATGCAGTGTTGGTCAGGAAATTTGAGCAACACTCTCAAATGCATCCATTAAGTGGATGAAACACAGCTGTATGGTTTCACTCTACCCATCGAGAGCTGAAATTGACTACAAGTAAAAATTCTCTGATGAGAATCAAGCCCACAATCTTCTAGCCACAATCTTTGATACTAACAAGGTGGCTGGTGTCAGCACTGCTTCTTTGTGGAGTTTGCAACTGTCAAAATCAACAATGGTGCTGATGAACAACTGTCTTTCATGCAAAACACTGCTCTCCACTTTAACACCATTATTAAAGAAAAAGAAAAGATTCAAAAGTTTTCATATTTGTGCTTCAGTTGCTCAGACAATGCTGTATAGCTGCAAGAAACAGTGCTGTCATGCTAATTCAGTGAAAAATTCCTTCCTTCTTCACTGTTCACTCAGAAAGCAACTCTGAAGGCCCTGATGAATGCTGCAGTAGGCCAGTTACTCCATATGGGGCCAAAGAGCTTATTCCTCATCTGCACATCAGCAGGAGTTTCTGCTTTGACATACCACAGCCCTAGCACTTGGAAACATAAATGTAGTTGCGTAGTTCAAACTCTGTCTTGCTTCAAAGTATCTCTTAAACAACCCTCTTCACCTATCAATAGCAGTACTTTTTTCCCCTTCCCTTGCCCATCAAATTGATGTATGAGTGTGCATGCATGTGCTCGCGTGTGTGCGTGCGTGCGTGCGTGTGTGTGTGTGTGTGTGTGTGCACATGCTGTTGTGTCTGTTGTTGTGAGACAGTGTGTGCGGGATTGCAGGGTTCGTACAGAATGAACTTCACAAAATTCCCAACCTTTTCCCAACCCTGGTACCCATTTTCCCACTCCTCATGGCAGACAATACGTAGATATAGTTGCTCTTTAGGCCAGAAAACAAACAGTAAATTCCTTTCACTTGAAAGAATCTCTGACACACCAGAAATCGCACAACAAATTGATGATGGCATCACCCAAGTATTCAATTACTGTATCAAAGTCCTATGTATTTACTGCATCATAAAAGTCCTTAATATGTTACTACACATTCACAAACTTGCACTGTCATTTCACAAAATCTTTTTAAAGCTGTCTTTTACTGCTGCATGACCTGGCACTTTTCAGCTAATTCTCTTTCAATGTTGACGATTTCAGTTATCTTCTCTGAGCCAAAGAGACAGAACCCCCAGTTGTTCTGCCTTTTCAGCCTTCTCAGCCTCCAGCCCAGCAATGTCTTGTTCCAGTCTCACTTTTTTTGGCCTTGAGCTGCTCCACTTCCTCAGCCTCTGGTCTTCTCTTTTTTTCTTTTACCTCAGTTGCCTGCTTCTCTTTCTTCTTGCAGGTATTGCTCATACTGGCATCTGGCTGAAGATGCAAAACCAGCATCTCTTTGGTTATCTGAAGTTTCTCAGGACCACCTGCTCTTCTGATAACATCAACGACCAGATGCCTGGCAACCAAGGACTTCTTCTTCAGGTTCACTTCCATGGTCTGCTTGTTGACACTAAAGCGTCATCTCCATAGTTGCCTGGCCGTGACCGAGGATGCGCACCTGCTGGGCAAGTTCCCATAAAGGAGAATACTCCTTCCATCCTGACAGGTGCTCGTAGAGGAGTTCATCAACTCTTGTCTTCACTGGGACTAAAGCTGCAAAACTTCTCACTGCATTCTGAGAGGATATTCTCTCTGAATCTGCGGAACTGAGACTTTATCAAGTTGCAGTTGCCGTCCTTCACCCTACCTGCATCATACAGGATCTTTAGCATCAGGTGTAATTGCTGAACACTAGATGAGTAGTTCTTTTCACATAACAGCCATCTGGGATCCATCCATGTCAGGCTGCAGACAAGCTGATATTTGAAGGGGGCTTTCTCTGATTTTTTTTTACCAGTGGCACAAGGAAATCACAATTTTCTTTGCGGAAAGAATGGTGATCCTTATCTGATGCCACATTCTTCACTTGAAGACTATGTGGGTGTCCAGACGTGTCATCTTATCAGTGTAATCAATGCTACACAGGGATAATACTGACTGGAAACTACAAGGACTTCAGACTTGATAAATCTGGCCATCAAATCTTTCAGCATGCAAGGTCTGAAGCACAGAAGGGCATCATGGGACAATCTGTCTAATACAGCTGAAGGAAAGGCTTCGCTTCCTGAGCTATGCAGATGAAAAACACATTTTGTCATAATGTTCACCTGCCAAAAAGTTGAGTGTTATCACCCAATTTAAGACCTCCACAGTAAAAATGTTTTTCCCAAACTTTCCCAACCCAATGTCACTTTTCCTCGACTTTCCCAACCAGGAAAAGTGTCTTCAGTTTTTCCTTACCATTCCCAACCTGTATGAACCCTGGATTGTGTGTGTTGTGTGTGCGCGCGGTGTGTGTGTGTGTGTGTGTGTGTGTGTGTGTGTGTGGTGTGTGTGTGTGTGGCTGTGCGTGTGTGTGTGTGTGTGGTGTGAATATGCACCTTTGTTTGTAGGTGCATGCTACTTATTGCAATATTCATCTTATTGGTTTCATTTATGCTTTCTTTCAACTTTTTCTGTTTTTGTAAGCGCCTAGGGCTTATCATGTAAGATTATGCGCCATAAATAATCATTATTATTATCATTATTAAACCTTCCCGTAAACCGTTCCCGAAGACATCCTTCCTTTAAATACTTGCTTTCCTGGAACATTTTTCTCTTGATCCATATTTGGTTTATTTTCAAATTAACAGCCCCTGCATTTTAAACCCAAAGGACTTTTGGAAGTCTGCACAGTGAGGTTCCACTGTCATGTATATGTATTATGTTTTCAGCTTTCTTATCAATTGCTTAATTAATTAATGTGTATGTAAATGTGTTTGTGTGCATACATGCATGTGCATGTGTATGTATGGGTGAGTGCATGAGTATGCGCGCACCATGTGCGTGCGTGCGTGCGTGCGTGCGTGCGGGTGTGCTGTGTGTGAAGTCAAGTCAAAATCATCTTTATTGAGGGTTAAGGAAAAAGCTTTCCAGCCTTTTTTTTTATACCTGCACTCATAAACAAGAAAGAAACTAATACAGCATATAACCACAAGCTCAAAGAATATTTTTAAAAGCACCCAATTTCTATCATGCAATTGGGCATGTAATGATGCGAATGAGGATTCATTTTCTGTTGTTTTTGACGCGTTGTGACATACATTGGTTTTACTAGCATTGAGGGACATATGTATTTAGCTTGTTGATATTTTTCTGCAGGTTACTTACCAGTTCAGTAGGTTTACTACTGTGAGATTGTAATGAGGTATCATCAGCAAACATTTCACAACATTCCACATACAATGGTAAGTCATTTATATAAATAGAAAAGAGCAGGGGCCCTAATACTGACCCCTGAAGGACACCAAATTTTAAAGGGAGTAACTTTGACCTTTTGGATTTAATTTCAACAAGCTGTTGACAATCAGTGAGAAACGAGGTACAGAATTTTAAGTCTGTATTCAATAATTTGTACCACATAAGCTTTCTTATCAGAAAGGAGTGGTTTATAACATCCAATGCTTTCACTAAATCTGCAAAAAGAATTCCAGTAAGGTATTAAATAACCGAATACTTCATTTAATGACAATGGTGGTAGGTCAAAACATGAAGAAATGTTTTTACAACAACAGTATTTTTCTATTATACGCAGATCATTGTACTTTGTTTTATCGTTTACAATTACATCCTTAGTTATATTTGCAAAATGAAAGTTTAAGCCTTCTGGTGATATTTCTTTTACTAGATTTTACACTCTTGAGTTACTGTTAGTCAAGAGATGGATAGCTTTCGAAATCAAATTTTGAAATATTGTTTCTTTGCTTTTCTCTTCATGGAATTTATTGCATTCCTTTATTTTCTGAATGACACTTTATCCTTTACTTGAGTACATGATCTCTTTTGCATCTCTCACTGTCTATCTCCTTTGTTAACCAAGGGGGGTTAATGACTTGTTTCACTCTTTTTCTTATAAAGGGTGCATGTTAATCATATACTGAATTGAATGTACTTACCCAAAAGTTTACAGCATCATCAGGATTCCTAATCTGATAAATGTAATCTAATTCAGAGTGATGTAAATCATTAAGGAAGGCATTCTTTTTTATCAAAATGTGTGAAGCATCTTTATAAATTTTTCTTATGTCCAGACTTAGGAATTTTGACACCTTTCTTCATCCAAACCGAAGAATGGTCACTACAGCCTGTATGTACAGAACACACTTCCACTATATTATCTTTTGTGTTTACGTAAATGTGATCAATAACAGTTTCTGTCTGTTCTGTGATTCGAGTATGATGATCAATTATTTGTTCCAACCAATACATTGCATAACTACCATTCCATTTTGTCCCAGGCACAGTTAAGTCTATGTTAAAGTTGCCTGAAAGAATTATTTCCTTTGATTCCAGTACTGCGGTATCCATCATTGAATTAAACCTATCGTACCAGTCAGTAGTTTCTGCTAGGTTTCTGTATAGGAATCCTACTATTACGGGCTTACAGTGTTTAAGAGTTAGTTCTATTCAGAAAGATTCTATGTTGTATTTTTCATGTTCTTTCTTTTTGAAGTTAATGATTTAGCTAGGTAAAGAAGTAAACCTATTGTTGTAGGTCCCTTTGGGTCTAATCAGATTGTATCATAGTTTTTTAACATGTACATATTAGAATCTGGAATCATATTGGTTAACAAAGATTCTGCTAAGCAAAACACAAGCAAGTTATTCCCATTGTTGTGAAGAACTGCAGCGATTTCATCTGTCTTATTTCTGGCACTGTTTATATTTAAACAACCAATGTGAAGTCCCTCCTGTGAAGGCCATGTATCTAAAGTAGATGACATGATGATTATTTAAGTTAACAGTGTATAGTAACAAAAAAGGCACCTTTCATGCTGTTCTTCTGGTCACAAATCGCAGGCAGTTAATAATCAGATCATGCAGTTGTAAATCAAGAAACTGTCGATGAAAATGATATTCACAAAAAAACTATAACAGTAATAATATAAAATTATGATCAAACCATGAACACAACAGAAAGCATAAAACCCTTTATCAGATAAGGATAGGTTGTCCGCCAAAATTTTTTTACGTGTGTGTGCATGCATGCGTGTGTATTGTGTGCTTGTTCTTCAGTCTAACACTTCTCCCGACATGTCTTTTGTGTGTGTGTGTGTGTGTGTGTGTGTGTGTGTGTGTGTGTGTGTGTGTGTGTGTGTGTGTTAGTGCTAGTGTGTGTATGTGTGTTGTATGTGTGTGCGTATGTGTGCGTGTGTGTGTGTGTGTGTGTGTGTGTGTGTTTATATACATTTCTCACCTTGTCGTGTGTGTGTGTGTATATGTGTGTGTGTGTGTGTGTGTGTGTGTGTGTGTGTGTGTGTGTGTGTGTGTGTGTGTGTGTGTTTATATACATTTCTCACCTTGTCCAGGCGGGGTGATGTACGTATGTCGTGGATTTGACAGAACCACCCCATCTTTAATGATACCTATTCCAAGTTTGTTGGCACTGCCCTCGAAGCCAATGGCAATCACCATTCTTAGTGACTACACTTGCCTTGCTGCCAAATTACAGCTGACTCAGGAATAACACTGGGTCACCTGTTAAAAAAAAACAACATAATACTTATTTGTTTACAATGGTAACAGTAACACAAAGTGCAAGAAAAAAAATGCACTGCTGTAAGGATTACACTCAAAAAAGACTTCATATTTAACAACATTTTAACAAACTTTTAAGACTCAATCAGACTACATTTGTAAACCCCATTTATATCTTAAAAACTGCTAACAGGTTACACTAATAACAAACGTGTATAAATATACCTTTATTTCAGAGTAGGAGTTACCCACTTTGATCAATAAAAGCACAATTCATCAAAATATCATATCAAAGATCCAAGTTCCTCAGCATATAATCAAGTTCTAGTTAACTTTTGAATCATTCTGGGGGTGACTTCATTTGCAACAATTACAACTTTGTTTCATTTTTGTCTGTATTTTGAGGGGACAACACTAACTTTACAAAATTTCAGAAACTCAAGTCAGTTTACACAGACTTTTAAGGCCTTAAATAAGGCACCTCAGTTTCTCCAAACTTTTTCAAAACCTTAAATGAATGTAGTAACCCAGTCTGCAACTTCAGAATTATTTGAAACATCTAATTCTTCAAACACATTTGTGCTGACATGCACATCACTGACCATCAGAGCCGAGAGGGCCTCCAGTTGTCTCCTCCTCTGACTATTGTGGACACATGCCCGAGTCTGAACAAGTTCTTACCAACTGGCTCTGCAATTTTGTCAGTCCACCTCTTTTTCACTTCCCCTGAACTGTTCCATGAAGGGTCTTGAAGGTTTACTTCACCCCATCACAGGTCTATTCCACTAGCTTGACCCCACCACATATCCATTCTACTACTTGACCTCATCACGTCCATTCCACTAGCCTGACCTCACTGAATACATATTCATTCCACTAGCTTGACCCTACAACATATCCATTCTACTAGCTTGAACCCATAACACATCCATTCTACTAGCTTGACCCCACTGCATATCCATTCCACTAGCCTGACCTCACCACATATCTATTCCACTAGCCTGACCTCACCACACATCCATTCTACAAGCTTGACCTCACTGCATATCCATTCCACTAACCTGACCTCATGGCATATCCATTCTACTAGCTTGACCTCGCCGCATATCCATTCCACTAGCCTGATGTTACGGATGGGTTGGTGCGTGTGTCTGTTTGACTCTCAGAAATTCGGATGCGTGTACGATTTTTAATCCACACACACCCACACCATTCGAAACATGGATAGTCAGGCAACAAGTCAACATTCTTTTTTTTTATGCAACCCAAGCCATCAAAACACAAAATCAGAGCAATATACAACAATATCAATACAGCAGAATAACGTACGCCGTAATCCCAGGCATACACTTCATGAGAGATATATATCATTATTTTCTTTTGGCCATGTCTGGCTCAAGACGACAGTTCCCAGACGTCGCAAGTCTCTCGTGAAGAACACTGTAGAGGAAAGATAAGAATATAGGTTTCTGGATTCTGGATTGGACATTAGAAAAGTAGTTAAAGACTCAGAATCAAAAACTTACATGGAGAATATTTCGACAGGGTCGCCCTGTCTTCGTCAGCTCACTGTTGCTGTTGTGGCAGCGAGGCCTGGTCGGACAACTGTCATGTGGGGTGAACGGTTGTCAGGATCTGATTGTAGATGGGGGGAAGTTCAAAGCCTTGATCTCTGTTCAGGCTGGGGCATCTGGTCTTGATTTCGATGGCTTCTTTAACTTTTCTTTTTGTGAGGAAGGGCTCTGTAGATAAGATCTTGGTTTCTTGGGGGCTGAAACTGTGACCTGTGGCTTGTAGATGTTTGTGTACGGCAGAAGTAGATCGGTTTTGGTGTTCCTGTAGATGGGTGGTGAGTGGTCTTGCTGTCTCGCCAATGTACGTATGGGCACAGTCTTGACAACCTACCTGGTACACTACACCACACTGCTTGAGGGGGTCCATTTTGTCTTTGACATGGGTCAGTTGCTGGCGTAGGGAGTTGGTGGGTTTGTGGAACACTTTGCATCCATGTTATGGGAAGGTCCTGGCTAGACACTCTGAGACTCCTTTAATGTAAGGGATCCCCACTTTCACACCTGTCCGTATCTGTAGAAGAAGAGTAGCGAACTCGAGGGTTGTCACACATCCATGTAGGGTATCCATTAGCAGAAAGGGCAGTCTTGATGTGTTCTTCTTCTTTCAGCTCTTCTTCCTTAGTACATCCCTACATGGATGTGGGACAATACGGACAGTGTAAAAGTGGGGATCCCTTACATAAAGTGCCTGTGTTGCATGCATCATAATAGTGTGGCGTATACGGTATAGTTCATAATTTCCCCCTGTGTGCGGCTGTACTTTAATTCACCTGTGTGTGATATACAATGTCCTGTTCGCCTGTGTGCGATATAGCCCTAATGGACTGGCACTTGCACCACGTAAATTCACCAAGCTGTTAAAACCTGTGTTTGCCACCTTGACAGGGGAAGGCCATCTTTCCTCAGGATTTTTGGATGATTCACTTCTGCTTGCAGAGACGAGAATGTCAAGCACCTCTAATGTATTTAACACAGTGAAACTTCTGAGGTCTCTGGGATTTATTATCTATCCCCAAAAATCAGCACTAGAACCCACATGTCGCATTCAGTATCTGGGAGTTATCATTGACTCTGAGTCAATGACAGTAACTTTAACACCTGCGAGAGTAGCAGACATGGTTTCTTCTTGTCTGTCAGCTGTCAACTGAAAGATACAGTGAGTATCAGGGATGTGGCAAGAGTGATTGGGAAGATAGTGGCTTCCTTTCCAGCAGTGATGTATGCCACTTCATTATAGACAGCTGGAGAAAGAGAAAAAGACAGCACTGTTGCTGAATGCAGGGAATTTTGACAGATTCATGACATTGTCGCCTCTTGCCGAAAGAGAACTGAATTGGTGGAGCAACAACATTGAGACTGCTTATAATGTTATTCACCGAACAGGGCCTGTTGTCACCATGACATCGGATGCATCAAAAACTGGATGGGGTTGTGCATGTGAACAGTCAAAATCTGGGTGAGAATGGCAGCCAGAAGAAAAAGAATTTAATTTCACATCAACTATCTGAAACTTAAGGCAGCATTTTTTGCTTTGAAATGTTTCCTAACTCAGGTTTATGGGTGACATGCTCTTATCATGATAGACAACACAACTGCTGTTGCATGTATCAATCAAAAATTTTTTAATGGGAACAAGTCATTCTGATTCATGTAATTTGATGACACAGATGATATGGAACTGGTGCATTGACAATCATGTATGGTTGTATGCTGTTTGTAGTCCAAGTAAGGAAAACACAGCAGCAGATAAGGAGTCAATGAAAATAAACCTGGATGCAGAATGGAAACTGAATGCAGAAGAGCTTCACAAAGCATTGATACAATTACAGATGAATCCTGACATTGATCTTTTTGCCTCTAGGTTGAACAACCAAATGCAGAGCTATGTTTCTTACAGACTTGACCCAAGCGCCTACACAGTAGATGCATTTTCTCTCCCTTGGAGTAACCTTGACTTTTCCCCTTTTAACACAATCAACTTATCAAGGCAGTGTTGGGGAAGGTGATGAGTGAGAGCGATGGGGGTAGGCCTAGTTGTGGTGCCCCGCTGGCCAACACAGCTGCTGACACAAGACCCAGTGCTTCTCCCAACACAGACACCATCCTCTCCCTCCTCATGCAGTAAGGGAGAACCCACCCCTCTTTCCCTGCCTTCTGATGGTATGCAAGTATCCGGGAGTGGTACGAGAGGGAAGGATGTTCCAGCCAGGCAGCAACGCTGCGCCCACACATGCACGCAGTGTACAAGATGTACACTGCCAACACTGTACAGGCAGCAAACTTTCTTGCCGATCTTTTAGTGATGGAGCAAGCCACAGTGCTATAAACTCTGTCCACCTATCAGCCATTAGTGAATGGATTTTCAGAGGACAGTCACCCAGTTATTTGCAAACTGCTGAAAGGAGCATTTGAAAATAGGCCTTCCTTATCCAAATATAAAGACACTTGGGATGTAAATACTGTACTTAATCATTTAGATTGCTTATCTCTCATCAATCAGTTGACTTTGAAAGAACTGACTTTGAAAACTTGCATGTTGTTAGCTTTGAAAGAGATCATGCTTTACACTCTTTGAAAACAAGTGATGTAAAAATGTTGATTGGAAATGTGTGTTACAACTTTCATGTATACTGAAAACAACAAAGCCAGGGAAACATACTGAACCAGCAGAGATTACAGCATTCGCAAAGAATGAAAATCTGTGTCCAGTGAAACACTTGAAATAGTATATTGATACAACTAAGGCTCTTAGAGACAGTCACCATCAGCACCTATTCATCAGTCACACCAAACCTCATGCACCTGTGGGAACGCAGACATTCGCATGATGGGTGAAAGAGGTGCTAGGCTAGTGCACTCAGGCATTCACACTAACCAGTATGCAGCACACTCAACCAGGGCTGCAAGCTGCAGTGCAGCAGCGGGCTGGACAAACGAAAAGACATTCTCTAAATACTATAAGAGACAAAGCAGTGCCAGTTTCAGCCAGAAAGTGCTTGGTGGCTATATGAACTGTAATTGAAATGAAGGGTCATTGTAAATAAATGCATTTGGCATTACATGTCTGGCCTATGATGTTGTTTAGATTGGCCACTATCCTTATTTTCTCAAAAGTCTCAACGTAGCTTCCCTTCCGGGAGCAATAGGCTCGTAATAATTTCAATTAAACTGCAACCTCCTAGCATAGGTCTAGTTTAATTTTCTAATTATAGCCTGTAGGGAACTTTATTATCCACTAATACACCAACACAAATACAAAAAAAAAAAGCTAAAAACCTACACCATCACACTATGTACACACTGGCTTGCTTGATGTACTAGTCCACTCATATCATTCAGTACTAGTTTGTCACACAGGATGAGGTTAAGGGTGAAGAGGTAGAAGAAAAGCTTTTTCCACCACTTCATGGTCTTGCAGTAAAATGGAATGTAGATCAGCTGGTCACTTTTGTCCACCCCAGCCATGTTCTCATTGTAGTCCTGGACAGCCAGGGGTTTCCTGAACTGCCCACAGCATGTGGTCACATCTTGGTAGTGATGACAATTGACATGGACTGGCTTCTTATCCATTCACGCAGAAAAGCAACAGCACCAAACACAACAGCAAAATAAATCATTATCTATCTAAAAGATGTTTTCCTTTTCATTTTACTACCATTTATTCTTCCTGAAAATATATAGAAATATGTCACAATCATCATTTCTTTCACAAATGTGTGTGTGTGTGTGTGTGTGTGTGTGTGTGTGTGTGTGTGTGTGTGTGTGTGTGTGTGTGTGTGTGTGTGCGTGTGTGCATGCGTGCGTGTGTGTGTATGAGATTATGTACATGTGTGAATGAGATAAAAAAAAAAAAAAACAACCAACAACAATAGGAAGATAATGAAATATAGATAGATACCTTAGCTGGAAAGTCTGGACATGACCACGTGGTGGCAATGTGTTTTCAGTTGAAAAAAAAACAAAACGGAAGGGTGCATGGCATTCTTGTGATGTGAGTAAACCATGTTCACCAGTGAAAGGTGGCACAGCAGGAACACATAAAAAATCTTGAGGCCAGTCTTGCATCGAGAACCGCAAAAACTCTTCCCCTGTAATGTCCAGCACATGCTCTCCTCTCTGCTTGGCCTGTGCTGCGTCACTGTAAACTCTTCCCCTGTAATGTCCAGCACATGCTCTCCTCTCTGCTTGGCCTGTGCTGCGTCACTGCTATCACCACCACCCCTCTCCCTATCACTCACCTCAGCTAACAATGTAGCCATGTTAAGTTTAGAATCTGAACTTCTCTCACCTCCACTTTAACATAAAATCCTCCTTTCTGTCGTCAAAGTCTTCCTCAATGTCTGAACCTTCATTTTGAAGTAATTATAACACTTCTAATGCTGTGAAAAGCTGATTATGACTTCTCTCTCCTCTCTCTTGGCTGCCCTGTAGTACTGGGTTGAGATGCTATTGCTGACATGCATTGAACATATGGACTGAGACTTGCAAAAACACACGGTGGCTCCCTCGCCCAGTGAAAATTTCTGCAACCATTGGTTGTTTTCAAAAGGGGAAAGTCCATGAATATTTTTTATTAGATTATTACAATATTAGGTCATCCATGAAGCGAGTGCCACTCCAAAAATTCAAAGCGTACAAAAGCCCAAATTGGGCCTTTTGTCCGAGACGTATACGAGTTAAAGCCCTGATCATGGCCCTTCGCCCCAAGAGAGTAAAGCTACAAGTTCCATTCAAAAGTAGGCTAAAGCCATATCTAACATTCAATTTGCATACTATCATTTCAAGAATACTTATGATCAAGTTTATGTCTTGTTTCTGTTAAATTACAAACATATTCATTACTTTATTTTCTATTCATATGACATTAAGAGAGAGAGAGAGAGAGAGAGAGAGAGAGAGAGAGAGAGAGAGACAGACAGACAGGACAGACAGACAGACAGACAGACAGAGACAGAAAGACAGAGACAGAGAGAGACAGAGACAGAGAGAAAGACAGCTTTAATGCATAAGTGTGTGGTTTTTTATTTTCATTTCTATTTCTCAGAGAGTGAGAGTGCAATTATATCACTATGCAAAGACCTGTGCATTAAGTAATGTCCTGATGCCTTTTAATGAAAATGAAAGAACACTGACTTAAAAAAAGAAGAAGAAAAAAAAAACAGTAGAAACTTGACAGCCACATTCAGATTATTTACTGGTTCAGACTTAAGGTAATGCTGGTGGGAGTAACAGACTCTCGAATTTTGAACCTGGAGTCCTAGGACCCTTTAGAATTGATGTTGGGAATCTCAGAACCCCTTAAGTACAACAGCCATGGGTAGCCCTGTTATCCTTTTCTTTTATTTTTAATGATCTATGTTTTGAAGGAATACTTCTTGCTTTTTCAGGGTCTGATCAAATTTGCTGTACTTTGCAATACAATTTCTAAAACGATTTGGTTCCAACTCATGTCAGTGTCTGTTTACTCTGGTCTACTTTACAGAACACTCTTTCTGTGTGTGTGTGGGTTTTTTTTTTTCTCTTTTTTTCAAAGTAATTTCACTTTCACTTTTGAAGGAAAGAAACTAAGAAGGAGAGAGAACATATCAAGTCTGGAAACAGGTTGCCGACAGGTTTGCCTAGCAAAAAGCATTGTCTTGGAAGCCGACTCAATTAGCACCTTCATATCCACTAATCCAGGGTCTCGCAGTTGTTCACCCCTTGATTTAAAAAAAAAAATGTACCCACTGAGATATTTCAGGTGATTTTGGTTTCCTTTCCTTCGATCCCCCCAAAAGTGATAGAACATACTTGAATAAAGATATATTATTGAAATTGTACAAAAGTCTGGTACGGCCACACTTAGAGTATGGAAATATGATATGGTATCCCTTGCTCAAAAGGCAGTCAAAGGCAGTGGAGAAAGTACAAAGAAGGGCTACAAAGCTACTACGGGAATGCAAAAATATGAATTATGAACAACGGTTAAGATACTTAAACTTACATTCCTTAAAAGGTAGACGTATCCGCGGTGATCTGATCGAAGTCTATAAAATATTCAACGGTATGGTGGATGTACAAATAGAGCATTTTTTAAAACTTTATACTGATAGTGTTACAAGGAAGCCAGACGGGAAAATCTTCATTGAACACTGTCAGACTAATAAACGTAAAATGGTTTTTGGAAAAAGAATAACACATCTTTGGAATGATCTACCAACTAACACCAAGTTTGCACAGTCTACTAACTCATTTAAAAATCTCCTTGATGCGGATCATAAATTCACTAAATTGTTATTTGAATTTGATTAACAAACCAAAAGGAGCATACGCAACAAACCAATTCAGAATACTAAACAATATATGGATGGGGATTCAAGAAAGGCCGCGAGGCCTAGGCTACGTATATCAGCCTGTCCCCTTACTACTACTACTACTACTACTACATAACAGTCACAGTCATAATTCATGTGGCTGTGAAGCTCGAGCAATCGGCAGTGCTGTATCAGTGTTTTTACAGTGAACCACATGACATTGGACACGAAAAAAACAAGTCAAATACCAGTCACTTTTATAGACATACTGGAAGACAGTCAAAGGCTGCATTTGTTACGAAGAACTGGATAAAACGTTTTATGTTACCTTTACTTGCGGTGCACTTGCCTCAAGTGACAATTTTCCTTGGTCCTTCGCACTGGTCAATCTCTCAGGTGCGGCAACTAAGAGTGAACTCCCGTGTTCTTTTCATCTTTTTACCACAAAAGAATTAAACACACTTCAAATTTCTCTCTGTTGTTGTTGTTGTTGTTTTTGTTGTCTGTCATCATCGCATCCAAATTTGGGCAGTATTAAACAAATTGATGATAAGGTTATATGTTTGTAAATCATTGTTCTTCATAAGTACATTATAACTCACTAGCCGGTTACCCGGCGTCGCCTGGGTATTTTTAAAGAGAGAGACAGAGAGAGAGAGAGAGGTCTATAGGCCTACATTACTCACGTCTTCAGCCCTCGTTCAACCATTTATTTCTTATAAACCGATTTCTATAAAAAAAATGTAGTGAAAAATAAGAAAGAGCGGTTTTTAAAGGGGTTTTATTTTGATAAGATGTGGTGAATGGCGTTCCTAACATTCCTCTGTATCTGTAAACCGAACGATCATTACAATAGTAGGGCTTTAAACGGAGAACTCTAAAATCAGAGGATTTTTTTCAGGTTCTGCTGAATTTTACTTTGCCTTCAGACCCAAGTCATGATAAAGCGTTCTGTATTTACCTTAGTTAAAAGCAATATCATACAGAACATGGTTTTGTTTCTTTCTTAAACAGCAAAAGCAGTCTACATCTGTTCCATTTATCACTCAAACTTCTTACATATTAATTCTACTTTTCACATTAAAAAAAAAAAAAAAAAACCCGTATGCCAGCGAAATTGAAACATTGCCTGGGGATAGACAATGTTTTTTTGTTTTTCCCTGTGGAGCCAGGATGAACAGGCGATCAGGGTTGCCAACTCGTGAGCAGCCCACGTACAGCTGTCCATGCGCGAAGCAGGGCATGTCCAGGTGAAGGCCTGCCACCGTCAGCGGTTGTCCCTGGGCCTTGTTGATGGACATGGCGAAGCATGTGCGCACAGGGAACTGCAGCCGCTTGAACTGGAAGGGCAAGTCGGATGGGATGATGAAGATCCTTGGCAGGAACACATCCTCTCCTTTGTTTTGTCCAGTCATAATGGTGGCCTCAATGACGTGGGGCATCAGCTGCTTCACGACTAGTCGTGTTCCGTTGCACAGTCTAGGAGCATCCAGATTTCTCAGCAGCATGATGGGGCATCCCACTTTGAGGTGGAGAAGATGCGGCGGTGTGCCTGGAGGTGTCAGCGAGTGCAAGAACTCCGCTGGGTAGAGCACAGTCTCTGCTTCATCCACAACTGTGTCCACAGACCGGTAGAGGTATTCTGGCATTGGAAGCTGGTGCAGGAGCTGTTGGTTGATGGCACTGACCATGTCATTCCTGGGAGCTAGAATGGCTCTCTCACTAAGCCATGCTTGGTCCATGTACTTTGTGGTCAGGTGTGGTAAACCTTTTGCTGCAGCTCCTTGCTGTCTGCTACCAGCTGTGCACAGTCTTTTGGGATGGTGATCAAGTCCTCTTGGTCTTTGGGTACCTGTCCATTGCCAATGGAGAGGAGCTGATCAGCAAAGTGTTGCGCCGCTTCATCCCCCTGCAAATGAGCCCTCATGTTGGTAGTCAGGGTGATCTTGTGAACGCCCACCCATAGAGGTGAGGACTTGAGACAGATTGCAAGTTCATCTGCTGGTGTTCCTCTGTTGATGATGGGCAGGGTTTGGCGGAAGTCTCCAGCAAGAAGGAGTGTGACATCACCAAGGAGACCACCACCTCTGAGGTCCTGTAGGGTATGGTCAAGTGCTGCGAGGGCTAGCTTGTGGGCCATGGTGCATTCATCCCATACAATTAAGTGGCAGCGTCTGAGAACCTCGGCTTCATCAGTTCCTTTGCTGATGTTACATGTGTTACATGTGGGGGACTCCATGCGTGGCAGGTTGAGAGGCAGTTTGAATGTAGAATGAGCAGTCCTGCCTCCAGTTAGCAGAGTTGCAGCAATGCCGGAACTTGCAACAGCGATGGCTATTTTGCCTTGCTGCCGGATCGTTGCAAACAGCAGGTTGAGCACTAAGGTCTTGCTAGTGCCGCCTGGTGCATCAAGGAAGATAATACCACCAGCGCTTTGTGTGACGTTGTTCAGGACATAATGGTAAGCAGCGGCCCGGTCATGTAGCAGCTTGGGCTCGTTTTCTGCCACGTACTGAGCCATGTCGTCAGTGTTGTAGCTGGTCTCACGGAGCAGATGACTGGAAACGTGCACACGTTGATCTCGTTTAGGTGCAGGCAGACCATACAGGTGGAGCGCCTTCCCCCCTTGGCCCAGAACTTTGTCTTCCAGCAGCATGAGGGCTTCATTGAAGATGGCATCGTTGTAGTTTGCAGTCTGACTGGGCTGGTGCCAGCGCACCTGCACACACACACACACACACACACACACACACACACACACACACACACACACACACACACACACACACACAGAGATCAGTTAAGATATGATACTGAAAGGTATCTAATCAAAGTTGAGCAGACTAAAAAACAGAAATATAATAGATTCACACACACACACACACACACACACACACACACACACACACACACACACACACACACACACACACACATATACACTCACATACATGCACATTTACATTTACGCATGCATTCAAATAAGCACGAACATGATTAAGCTAGAGATTGATTTCGGATGTGCACATCATACTGTAAATCAGAATTAAAAAGCCAAATTATATAAGGTTACCTCCACAGATAAAAAAAAAATACAAGAAACAGTGAAGATAAGATATTCAAACAATATTCCAGAACTAATTTGAGAAAATTTACATTTACTAACAGAGTAACCAATTACTGGAATACATTAACAACTAACATCAAACGTGCACTAAGTACAAATACATTCAAGAACCTCATAGATAAACATGAATCAATACTTAAAATTAGATATGACTTTGATGGTTAAAGAATGAGCTAGTCAACGACCGTACCAACAAGACACCAAAAATAGAAGGGGCGTAAAAAGCCTAAACAGGCTAAGTTGTTTTAATGCAACGCCCCAATCCTGATCCTAAAAATCTACACAGACT
This sequence comes from Conus canariensis, assembly GCA_033310375.1. Classification (NCBI taxonomy): domain Eukaryota; kingdom Metazoa; phylum Mollusca; class Gastropoda; order Neogastropoda; family Conidae; genus Conus; species Conus canariensis. Next base: position 56,034,282 of record CM065725.1, read on the forward strand.
AAAGTCACTGTCCTGTACTCTATTTGTCTGTGTCCTTGGCGGTAACTAACCCCCTCTCTTTCTAAATTTCTCAACGTCAACGTCAATCGCTTCTCGGCCTTTTGGCTAAGATCAAAGTGTTGCATGGTTCTAACGACTTACAACATCACCCAGGATCCTGCCTGACGACGCCGTCTACCCCGGGGCCCTCCACCCGACCGCAAACACCAACCTCAACCAAACCTGCCAGCCTACAAGTCTTGCCAAGACGATCGACTCCATGCTGTAGCTTGCTGCGGCGACAAACTTGTCCCCAAAAGCTCATGCTGTGATGACGTAAAACTCATCTATTCATGTTGCATTATCATGATTATGTTTACTCTGGTTTCCATTGAAACAAACAATTCTTTACTTACGATGTAAAAGTCTTCAATCAAATGTCAAAGCCAGTACACAGAAATGAAGGCACAATGGTCAGGTGAAAGATTTTCTCGTGAAGATGAACGAGAAAATCTTTCACCTGACCTAGTCAGACAAGTTGTTGAAGTTTAAGTACTAGTTGCACCCTTGCATTCTTTTACACCTGTGTTATCAACTTTTTCTGGCCACTCAAAGGTAAGTAACAACACTTATAACTTTTGAAAGTTTGGTTTTTCTTTGCTGATTAGCGATGAGAGGAAGTCAAAGGGGAGCAAGAGGAGGAGGGCAAGATAGAAAACCTCGTTCAAATTCTAATAGAAGAAACAGTTCAGTGGCAGAGAAAGATACAGCTGCCGCCATCTCTACACCCAAACAAGCAATGAGAACTAAGTTCTTCATTTGCCCTAAATGTGAAAATGCTGTAGAGGAAGACCAAGACAGTGACAACTGTCATGACTGCAAGCAGTGGTTTCATAAAGATTGTACGCTTCTTAGTGACAGAGATTTCAGTTATCTTTGTGAGGTTTCAGCATCTAAAGCAGGCATTGAATGGACTTGTGAAACGTGCCAAGCAGGGGAGGGGGAAAAAAGGGCGACTTAGAAGCAAAACTTGACAGATTGATTAGACTTTTCGAGTCTGTTGACACGAGGCTTTGCAGACTAGAATCAGGATGCTCAGGGGAAGCTCTTGATAAAAAGATCGAAGAAGTTGTGAGTAAAAAGAGTTGTGGGATGAAAAAGCAGAAAGAGAAAATAGAGAACTGAATCTGATTACAAGCAATCTGAAGGATAGTGTCAAGACTGATAGAGCAGAGAAGCAAATGGATGACATTGAAGCAGTGAAGAACATAGTGCAGAAAATTTGTCCGGACCTAGAGGGTGAACCCATTGAGGAAACTGTCCGATTGGGAAAAGTGAATATAGGTTCGTAATCCATTACTGCGAATAAAGGTTCGAACAACAGATATCAAAAGAGAAATCTTGACAAACGCTCGCCAGCTTAACACAGGAGTCCAATATCGGGCCAAAAGA
>CM065725.1:56040712-56128212 GCA_033310375.1 Conus canariensis
CTAAGCTAATACCGGACATTTGTGATTATTCATATGAAGATAGATTAAGGAACCTACGGTTGCCATCCCTCAAAGCCAGAAGGGTAAGAGGAGATCTGATCCAAACTTTAAAAATTTTCAAGAACCTAGATGATATTGATCAAGCATGTTTTTTTGAACCTGCACTAACCAATATAACCCGTAACAGTTGTGACAAAGTACAAATACAGCAATTTAATACTAATATAAGGAAATATTCCTTCAGCCAGAGGATAGCATCAATTTGGAATAATTTAACTCCTAACATCAAACGTGCACCAAATACTCAGTCAGTCAGTCAGTCTTTCCCCTGACCGCTGGGGTTGTTGGGGGGACGTGATGAGGCAGCCGCCGTTTCTCTCCAGGCTCTTCTGTTTGTAGCTGTCGTGAGGAGATCTGGCATGGTCATTTTGGTCCAGTCCTTTATATTTTCGGACCAACTCTTTCTCTGCCGTCCTCGTCTGCGCCCTCCTTCAACGGCACCTTGAAGGATGGTTTTGGAGAGGGTGTTGTGACGAATGACGTGGCCAATCCATGCAATCTTCTGTCATTTGACAGTTGCCAGAAGTGGTTCGTGGGGCCCAGCTAGGTTGGTGACCAGGTTCCGCACATAATCATTGATCTTGTGTTCTTTGTAGGAGATGCGGAATAATTTCCTCAGGCACCTGGTCTCAAACGCCTGGATTCTTCTTTCTGTTTCGGCCATCAGTGTTCATGTCTCGCAGCCATATAACAGGATGGAGACGACTAGTGACTTGTAGAGCCGGAATTTTGTGAGGAATTTGATGTTGCTCTTCCACACCCTGTTCAGTCTGGCCATCGCTGCTGATGCGGAGTTGATCCTGATTCGGATTTCTGCCGTGCAGGTGCCATCTTTCGACAGGGTTGCTCCCAAGTACCTGAAGCTGGTCACTTCTTCCAGGGGCTCACCATTCGTGGTTATGTTGGCACTGCTGTTAGTCGTGCTGTTGACCATGACCTTTGACTTCTCTGTGCTGACCTCCATGCTGTAGGCACTTGCTCTTGTGACAAGTCTGTTTGTCAGATCCTGGAGCTCGGTGTTGCTGCCCCACATGAGGTCGATGTCATCTGCAAAACGAAGGTTGCAGACCGGCCTGCCACCAATGCTGATGGAGGTGTGATATTCTTCGAGGGTCTCTTGCATGAATCGCTCCAGAAAGATGTTAAAAAGTACTGGAGATAGTAGGCACCCTTCTGGATCTGGATCTGGAACATTACGTCGCAGGAGCCAATCAACGGCTATAAACACGACGGAACGGGGAGAGCGCAAAAAATAGTTTTTAAATAGTTTAAAAAGCCACCACTTTGTCCTAACAATCTTCTACTGGGTTAAGGTCTCTGTGAGTAGCCACAACAGGTTATCTACAGGTTTAAAAAACACAAAAAGCTGGCTAAAAACCCTACTGCTGTCAAGATGCTAGTAGGTAGGCGATGTTGATCTGCCAAGTGCTGATGTAAATGCACTGACAGAGCCTGCACTGACGATATCCTCCCCTAGATGATTCCAGTCCATCACTGTCTGCACGAAGAAGGAGTGGGTGTACTGACTTGTGTTACAGACAGGTAGTTTGAAGCCGCGAGTGTTTCTGACCACACGATGTTCTGTAATATTGGAGACTTCGAAGTCCTCATACTTGGGGGGTCGTGTCCGTCTGCGGCCAGCACTCACAGGGGTCAGGAAGTTTTTTGGGGAATGGCGGGGATGAGATTTCCCGCTATCTTGAACATCAGGCCTAGTTGTGCCTGTCTGCGATGATCAGCCAGCGGGGGGAGATTCAAGTCCCGCAGCATTCGGCTTACGCAACCTGGTTCCCTGGACCTATAGTCCTTTGTGATGAAGCGTGCTGCCTGTCTCTGTACCCTCTCCAACTTCTCGATGTCCTGTTGGTAATATGGGTCCCACACTGTAGCTGCATACTCCAGTCTGGATCTCACCAGTGCGATGTACGCCAGGCACCTGCACTCCTTTGGGCAATTCCTGAGATTCCGGCGTAGGAAGCCCACTGTTGATCCAGCTTTTCGAGCAATATTTGCAATGTGCTGACCCCATTTCAAGTCATCTGAGATGAGTACTCCTAACTATGGGTTTTGCTGAACCTGTTTCAGAAAGACTCCATTGAGGCTGTACATATAGGTAGACTTGCTCCGGGAGGACAGGATATAACATTTCTGTGCGTTGAAGCGCATCCCCCATCTCTTGGCCCAGTCCTCAAGGTGTCTCAGGTCTTCTTGCAGGGTGATGTGGTCCTGAAGGGTGTTGATGTTGCGGTACAGTAGGCAGTCGTCAGCGAAGAGTCATACTGTTGACTTCACTGCTTCCGGTAGGTCATTGATGTGGCACAGAAAGAGTAGTGGCCCCAACACTGTGCCCTGAGGGACACCGGAGTCGACTGCTACCTCGCCTGATGCCTCTCCCTCCAGCACCACTCGCATCCTCCTTTTCGTCAAAAAGTCAGTGAGCCATTTAAGAATAGGTCCTCGTACTCCATAATGATCGAGTTTGTGGAGTAACTTTTTGTGAGGTACCGTGTCAAAGGCTTTACTGAAGTCCAGTATCACCACATCGGTTTGCTTCCCGGCATTGTAGGACTCGAAGAGATCATGCATTGTGGTAATCAGCTGCGTCTCACAGGAGTAGCTGGATCTGAAGCCGTGGTTTCTGTCTGTCAGTATGTTGTGCCTATCCATATGGTTCCGAAGGTGACGACAGATGATATGTTCCAGGAGTTTGCAGGCCACTGAAGTTAGAGAAACTGGCCTGTAATTTTCTGTCTTGTTTCTGTCTCCTTTCTTGAAAACCGCCGATATGTTTGCTGACAGCCAATCCTCTGGTAACTGGCCCGTATGTATGGAACGCCTGTAGATGCAGGTCAAGGCAGGAGCGATGGCATCGGCGCAGGTCTTAAGGATCCTGTTTGGTATTCCATCCGGTCCACCTGCTTTTGCTGGATTCAAGTTCTTCAGCAGCTTGGCTACTCCGTTTGTGTCGATGATGAGCTCATCCAAAGTTGGAAAGGGTGCCCCATTCATCTTCGGAAGTGGTGTGCCGTCATCTGGTGTGAAGACGGATTTGAACTGATCCAACAAGATCTGTGCCTTGGTCGCGCCATCACTCTGGAGGGTCGTGCCTTTCTTCAATGGTGCCACACCAGTACTGTCTTGGCGTCTAGACTTGACGTAGTTCCAGAAGGGCTTCGTGTTGTTATTCCGGAGTCCTTGTCTGACTCCGACTGTGGTTGGGAAGAACTGGCCCTGCTGGCTGTTGAGGAGTACTGTGCTGCTGGAGTGTTCGTAGAGGGCCTGGATGACTTGGACGAGCCTCTCATCAATGTTGAAGTCTCTGAGAACCTGCCATAGGCCGTTGTGCCACACCAAATACTAACTCTTTTAAAAATCTTATCGACAAGCATAAAACAATTACTGATATCACGTTCGACTTTGGTGGTCGAAAATAAAAACTGGGCTCGCTATAGACCTGACCGATAAACGAGTAGACTAAGAAGGGGCATATAAAGCCGTGAGGCTATGATAAAATAAATCATCGCCCCAAAACCTGAACCTCAACCTGAACCTAACCATTGTGCCTTCATTTCAGTGTACTGGCTTTGACATTTGATTGAAGACTTTTACATCGTAAGTAAATAATTGTCGGAACTGTATTTCTGCTATTCTGTTAATTTACTTGTGATTATAAAGTTCTGTAAAAATTCGTGATAAAAGCGAAAACTGCAAGTTCATGATGGTTAAAACTCGGCAATATAAATTCAAAGACCTTAGTGACGCACGGATTCTGTGCACATAGGCGAGCTCAGCGGAAGTGCGCCTTGCGTGAAAAGTGTTCACTGACAGTCAGGTAAACAAGCAGACGAACTCCGAGAGTACAGCACATGGGCTCGAAGAGAGCGGACCGGCTAACTTGTTAGTTAAAGGAGCTACGTCGTGCTGACAGTGACACTAGTGATAGATCATTGCTAGGGCCTCCTGTTAATAGGAGACAGTTTGGCCCTAGCGCTGCGACAGGACAGCCGTTGACGGTTACACGGCTTTGACAGTTCTGACAGCACCACTACTAGACTCGGGGACTTCGACACAGTGATACTGATAGTGACAGACTCGACTTGGTAGTTGGTGCCATTGAAGGGCTTGGGAAAGAATCCTGACGACCACCAAGCCAGTGTCTGGACTGACCCGGTAAGGTAGAGAGAGAGAGAGAGAGAGAGTGTGTGTGTGTGTGTGTGTGTGTGTGTGTGTGTCTTCTTCTTCTTCCGTTGAGTCTCCACAATCAACAGGCTGATTATTATGAGACTGTGAACGGGGGATCTGCTGCAAAAAACAAACAAACAAATAAACAAAAAAAACAACAACAAAAAAAAAACACCTATTCTAATTCCTTTTTCATAAACATGAGATTACACACATTCATACCACAAAGTGACACCCCCCACCCCTAACTTACCTACTCACTAGCCAACACAAAAAAAAGCCATTGAAGGGCTTGGGAAAGAATTATGTTATGTGGCCACAATCAACACTGATTATTTTGCCACCAAATAGAAGGTTTCCATGAACCGGCTGCCCGACTTAAAAAAAAAAAGAAAAAAAAAACTTCTCCAAAGTGTAGGGAAACTCAACAACAGTCGAGAGCTTCAAGGCACGGCTCTCAGCGCGTCACTAGTGCTAGGCTGCGCACTCCTCCCACCGTTGCGTTCATGTCATAAGTGGCAACAGCAATGTACTCGACAGACTTTAGACCCTTCTTATGTTGACGTCATGACTTTTTGTCAGTCAGATCGCTATTCAGTGAGGACGGGAGGCGGGGTGGGAGAATAATCTTAAAATATGTTCTTGATATTTATTCTTTCTGCTGCTGCATTGAGTAGAAAATACTGAGTTGAAACTCTTTTGGTGTCCAGATAAAGAATTTTTGGACATGTTACCTGTGCTCTGTAAATAGGCAAATCTATATAACTGTGATCATTAATTTTATTGAAGATGTAATGGTACCATTCTCTTTCTTCCACTTCTTCCTCCATCAGGTGAATGTCTTTAAATGTGGAAATGTGGTATGGTCTCCATAGCATAAATCTTAAAGGTATTCCTGTGGAAATTCCTTTTTTTGTTTTCAACAGGAAAACAATCCACAGTTGACGGTGCACATTAAACTGGGAAAAAGAGGTTGAGAGAGAAAGGAACTTGAAAGAGGAGTATAGGATCACTGGGTGTGCAACAGCAACTATGTAACGGCCACATATCAGCCTGGGCATCAGCCTGGTTGACCAGGGCCCCACATCTCTCGTCTCACTTTTTCTACATACATAGACACACACACACACACACACACACACACACAGTGATGATTTTAAAAAGTTGTCAGTTCACTGTGCCTGTGAAAATCAGCCAGGCAATGATGGTGGTTTCAAAAGCCTGATTGGAACTGACGGTGAGACCTACATCTGAAACCTGATTCCACAGGTGAATTTTAAAGGGTAAAGGAGTGGACGTGTAGGACTACTGACAAGCAGTATCTCTAGTAACCTGTTGTTCTCCTGAATGTGCCTTCTAATTTTAAGAGAAAGGGGACAAAATCAAGGAGGGATTAACTTAAAAAAAAAAATTCACGTTGATTCTCTTCTAAACATGACGTCCATCTTTTGTTTTTTTAACTTTGTGAAAAAAAAATCTTGGATGACGAAGTGGACATCGCGGCAGAATGATCAAAAGCCCTTTTAAATAGTTGATAGTTTGCAGTTGTTAAGTCCTCTGTAATGGACAGTCTAGAGCCTTTCAACTTGCGCCATTCTGACAGCACTGACATCTTGAAATAAAATCGGAAATGAAATGAGGCAGGGAACAGTAAACGATAAACAGTAAACAAGTGGGGTATTTTTTGCTCCCATAAGAAAACCTAACACAGAGTAACTTTTATTCAAGACTGGCACAGCCTTTTAAACTTGAATAAAATCCCCACTATTAGATTGTTCGTCTATGTATTTGTCTGACTTTATTCAAGTTTAAAAGGCTGTGCCAGTCTTGAATAAAAGTTACTCTGTGTTAGGTTTTCTTGTGGGAGCAAAAAATACCCCACTTGTTTACTGTTTATCTTGAAATAAGCCGAAAGGTGACTGGTCTTGGGTTTTCCATTACACCCCTATTACTTGTACAGCATGCAATGTCCACATCTGCTGAAGACACCGTCTTTACACCAAGCTTGTTGTTAAACAGTTCAGCATAGTGCTTTACACAATCTTCTCTTGCCTCTTCCCTTCCCACCTGCTTCCCAAACACATGCACACTCCACTTTCTACCGTGTTGTTCACTATCATTCTTTTCCTTTGCGTAGAGCGGTGTAATCTCTTTCGTTTTCTCAGTCACTGCACTCTTCAGTTCTCTGTTTTATTCTTAACTGTACTTATTTCTGATGTAAGTTAATCGTTTTCAGTTTGCAAATCAATCACACTGCTCAAGCGCATCGATTCGCTTAGACTGTGCTTAGACTGTGCTGTTGTTAGTCTGATCATTTCAGTTTTCAATGTCTGGATCTTGGCCTTTACTGTCTCCAAGTCATCTTTGGTTGGCATGTTATACAGTGCATCTTTAACCCGTTCCCTGCCTGCTACAAGTGCCACTCGTAGTGGAAACCAGAAATCACTACACCGGTATACGAGTGTTCCTCGTAGTAACTTCACCATGGAAAGAGGAAAACTCTCAATGGGAGACGACTGTCTAAAATGTTTCCACCTCTTCTACTGATGTCAAAGAAAGGGTTCTTTCCCTTCAAGCGACCGGCCACTGACCATAGGATATTGTGGGTTGAGAGGTAACAGCTGATTAGTATATTCAAGATGGCAGCTCAACCTAGCACTTCGTCGACGCATCCCATTTTGAAGCGTTACACTGCGCTTGATGTTTTAGATGACGTTCTAAATTATCAAGATAATGGTGAACAAGACCTTTGAGGATCGGATCCTGATAGTAGCGATGAGGAGAAGATGGATGGGAATCAGCACCATCCACTTTTATCGGAGATAGGTGCTGGTGATGACGTGGCTTCATTGTTCGTTGCACATGACAGCTGTGAAGAAAGCGCCGTTAGTGAGGGTGACGAAGCGAAAATAGCGGAACCCATGCTATCAACAAGCACTGCACCCCCTTCTGTCATGAGGGACAGGGTCGTGGACGAGGTGGGAACTCAGGACGACGGCGAGGGTCCCATAGAAGCGGCCGGGGGCATGGCATGGGGCATGGCCAGCAACAGCTGATCAGAGAATGGAAGGAGCAGACGCACAGCCCCCCCAATCTGGGAATCCTGGTCTGAAAGTCAACAGTGCCAATTTTCGGCCTGTTGACTGTTTGGAATTATTTTTTGCTGACCTCATAAATCATCTGGTCATTCAGACCAACCTTTATGCTGATCAGCTTCTGGAAACACACCCCAATCTTCCAGAGTTATCATGGGCCAACAAGTGGGATAAAATGGATGGAGCAGAAATGAGGTTTCTGGGCCTGGTTCTACTGATGGGCATTGTCACTGTGCGCCTGCCTTCCATTGAACTGTACTGGTCCAAGAAGGTGCTGTGCAGAGTTCCTGTCTTCAGTTCCATCAGACCAGAAACCAGTTTCGGGCAAGTAGCTCTATTTTTCTTTTATTTATTCATTTTTTTACAACTTGATTCTTCATTCCTCCACTATCTATTTTCCATATTTCTCTTCTTTGCCCTATTTCCTACTGAAATCACATAATTATGGCAAATAATGACTGTATGGATAGGTGGGACCCTGTGTGTGTGTGTGTGTGTGTGTGTGTGTGTGTGTGTGTGTGTTGTATTTGTATTTGTGTGCACACATGTGCGCATAAGCATTATTTATTTATGTATACAAGTTTTCCATACAAGTTTGTTCATTTTGTAAAACACAGAAACACTCGTCCACAGCAGTTTTTTTGTACCATTGTGGTGTTTTTATATTCATGTGTGTGTGTGATACTGTTAGTGTGTGTTTGTGTATATTTGTACGTGTGTGTGTGTGTGTGTGTGTGTGTGTGTGTGTGTGTGTGTGTAGGCTTGTGTGTATGTGTGTGTGTGTGATATGTGCGTGTGTGTGTGTTTGTGTGCACAAGTGCGCGTAAGCATTATTTATTTCTGTATGCAAGTTTTCCATACATGTTTGTTCATTTGTAAAACACAGAAGTACTCATCCACAGCAGTTTTTTTGTGTGTGTAAAATTGTGGTTTTTTATATTCATGTGTGTGTGATACTGTGTGTGTGTGTGTGTGTGTGTGTGTGTGTGTGTGTGTAGGCTGTTTGTGTACATGCATGTGTGTGTGGTGTGTGTGTGTGTGTGCACGAGTGCGCGCGCGAGCGCACCCAGTTGTGGATTTGCTTACTTGAGACTTTTATTTTGTATTTCAGATTCTTTTTCAGTTACTGCATTTCAATGACAATGCAGCCATGCCAGTGCAAGGTGATCCAGGGTACGACCAGCTCTACAAGATTCAACCCATTCTGGTTCATCTGCATGAAAAGTTCCAGAAACTTTATTTTTCCAACCTACAGTGTTTTTTTTTTTTTTCTCACCTATGCATGTATTCATGATTTTCTCAATGCTGTGATCAGACCGAGTGCCATCGGTGAAAGAAGATCAAGTGGAGTATAACATGAATCCCTGTGTGTGTTGTTTTTAACCACAATTTGGACAGACAAAAAGAAAGAACACCACCCCCTAAAATTATGAAGCAGGGAATGCAGACAACCTGAGGATTATGTCCAAGCCTGTGAAGTTTAGTACGGCAAGTGCTGGATTCCTATACAGAACAGCATGGCAGTAATGTAAACTAGTGTGGAGTGTAAAGTGCTTAGAGCTTGGTCTCTAGCCGAGAATAGGCGCTATATAAGTATTCATAATAATAATAATAATAATAATAATAATGTGAGTACAATATGTTCAGAAACTCTAACACAGTTCCTACAGTGTTTTGTGTGATAACAAATGGATACAATGTGTGTATGGGTTTTTCTTTTTTCTTCTTCAACAGAGAATTGTTTATTTTTTTCTTCAGACTTTTTTTTTTCCATGGTTGTCATTTTGAACATTTACTTATAAGTATTATACTATAACAATTTAGACCACACTGTATACTTACAGTGATGTTGAGTAAACACTAACAGATGTTTTTGTCAGTGTTTTACAGATTTTATGTGTTGTAACATGTGTTTGTGTTCAGAAACTGTTTTTTTTTTTTTTTTTTTTTTTGTAAAACCATCATTCATTATATCCCTGTCCATGCCATAATGGCCGAGAAAATTATTCTTATATAGCATCATGGCTTGGAGTATAAGGAAAGATAAGCCATAAAATCTAAGTCATATGTCAACAAATAGATAAGCAGTGATGGAGGTACTGAACCTACCCCAAATTGTAAAATTATACCCCTTTCTAGTGGAATTGGGGTACCACCAGTAACATACAGATTATTACACAGAGGGACATTTATTGAGAACAATATGAATCCCAGGTGTTCGTAATGCTGTTGAGCAAACACCAAAAGGTATTTTTGTTGTGTTTAGTGGGCTTGTATGTGCTGAATTGTTCTAAAACTCTCAAATCGAAAACAAAACAAAAACTGTTTTATCACATGTTATTAATGTGCACTATCATTATTACTAACAAAATCAAATTAGAATGATGTGAAATTGTAGAGAAGGGTATAAGAAAGTAATTCACAAAAAATCAAAGAAATAACTCAATAAATGGATGAGTAATGCACATGCTAGTGAACATACCGCAAAAGAAACACAATTATGCCCCTTTTTACCTGGAAAATAGTACCCCCAATTATGAGCAGATTGTCATCAAGAATAACATTCCTTGGGACTTAAATGACTGTCATGTGTTAGTGCTGATGTTGAATAAATAGGAAGACCACTTTTTCAGTGTTTTCACTCATTTTATATGGTGCAATGTGTTTTTGTGTACTCAAACTGTTTTTTTTTTTTTTTTGTTTTTTTGTAAAACCACCATTCATTATATCCCTGTCCATGCCCTAATGGCCAAGAAAATTAGTTATTCTTATGCAGCATCATAGTTTTGGGGTATAAAGAAAGACAAGCCATAAAATGTCAACAAATAAATAAGCAATGATGGGGGTACTGAACCTACCCAAATTGTAAAATTATGCCCCTCTCTAGTAGAATTGGGGTACCCCCAGTAACATACAGATTATTACACATAGGGACATTTCTTGAGAACAATGTGAATCCCAGGTGTTTGTAAATAATAAATTTGCTCCATTGGATGCAGACGATGACTCGGAGATGACCTGATTTCTCTCCTATTCATCCACTGCACCATGGACAGTAAAATAATCCATTGGAATATCCGTGGCCTAAATTCAAACTTTGAGGAGCTGCAGCTTCTGTGTAGCTCTTCAAGAAACTAAAATTCAAAGCCAGAAGACCTTCACTCTTTCTGGCTTTAATATTCTTTCCAAACCTGCACAACCATCCACATTGGGACTGTCGGGCGGTGTTGCCCTTCTTTTACGTAAAAGGTATAACGACTACCGGATTTACACAGGTCACTCAGCTAGGAATAGCACTTACTTGGAGCTTTCGACAGACCTCCGTCTGTCTTCTTCAGCGGTGGTGTGGCTACTGGGTGAACTGGCGTTCAGTGCACACGACCGAACATGGGGTGTTGTACACCGATGGCATAAAACTTTGCTGTTTAGTCCTGTCGCTCTGACTACCCCCCTTCAGGCTGTAGTTGCGAGAGTCTCTCTCCACAAAACTATTACAATTTGCTCACTATATCTGCCACCTTCTGTCCCGGTTTGTCGTCAGGATCTTGTCAGTCTGATTGGAGAACTTCCTCGACTTTTTTTGCTGTTGGGTGACTTTAATGGACACAGTCCTCTCTGGGGTAGTGTCAGTTCATCATCCAGAGGTCTGCTTCTTGAAGATGTCCTTTCCGACTTTGATTTGTGTTGTCTGAACGATGGATCTCCAACTTGCCTCCTCTTCCACAGGCTCACTTTCGTGTTTAGATTTGTCGATATGTGACCCCTCGCTGGTCCTGGACTATGGGTGGTCTGTCCATGATGATTTGCACGGAAGTGACCATTTCCCTGTTCTATTAAAACCCATACTAACTGAAACCGTCTCTGTCTCACAACATCTTAATTACAAGAAGGCAAACTGGAATCTTTTTGCAGCCAGTATTTCAAAAGAATTCCAGGAGATTAATTTTCTTCAGAGTCCAGACCCTGCAGAATCTCTGACCAATACTGTGATAAACTGTGCTAAAACCTGTATTCCAATGTCTTCCGACAAACTCCAACTGCCCAAAACACCCTGGTTTAATTCTGACTGCCAACACATCTCAAAAGTATGCAAACGGGCTCAGCGTCGGGTATACCAAAGACCTTCAGGTCCCACCGCTCGAGCCCATCAGAAACTCCGTGCCAAATCGAGACACACTTTCAAAATCAGTAAACGTCAGTCTTGGAGAAACTTCTGCTCCGGGCTGACATCTAAAACTTCAAAGAAAAAAGTCTGGAACATCATCAGAAAAATCAAAGGGAAGAACACCAACCCCTCCATTCATCACCTGAAATTTGCCGATGCTCTGATAACTGACAAACAAGCTGTTGCCAATCTGTTGGCCTCCACCATCCAACAGAACTCCTCATCTTCAAATAAATCTGCACCCTTTTTAAGAAACAAACAAATCAGAGAGAAATCTTCATACAATTTCACATCAGACAACTCTGAAGCCTACAATTTTCCTTTTTCAATCAATGAACTGAAAACAGCTTTGCAAACCTGCAATGATTCTGCCCCTGGTCTGGATGACATTCATTATCAGGTTTTGAAACATCTTCCAGAAAGCTGTCTCCAGACCCTTCTTCAAGTCTACAACCACATCTGGACCACAGGGTGCTTTCCGCCCTCCTGGCGGAAAGCCATGATCATTCCAATTCCTAAGCCTGGAAAAGACCTTACCAACCCTTCAAACTATCGTCCAATAGCTCTGACCAGCTGTCTCTGTAAGCTGATGGAAAAGATAGTCAACTCCCGTCTGATGTGGAAGCTGGAAACCGATGGCCTTTTGGCCAGTGAATAGTGCGGGTTCTGGAAGTACCACTCGACAGTTGACCATTTAGTCTGTCTGGAAACCACCATCCGCAACACCTTTGTCAATAAACAGCATGTGGTCGCTATCTTTTTTTTTACCTAGAAAAAGCGTACGACACCACCTGGAAATCAGGAATCCTTATGGATCTGCACAAACTTGGTTTTCGTGGTCATCTGCCTCTGTTTATCCAAAACTTTCTGGCTGACCGACAGTACCAGGTGCGTTTTGGCACCACACTCTCTGACATCCATGGGCAGGAGTTGGGTGTACCTCAGGGGAGCATCCTTTCTCCTGCCCTTTTCAGCATTAAAATCAATGACATTGTCAAATCGGTAAACCAGGGTTCCGAGTCCTCTCTGTTCGTTGACGACTTCGCGCTGTACGCAGTGGAGCTTCTTACGCCAGCATACAGCGTCGACTCCAACTTTGTGTCAACAAGATCCAACAGTGGGCCAAGGAAAACGGATTTACCTTCTCACGTACCAAAACTCAGTCAATCCATTTTCACAATTTTCGTCAATTTTTAGCTGATCCTGAAATTCGTCTGGACAAGTCCACCACTCCAGCTGTTAAAGAAGCCAAATTCCTAGGAGTTATTTTTGACCAAAAACTCAACTTTCTCAGCCACATTAAAAATCTCAAAACTTCTTGCCAGAAAGCTCTGAATATTCTGTGGGTCGTAGCACACACTGACTGGGGCGCTGATAAGAAAACTCTGCTGCACCTCTACAGAGCCTTGGTCCGTTCCAAACTGGACTATGGTTGTGCTGTGTACGGCTCTGCAAGACCGTCTTATCATAAACTCTTGGACCCTATCCACCATCAAGGGCTTCATCTCTGTCTTGGAGCATTCCGCACCACCCCTGTGTACAGCCTGTATGCAGAGGTAGTTGAACCCTCACTGTCCAACCGCAGGCTGAAATTGTCTTTGAATTACTATATCAGACTGTTCTCTGAACCGGAAAACCTTGCCTGTGACTGTGTCTTTGACCCCCCAGTTTCAAAGCAAATTCGAAAACAACCCAACTGTATTCCGCCGTTTGGTCTTCGTATGCAGCCTCATGCGCAGAATGCAGGTCTAGACCTAGGAGTTGTGTCCGATTTTTTCCAAGTTTCCAGATGAGCCTCCATGGACCTTTTCCACACCAAAAATTTGCTTTGATCTTGCAGCTTTTTGCAAAGAATGTACCAGCTCTGTGGCATACAAGGCATTGTATGCTGACCTCTGTTTGAAATTCCCATCCTATCAGAAAATTTTCACTGACAGTTCCAAGTCTGAAGATGGAGTGGTCTGTGCAGCCTATTGCCCTGGTGCTCCTTCTCAAATACTGTTAGAACATATTCCTTCAGATGCTTCTGCTTACTCTGCTGAACTTACAGCTCTGGTTCTGGCACTGAGGATAATCTCACAATCTAAGAAGAGGGACTTTCTGGTTCTGTCAGATTCACTGTCAGCTTTGGAGGCCATAGTTGGCCGCAACCTTCAGATTCCCGAACTTTTACACTTTTTTGAACTTTTTACCAAGTTGAAAGTGGATGGTTACAACATTATTCTGGCTTGGGTTCCTGGTCATGTTGGCATCGGAGGGAATGAAATGGTTGATCGTTTGGCCAAGAATGCCACAACAGAGAAACTGTCAAACACATCTATCCCCTGCTCAGATCTGAAACCCAAAATCAACGATTATGTCAGAGACCTCTGGCAGGAGGATTGGAATACACAGACGGATAACAAACTCTTTCAGATCCGTCCAAACCTAAGGAGTTCCTCTCATCTATGTCTGGTGGTCGTAAAGAAGAGACAGTTCTGTGCCGGCTGCACACCGACCATTCGTATTTTACCCATTCATCCGTGGTGCATTCCATGTCATGTGCCACTCACAATGAAACATATTCTTTTAGAGTGTTGGGACTTGCACGATGTGAGACACGAACATTTTACAGCAGATTCCATGAAAACCTTGTTCAGAGACGTTCCGCCTGACACGATCTTTGAGTTCTTGAAAGAGATTAAAATTTTTCATTGGATCTGAGATTTTACAGTGGAAAGATTTTTAACTAACTTTCGGATGGGTTTTTCAATGTATTTTAAAGGATTGTGTACATGAATGACTTGTGAGTTGATTTTAACATGGTGACAGCCCTGATGTGGCCGTTTGCGGTCGGCTGGGCTATAAGCAACATTATCTTATCTGAACCTACCCCAAATTATAAAATTATGCCCCTTTCTAGTAGAATTGGGGTACCCCAGTAACATACAGATTATTACACAGAGGGACATTTATTGAGAACAATATGAATCCCAGGTGTTTGTAATGTTGTTGAGCAAACACTGAAAGGTATTTTTGCTGTGTTTAGTGAGCTTTTATGTGCTGAATTGTTCTAAAACTCTCAAATTGAAAACAAAACAGGAACTGTTTTATCATACAGTATTAGTGTGCACTATCATTATTACCAACAAAATCAAATTAGAATGATGTGAAATTGTAGAGAAGAGTATTTAAATAATTCACACACAAAAAATCAAAGAAATAACTCAATAAATGGATTAGTAATGCACACGTTAGTGAACATACTGTAAAAGCATGATTATGCCCATTTTTACCTAGAAAATAGTACCCCCAATTATGAGCAGATTGTCATCAAGAATAACATTCCTTGGGATTTATATGGCTGTCATGTGTTAGTGCTGATGTTGAATAAATGGGAAGACCACTTTTTTTTTTTTTTATTGTTTTGACCGATTTTGTTTGGCGCAATGTGTTTGTGTATACTCAAAACCTGTTATTTTTGGTAAAATCTTTATAATTTTGTTAATTTCTGCTAAACTAATTATCAGCATAATCAAGTTATTTTGATAGGACATTGTAGACAAATGTATAACAACAAAACATGCCAAAAATCAGAGAGATCTGACAAGAAATAAGTGAGCAGTAACCATTTTAGTGAACCTACCCCAAAAAGCAAAATTTTGCCTTGGCATACAGTTATTCAAATGTGCTATTATACTGTGGCAGTGAAGGAGTTAATTTCCTGAAATGCATATTTTACCTGCATATATCTTTATCTTAGGTTTGAACAGTTTCCTTACAATCCTGTTTCTGTTTATTTTACACAGCTTCTCTTGCCACTGTCTGTTAAAGGACTGGATCCTGATTTATTGAGTGAACACAGAGGGAAATTTTTCTTCTAAAATTACGTTTAATCTAGTACACTTACTGTGGCTCACTAATGCAATAAGTGACAGTGGTTTGCTATCCTTGCCTTATGCACAATAAAGTCCGTATGAACAAGAACCCTGATAGGGCCTCGTGTCTTGCGCATGCCCAGATCATTCCTCTTTTCGAAGTAACTAATACCCTGACTGTGAAATCAAGGGAACCAGGAAGGTGGGAAGGAGGGGGTGGGGGTGGGGGGGGACTCTGTGTGAGCCACGGTAATATGTTAAATTAAATGTAATTTTAGAAGAAAAATTTCCTTTTAATTATACATACTATACTGTGGCTCACTAATGCAGAGTAGCACTACCAGGAAGGTGGGCTTACCTGGTTAACGTCTGGAGGAGTGAGAAGAGCCAGGGTGTGTGGCAGAGATGAGATGTTGAGCCACCACAGCTGAGGCAATATCCTTAGACCCATCATCGCGCAGACGGGAGACGTCGCGCAAGTAGAACTGGATGAAGATGCCCGGGGAACACCAGTACGCGGCATCCAGGACACTTTGAATACTGGGATTGTGGGCAACTGCCAGCGATGAGGCCCATGCTCTAATTTCATGGGGCCTTGGTGAAAAGACAGCCAAATCCATGTCAGGCCTCACATACGCAGCTTCGATTACTTCTCTCGGCCATCTAGAGATCAGTGAGCATCTGATTTCCTCCTTATAACTTTCATCATAAGAGATAAACAGGCGGTGTTGCTTCGAGCGAGAAGACTTCGTCCACTTTCTATACACATGCAGGGAGTGCATCAGACAGAAATGCAGTCATCATCGTCTGGGACGAGGATAGAGGTCAGAGGATGAATGGAGCTAGTCAGAGAAGGAGAACCTGGCGACTGGTATTTGGCTAAGAATTCGGGGAGGAGCTGAAGAGACATTGAGCCATCCGATTCGAAGGCTACATCCCCGGGAAGCCCACTAAGAGCATGTACTTCACTGCAGTGCCTTCCCAAAGCCAGAGAAACAAGAAAGGCTGTCTTGAAGGAGAGGAACTTCAGAGAACACTCTCTGATGGGCTCATACGGAGGGAGCCTCAGGGAGGAGAGGACTAGAAAGAGAGCCCATGCTGGGGTACAGTGCAGGGTTTGAGGCTCTTGTAGAGCGGCTCCCCTGATGAGATCCTGCAGGAGGGGGTCATCTGCAAAGGAAGGGCCGCCTAACTGGCAGATGGTGGTGCTGATAGCAGCCCTGTGACCCCTCATGGAGGAGGCTGCAAGTTTTTTCTCAGACGAGAGAAGTGAGGTAGTTTCCTAACTCAGAGTGAGAGGGGGAGTGGGGCAACACTGCATGGGAGGAGCACCAAGAAGGCCAGCTGTTGCAGTGGACACTGTATACCCCCTGTGTGCCCGGCCTGTGAGCTTGCTCCACATGGCCAATCACCATGGGGGAAGCGACTTGTGTAGACAGCGCATCCCGCACAGTAGGCAGGCATGAAGGTTTAGCACATCTGGATTGCTATGCGAAATGCCTGACCGTGGCTGCAGCAGGGACCTTGTCAGGGGGAGCTTTACCGGAGGCTCGTGGGACAGGTGCAGCAGATCCAGAAGCCATCTTGGGCCGGCCAGCAGGGGGCCACAAGGATCAGTTTGGCCAAGTCTTCCCTCGCTTTCCGTAGAACTTTTCCCAGGATGGGGAATGGAGGGAAGGCATAGTCTATCAGGCCCCACCACGGGATGGATAAAGCATCCACAGCTAAAGCCTACGGATCGGGAACTGGAGATACATATAGCTGGAGGCGGTGGTTGAACCTGGTGGCAAACAGGTCTACTTGTAGTTTGAACCACACAGCCCAGACTGGTTCCAGGACCCAATGAACCAGAGTCCATTCTGAGAGAAGGATCATGTGCGACCTGCTGAGGGAGTCTGCGAGAATGTTGATCTTTCCTGGAACGGGCTTGACCGGGATTTGTATGGACTGATCCTCACACCAGAAACGTTGTTCCGCCATCAGTCCATCCAATGACTCCATTAATCCCAGAAGGGAGGTCAGCTTCCAGGTCGGTGCCTGATCCAGAGACAGGAGGTGGGCTAAGAGGGCCCGGAGGTGTACTAGGCCAGCTGGTTGTGTCGAAAGACTGCCCAGGAATTGCTGCGACAGGGTGAGGTCTGACTTCTTCCTCATTGCAAACAAACCCCAAGTCTTGACAGAGGTCTAGAACCTGGAGAGCTTGGGAGCACAGAGTGCTGGAGGAGACCAGGAGAAGCCAATCAACGAGATAGGCCTTGAGGCGGATTCCCCTCTCCCGAACGTGCATGCAAAGTTCCTGGGCGACCTTTGTGAATACCCACGGGGCTGGGGCCAGGCCAAAGGGAAGGACCCTGAACTGGAGAGAGAGAGAGAGGCCTGCCATTGCTGAGACCAAGACCTCTCCTGCAAAAGGAGGAGGTCCTCTTGGGAAAGGGAGAGATGGGAGTCTGGGATAGAGTCATGGGCCATAAAGGCCTTATGTGTGAATGGGAGCTTCTCCGGCTTCAGAAACTTCCCACTTGCTAAGGCCCCGGGAAAATCAGCCACAGAACCAGGTGGCATGTCCTGTTCCTCCATGTGCCTAACCCTGGTTTGTGCCCTCCTCACAGAGTTGGCTATCATGCCTGCCTCTTTTGACCTTTCCTGTACGTTGCCTAAACTTTTGTGAGCCATACATCGTGGGTATGCCGTAACCCATGCTTTCAATGAAGGAGCAACACGCTGCCGTACATCGTGGATGTGCCGTAACCCATGCTTTCATCGAAGGAGCAACACGCTGCCGTACGTCTTGGGTGTGCTGTACCCATGCTTTCAATGAAGGAGCAACAAGCTGCTGTATGTCGTGGGTGTGCTGTACCCATGCTTTCAATGAGGGAGCAACACGCTGCCGTACACCCTGGGTGCACAGTAACCCATGGTTTCTATGAAGGTGCAATGCCTTCCTGTACACCATGGATGTGCAATATCCATGGTTTACACTAAAAACCAACAGGCTGCGCTATTTCATGGACCTTACCATATTGCCATGGTTGTAATGTAACCTTGCTTTTCCTGAGGAAGCGTTCTGTTTATTGTGGATGTACAGTGAATCATGTGTTCTAAGAAGGAACAATGACTTTCCTTACATCATGAGAGGGCAGTAATAGGCGCATACATGGTGAGCGAGCGCTCGTGCACACGCGCGCACACACACCCACGCACCCGACTATTGGTGAAGAAAATGTAGCTTGTCTCTAAGCATGCATGTGCATGAGATCACACATTTTCAAGCGTGCCACACCACTGCGATTTTCACAAAGCGGTGTGATATTTCTAAGTGTCCGTGTTGATCAAGTTATTCTTTTGATCCATCGGAGTATCAGATGGATGTATGTAATGACAAAAAAGATTTTTGACCGCCGATCTTCTGTGAACAATACAAACTATCTTTGAGGATGCTGAGAAGATGTGGATGAAAATAGAAAAAAAAACAGAAGAAAAAAAACAACAGAACAGAAATCTTCAATGTGAAATATGTATAGGCAATGACGTAAGAAAACATATATGTAAACGGACGAATACATAATGTAATGTGTAAATGTTCGTGTGTTTAACATTGTTTCTGTTATGAATGCACTTGACCATTTGTGACATCATGGCTTCTAATTCGAAGCGCGCATATCGGACAGGGCTGTCTGTCTAAAACATGTATGGTGTGCAGGGTTTATTCTTTGTGAGTATGGGTGTGCTCACACCCACGACATACTGAGATCTTTTTTTGTTTATTTACTGTTTTGTTTACAAACATAGGCAGACAAGTTTCCGTGGGTATGTAAAACATAGGTTTATTGACAAAATCATGAAGTGACAGGGATGTAGATTTAAGTGTTTTTGAGTTACAGGGTAAAAAGTGGGTGTGTGGGTGATTTCACGGGGAAGGGTGGTGGGAGGGGCCAAGAGAGGTAGTGCACCAAAGGACAGGGAGCCCGGGTATCGTGAGAAGTGGACATGGCTCCTGGCACATATGAAGCCAGAAGGGCCAGAGTCATTGAAGGAGAAGAAAGAGCGTGTCAGGTCCTCATCCTCTGACCCTGAGTCTGCCTGCTCAGAACTGCAGGCAGAGGTGACCGAACTCGGTGTGGATGAGCGTGGGGGTAAACACAATGGACCTGGGTGGACTGATCCCGCTGGAACCCCTGTGGAGGGATCTGCCCCTGGGTTGGCCGGGAAGGGGGGGGGGGGGGGTGGAAGGCAAAGGAGAGTCCTGCACTGCTGGAGCGCCGGGCATAAAGCCAGGCCATCAGGAAAACCCAGGGGAGACTGAGGAAGTCCCATGGCAGAGAGATGCTGCCATTGAACCAAATTAGGAGCCCATGGCGCCCAAGGCTGAGGGCTCTGCATTAATGAAGAAGGGGGCTGAAGCTGTGCCTGCTGGCCCAATCAGGCATAGGGGGACCCAGAGAGGCCAGCCCCCTGCGGGTTGCCCGGCATTTGCAAGGAAATCACGCATTTTATCCCGAATAGGAAACAGAGGTAGGAGCAGGGGCAAAGCCAGGCAAGGGCAGAGGAAGGGTGACATCCGGGGCTGACTGTCACGACACCTGTAAAGGAGGTGTTGTCTCCCTTGGCTCACCCAATGGCCGCGCTGGCAAGAGCGGGCCTGCAGTAGGGCGAGAGGACGAAGAATGGGCTAAGCCTTCAGAATTTGCCTCACCCGACCCTTTAACCCCTGAAGAAGGGGGAACCTGCATTCGTGATTCAGCCATGGCAACTGAAATGTGTGCAGCAGAACCTCTGCTGAGCCATACATGGGATGCAGGGACAGGATTGACAGAACCGCAACTGAGTCGATCACCATGGGAATGTAAGGGGAGTGAGCAAGGGCTTGCCATCACCTCAACAGAACCGCAGCTGAGTTGAAGAGACCCCCGGAAAGAAGAGAAGGGAAAGAAGGGAGAGAGAGCGGTGGTGAAGAGAGAGAGAAAGCTCCAGTATGCCAGAAAAAGTGGCGACCTGTGAGTTGGAGATATCAACCAACGAAATCTTCCAAACCCTCGCTTTGCCAGCCAAATGTTTCACGTACACTTCTCCTTTAAGCAAAAGCATATGCACGAACAGCAGCAGCAACAATCAATCAATTGCGAGAAAAAGTAAAAAAATACTTAGCTGCTCAGAGTGCACAAGGCTAGCGGGGAAATGGCTGCCGATGTTTCACGTACACTTCTCCTTTAAGCAAAAGCATATGCAAGAACACCAAAATCAGCAGCAACAATCAATCAATTGCGAGAAAAAGTAAAAAAAAAATACTTAGCTGCTCAGAGTGCGCAAGGCTAGCGGGGAAGTGGCTGCCGAGAAAAGAGGAATCATCTGGGCATGCGCAAGACACGAGGTGAAGACATGGATGAGGATTTTCTCTTGTTACTTTTTTTTGTTACCTTTATCCTTAACAGTAAACAATTTATTAACAGTACTTGACATAATCTGTAATATTATGGAAAATGTTTTTTGAATGACTTGATTCAAGCATTGTTTGTTCTCTTTCTCTTTCCTACACGATGAACCACACGTTCTAGTACTTTTAGAACAGCTAGACAGAACAAGACATTGAAGTAATCATTTAATTTACTCAAACCACCACACAAAACAAACGGCACAAAATAAAATCATGTTGTCCTGTGCTCGGCTTGCTCCTTTCACCTGGTTAAACCAGACGTGATAAAGCGTGTGCACCAGGAGAGCTTGCAACCCATGTCCTCTAGCTATGCTGAGTGGAAGTCAATTCCAACCCATGAAATGTTGGCGTTGGGGGATGGTATCAATCCAGATCAGAAGAAGATCCAGAATCCTTTCTGTTATATTCTGACTGAGTTTCCACTCAACATGAGTGTGACAAGAGTTGGGAGTGGTAGGTGGGTCTTCTAGGGAAGGACTTGGAATATTTTCTATATGAGAATTATGTTAAAATTTCACCTCCACCCTCTCTCTTACTAGTGGTGGAGGAAGCAACTTTCCGGTACTAGTCATCGAAAGAAATTTATATTTGTTCCCGGACTGTTAAAATACTCAGTAGTGGCTCTGGGATAAGTTTCCTTGGGCTTGGACTCTTAAAAGTACTTGTAGCTCCGAGAGACAGAATTAGAGAGAAGTTCAAACATTCAACACTGATTGAGCAACAGAGAACTGACACAAGTTAAGTGCAATGTCACACGTCAACTTTACTTGCTTATACATGGGTAAGTATAGACATGTCTGTCCAATAGGCAGAGTTTTGGTTCTCACTGTTTCATCATTAAGTGAAGGAAAGTTCTGAATGAGTTGAGTTGAATGGAAGTCCACTTGGAATAACAGCCTTATCCTACATCGGAGAGGGCAGTTGATCTCTCTCTTGTGGCTGGTCACTGATCCTGCTGTGTAGACCTGTTGCTATAGTGCTGGACTGTGGTGTGTCTTCACAACCTGTCTTGCCCATGATATGTAGCCTAACCACAGTTTATGGCGTTGCCACGGTTTAGGTGTAGCCAGGGTTTATGGCATAGCCACGGTCCCAGGTCTGCGATAAAGAGAACCTGGTCTGTAGTTAAGTAGCTGAGAGTCTGGCTTGTTGAGTTCACACATTTGCCTTCTATCTTTCAGACGAGGTGTGAGAACTCAGCCAGCAAAGGCTTACTCTATTGTAGAGTTTCTGCTATAATTATCAATCTCTACTTTTGTTTAGAGGTTGAGTGGAGTTTACAACAGAGTAGGAGACAGTAATACAATGCTAAAGGGTTTCAGTCAAATAACTCTTCCATGTTTCTTATGAGTTAAATTACATTAACTTAGAATACACTTGGCCCAAGTACACATGTGGTGTAGACTTGAAGTCATACACTACAAAACCTTCCAACAATCACCAGTATTTATAAATCAACTTAGCAGTTGTCACCTAGTACAGGCATACTGCTATTCTTATCAAAGTTTATCATTCAGTTATCATCTTAACTCTCGACAGTTGACCATTTAGTCGGTCTAGAAACCACCATCCACAACGCTTTGTCAATAAACAGCATGTGGTTGCTTTTTTTTTTTTTTTTTTTTTTTTTTTACCAAGAAAAAGCATACGACACCACCAGGAAATCAGGAATCCTTATGGATCTTCACAGACTTGGTTTTCGTGGTCATCTGCCTCTGTTTATTCAACACTTTCTGGCTGATCGGCAGTTCCAGGTGCGTGTTGGCACCATGCTCTCTGGCATCCATGGGCAGGAGTTGGGTTACCTCAAGGGAGCATCCTTTCTCCTGCCCTTTTTAGCATCAAAATCAACGATGTTGTGAAATCGGTAGACCAGGGCTCTGAGTCCTCTCTGTTCATTGACGACTTCGTGCTGTACACAATTGGAGCCTCTTACGCCAGCGTACAGCATCAACTCCAACTTTGTGTCAATAAGATTTTCAACAGTGGGCCGAGGAAAACGGATTTACCTTCTCTAGTACTAGAACTCAGTCAATCCATTTCCACAATTTTCATCAGTTTTTTGCTGATCCTGAGATTTGTCTGGTTAAGTCCACCATTCCAGCTGTTAAAGAAGCCAAATTTCTGGGTGTTATTTTCGATCAAAAACTGAACTTTAACAGTCATATCCAACATTTAAAAACTGCATGTCAAAAAGCACTGAACATTCTGTGAGTTGTGGCGCACACAGATTGGGGCACTGACAGGAAAACTCCTCCATCTTTACAGGGCTCTGATCCACTCCATACTGGACTATGGGTGTGTAGTGTATGGCTCTGCCAGACCGTCCTACCTGAAAAGTCTAGACCCTATCCACCATCAAGGGCTTTGATTGTGTCTTGGTGCATTCCGCACCACTCCTGTTTATCGCTTGTATGCAGGGGCAGGAGAACCATCCCTCTCAAATTGCCGACTAAAACTTGCCTTGAACTACTGTCTGAGTCTCTCGTCTGAACCTCAAAATCCTGCATATGACTGTGTTTTCGACCCCAAATTCCAAAAGAAATTAGATGACCACCCCAGTTCCATTCCACCCTTGGGGATTCGTATTCTTCCCCATCAGAACAAAGCAGGTATAGACCTTGGAGTAGTTAGTGATTTCTCTAAGTTTCCTGACGACCCTCCATGGACTTTCTTCATACCAGAGATCTGGTTTGATTTAGCCTCATACCGCAAAGATTCCACTAGTTCCTTGGCATACAAGTCCCTTTTTGCTGAACTGTGTTCCAAGTTTCTATCTTTCAAAAGAATTTTCACTGACGGTTCCAGATCTGAGGAGGAGTGGCCTGTGCAGCCTATTGCCCTGGTACTCCTTCTGAAATATTATTAAAAACATATTCCATCAGATGCTTCTGTTTACTCTGCTGAACTTACAGCCCTGGTTCTAGCATTGAAGGTAATCTCTCAATCCACAAACAAGAACTTTCTGGTTTTGTGTGATTCGCTGTCAGCTTTGGAGGCCACAGCTGGCCGTAACCTCCATCATCCCGAAATTCTACACTTAAAAAAAAACAACTTTTTACTACGTTGAAAGCGGAAGGTCACAATATCGTTCTGGTTTGGGTTCCAGGTCATGTTGAGGGAATGAAATGGCTGATCATTTGGCCAAGAATGCCACAAAAGGGGAAACTGTCTAACATGTCTGTCCCGTACACAGATCAAAAACCCAAAGTTAATGATTATGTCAAAGACCTCTGGCAAGAGGAATGAACCTTGCAGACGGATAACAAACTATTTAAAATCTGTCCTGTGCCGCTTGCACACAGGCCACTCGTTTTATACCAATTCTTATCTTTTAAAAGGTGAAGAAGCTCCGTGGTGCATTCCATGTCATGTTCCACTCACAGTGAAACATATTCTTTTAGATTGTTGGTACTTGCACGATGTGAGACATAAACACTTTACAGCAGAGTCCATGAAAACCCTGTTCAGAGATGTCCCACCTGACGTGATCTTTGAGTTTCTGAAAGAGATCAACATTTTTCATCTACGGAAGAAAGATTTTTGACGAAGTTTCTGGTACGCTTTTAGAAGATGTATTTTAAAGAGATGTGTGAAAGGTCGTTTTTGTTGTTGTTGTTGTTGACGACTTGAGTTGATTTTAACGTGGTGACAGCCTTGATATGGCCCTTTGCGGTCGGCTGGGCTATAAGCAACATTACCTTAACACATATACATTCCCAATACGGAGAACAAGAATGGAACTGACTTAACAGCAGACAACTTGAATCTTGCATAGAACAAGGAAAGATGTGATGCAAAATGCATTTTGAAAACAAAAACAAATAAAAACAGATCTGATGTAGTCTGCATGATGATAATCCTTTAGAAAATGTGGGTTTGTGAAATCCACAATGTTCTGTAGGAATGAGAAGTGTGAACGTTTTCCATTTTACAAGGTGTGGGTCTGTAAGACCTATGATATGTGAATAAGGAATATCAAAAGCAAAGATTATTTATTTGCTTACTAATGAATTATAACAACAAAATGTTGTGCATACATAATTGTTGAGCAGCATTTGCTGCATTTATGAAATGTTTGATCATTTTAGTAAAAAAATTGGAAGGGGGGGGGGGGGGGGGGATTTTTAAAGTGAAAAAATGTGTCTGTCAGGCCCATGAGCTATGGTGAAGGTAAATTACTATGCCATACTACAAAGCATAAATTGATGATACTGTGTTCTTGACTGAAAAATAAGAATTGTTTCTTTATTGCAGTCTACAATTTCATGTTACAAAGCCTACAAGTACAGACCATATTTTGGAATGGTATCTTTATTGCATAAAATAATACCCTAAAATGACAAAAAGTGATGAAGCTGTTTTCTACCCTTTTAAAATTATAGATAACATAACACCATAGAAAAAGGCATGATATAGAAGAACAATGTTTTTCACTGTGTGCAGATTGGT
The DNA here is from genome assembly GCA_033310375.1 of Conus canariensis. Taxonomy (NCBI): domain Eukaryota; kingdom Metazoa; phylum Mollusca; class Gastropoda; order Neogastropoda; family Conidae; genus Conus; species Conus canariensis. The sequence goes on from CM065725.1 coordinate 56,065,955, forward strand.
GCGCTGAAAACATGGTGAAACCAGTTTAGCTGTGAATACCAGAGCCCTGGACATATCACTGCAGAGTATAAAATACCATGACATCCACAGAAGTGCTTGACTTCCAAGGCAGACTCTATCACAACCAGCAAATTTGTTTCATTTGCCAAAAACCCATTACTACACAAAACGAATGGTGTACCAGCGACACTGAAGGCATGCTGTCCTGTTCTTCAAAATGTTTGGACATTATGTCACGATCAATGTGGGCGTTTGTGCAAGGGTTTCTCATCGGCTGTGTCCTGTGCTTGAGTGAAAAACCTGAATCAGAAACCAAGGTAGAGACAGTTCTTTGTGAGCATGATTCCGTGTCACAATCATCATATGTAGAGACAAGCGAACAAGGGATAATCAAGAATGAATCTGTTGGAGTGGGAGTGTCTCCCATAACTGTGATGGATGATAAGTATTCGTTGATGGTCAGATCGAAATATGATGAAACACAGATCAGTGAAACCGATCTTGACAACATCACCACTTCTGTGCACTTTAGGATGGATATATTAAATGAGTCGAGTCCTGATGGCCACACAGTGGAATTTTTAACAGAACATGCATCAGCAATGGTGAATAAAAAAGAAGAGGTGCTTCAAGGTTTCCAGTCGGTTTCTGATCAGAATTCTTTAGCTAGTCCAGCTTTTGACTGTAACTTTGAGCAACCCATTAACAATAAATCAACAAGCCTTGGGACTTCAAGGAATACAGATGAAATTTCTTTATCCAAGGAGGTCAACTGCAGTAATGGTTATGATTTTTTACACAATGGAGAGAATGTTGCTCTAAGTTCTAGTGAGATGCAACAAAATTTTTGCAAAGGAGAAGTTTCAGTTTCAAATGTAATGAAGTCAGAGAAGATATTAAACAATTGGTTGAAGCCAAACAGTGACAACTTGAACATTACCTTTAAACAACAACAGAATAAACACAGGTGTAGTTATTGTTCTAAATCATTTTGTAACAAACATTACCTGAGTAGGCACATAAAATCACATAGCACTGATGGCAGATTATTGCAAGAAGAAAGTCGGCAAACCTTCACATGTGAGTTTTGTGCACAGGTCTTTGCAGGCAGATACTCGTTGAAAGCACACATTAGGCGTAAACACTCTGGTGAAGAGCCAATGGAGTGTGACGTGTGTGGTAAAGTGCAGCCTGGTAGTTATGCTCTCAGAGCGCATAAGAAAGCCTGTCATGACTTCAACAGCTTATGTCATATATGCGGAGCGGAGTTTTCTGGACGAACTTCATTTGACAAGCACATGGCTGGTCATGAAGGGATCAAACGCTATTTCTGTGATATCTGTGGGGCAGGGTTTGTGCACAACAGTTCTCTGAACAACCACAGGTCAGTTCATTTATCTACAAAATCCTACCAGTGTGACATTTGTTCACAGATGTTCAAAGCACAGTATTTGCTAAATGAGCACTTACTTAAGACTCACCAGTGTGGCCCTTCTATAGAACACCGAATCCGTGGGTTAAAGAAGATGGGGGTGGAGGTGGACAAAGATGCGATCAGTAAACACGCAAATCAACAGTGTCTTGTGTGCAGCGAGTTACTGGTAGATGGCAGATGTGTCTCTCATCCAGACAACAGCCAAGAAGTGTTCTATTGTTCAGCATGTGGAGATATGACCAGCAACATCGTTCTGTTTTATCAGCATGTCAAGTGGCATAGGGGGATGCTCTTGTCGCACAACCGTCGCACAAACGTCAGTGTAGAGGCATCCGTTGGTTGTCACTTGTCTGGTTCTGGATCTGGTGCTACAGCAACACTGATCAAGTGTGAAGTGTGCTCAAGAACATTCAAGAACTTTGAGTACTTGTCTGCGCATATGCATCAGCACAGAGAACCGCGGTTTGTCTGTGACATTTGCAACAAACGGTTCACTTACAAATGTAACTTGAAGACTCATATGAGCACTCACCTAGATACATGGCCATTTGAATGTGAAGACTGTCATAAGAAATTTCGTGACAAGTATGCTTTCAAAAAACATCAGCTGAAACATAAAGAACCACAGTTCAAATGTCAGGTATGTGGTAAAGCATTGACACGTCGTCCATACTTGATAAAACACTATCAGAAAGTGCATCCAGAATATCAAGGTAACATGCAGTTATAAGGCAGTTGCATATTTTGGTCAAATAGGCTTCCACCATCATAATGTAGAACATGTCAGCGGGGCCTGGTTGACCTAGGGGATAAAGGCATTGTTCTCTGGATCCAAAGGTCCTGGGTTCAGTTCCTGCTTAAATGAAGACAGCTAGGTGAGATACGTTCTCTTCAGTCAACGCCTGGCAGAATCCAACTCCTCAAGGCCTTTGGATGGGACTTTTGTTTACACTGGGTCATCCTTGTGAATGCATTTGAAAAAAGCCATCAGCATTGATGCCATCACTTTTCTTTTTTCCTTTTATTTTTTTTGGAGTGGACGTGGGGTTGGGGTGGGGGGAACAGGGTGCATTACAGTAGCAAAGTTGTCTTCCAGTCATTGCCTACGGTGACTAGCAAATATATGCAATCTTACTATACAGGAGTCAGGTTTTTAGAGAGAAGAGTTTTTTTTTTCTGTTATATAGATTACATTTCTCCTATTTATATACATTGAAAATCATCACCATTGTTTTGTTTTGTTTTTTCTTTTGAGCATATCAGTTCCTGTATTGTCTTCCAGTTCCACCCATGCAGTGCCTGCTGAGTGTCTTTGCAATCTTGTTAGGTAATCCTGGCCTTTTTTTTTTATTTTTGATGACATTTTATATGAAAAGAGCAGTTGATTGCCCCTGCATCAGTGTTAAAGCTCTTTGCTAACATAACTCCTTTCCAACCTCTTACTCCTATCACCCTCTTCCTTTCAGTTGCGGTAGATCAACCACCGCATAACATTTGGTAGAGGTAATTGACTCAAATTCATTCTTGTTTGGTCCGAGTCTGTTGTACTTTTCTGGTTGGTGTCAGTTTTTGTGTGGTGTTGTAGAGGTTGTGTACTTTAGGAAAGAGTAGATGTATTATGCAATTGTTCTTTCCAATGGTTCTTTTGTCTGCCTCTGTCAGTCTAATAGAACTAAGGCCTTGTATAATTGTCTATGCTATGATAATAGAACTAAGGCCTTGTATAATTGTCTATGCTATGATAATAGAACTAAGGCCCTGTGTGGTTGGAAATGCTATGATAATAGAACTAAGGCCCTGTGTGGTTGGAAATGCTATGATAATAGAACTAAGGCCCTGTGTAGTGGGCTAGTAGTAGCAGTAGGCCTCTGTCGGTCATAGTTGACCATGGATAGAGTATACCCGACCTATGATTTAACAATCTGTCCAGGCGTCTGCTCGACCCGAGCAGCGTCACCTGTGGCTGTAGAGACCGATGCGTGAGTTGCAGCCTCTGTTGCAGTGGTCACATCTGTATGTTGGCACTTGTTTGTTGGTTGTCATCCCCTTTCTGTGGGCTTGCTTTTCTGCTGCAGCAGCTCTCAGTTTGTCTTCGTCAATCTGCAGCTGTTTCTCGAGTGTGTTTCTCCAGCTGTTGCGGTCTGCTGCGAGGTCCTCCCAGGATTCAGTGTTGATCTCAAGCGCCTTCATGTCTCTTTTGCAAACATCTTTGTATCTCAGTTGTGGGCGGCCAATGCCGAGTATGCGCCAGAGGCTTCTGAGGTGGAAGGAATTGAGCCTTTTTTCCTAGTGAGCATACATGATCTAAGTCTCACTATCATAAAGCAAGGTGCTGAGAACGCAGGCGTTACATATGGCTATCTTTGTCTTTGTGGTCAGCTTGGAATTTGTCCACACTCTTTGTGTGAGGCAAGTGAGTGTTGTGGCTGCCTTCCCAATCCTCTTGTCGATCTCAGTGTCTGTGACGAGAGTTGGGAGTGGATCGGCGGGTATTCTAGGGGAAGGACTTGGAATATTTTCTCTATGAGAATTTTGTTAAAATTTCACCTCCACTCTCTCTTACTAGTGGTGAAAGGAGCAACTTTCCGGTACTAGTCTTCAAAAGAAATTTATATTTGTTCCCGGGACTGTTGAAATACTCATTAATAGCTCTGGGATAACGTTCCTTAGGCTTGTACTCATAAAAGTACTCCGAGAGACAGAATTAGAGAGAAGTTCATTCAATACTGACTGAACAACAAAGAACTGACACTAGTTAAGTGCACTTCCTCACAGCAACTTTTCTTGCTTACTCACTGGAAGGTAGTTAAAGTTTGTTAACAATGGACATGTCAGTGTTATTTTAATAGCGTGCGCTTTTACACATCAACTTCACTTGCTTACACCCAGGAAAGTAATTAAAGTTAATAACAATTGACATGTTCTCACTGTTTCATCATTAAATGAGGGAAAGCTCAGTTAATAGCAATTGACATGTTCTCACTGTTTCATCATTAAGTGAGGGAAAACTCTGTATGAGTTGAATTGAATTGAAATCCACTTTGAATAATGGGACTTAACTAGAGTCGGAGAGGATAGTTGTCACACTAGCACAAATGCACGCAAGCACTCATGATAGCATTTACCTCGTGTGCACGCAATCACTCCAGACAACCAGAAGGCGCAACTACACTTTCCTTTCCTTCTCCCTCTCCTTACTGGGGGACAATTTACTGAACAATGATCAGCAACACAATCCAAAATAATGCTTGATCAATGCACGATATTTTTTTTTTTTACAATTTCTTCATTCAGTCACTCCTTCCTAGAGGAGGGACAAATATTCCACATATCATTTAGTTATAATCAATTTTTTATCGGTGATCCTCTCCTTCCCAATGGGGAGACAAATCACACAACGTGAATTCATAGGCAAAATCTTTTCAATGATTCTCTCCTTCCCTATGGGGAGACAATTCACACAACGTGAATTCATAGGCAAAATCTTTCCAATGATTCTCTCCTTCCCAATGGAGAGACAATTCACCAGCTTCCAAAAACAATGAGATGGCTTACAATTCAGGAAAATGTCCAAGACACAGCCCAGGGGAACAATAAGTAATCGTGATAGACCAGCACAACGTTCGTTCAACTCATGAACTTCTTCCACGACTGCTGCAGTCGCTGCCCACTTCTCGTCTAAATTCTCCAGCCACTGGAGATAGGCGGGTGCTGCCTCAGCTACCCAGGAACTCTCTCTGGTTTCCTTTACTTTAAGACATCTAGTGCTGCCACAGCACTGCGGAGGGGGTGGGGGGGGGGGGGGGGGGGGGCTGAAACACGAATGGAGTTCGTGTAAGTAATCTATTTCAGGATTTAAATTATGAATTTTTTCTTTGTTTCTTTCTTTTCTATAGTTTATCCCTTGTTTTCTTTTCTCCCCATCTGTCTATACTTCACCTGGTAATTGCAGGTCACAGGTGCGTTCCCCTTCCGTTCAAAGCCACCTGTCTGGTCAACGTCTCCAGGCCATCTCTTGGCTATACCTTATTCTTTCTTCCTTCACTCCTCCTGAGTACGTATTCAGTGATCTGTACACATTACCAGCCCCTGGTTAACTTTTGCCCAATGGTCAATCTTCACCCATCACACTGAGTGATTCACCCAATGGTCAACCTTCATCCATTTCACCGAGTGATTCTCACAGCTATTAGGGACACCGTCCACACTGGTTAGGCCACGTGAATTTATCTCCTTTAACCCTTTTCTTTTCCTATCACCTAGGGAATGATTCATATCAAACAAGTCTATATGTGATGGAACGTCACATGTTTCCATGTGAGGCTATGTCACATGACACCCCCCATCCAGGGGTGAAAAAAAATTTTCCCCAAGAAATTTTTTTTTTTTTTGAAAAACATATACATCTCCAGTTAATATACAACTTCAGCCATCAATCACAAAATTTGTATCCATCACACATGATACACGAGATTTTCCATCAATTCATAGAACTAACCTTCATGAACCATCATAGATATCCAAAACCACATTCCAAAACCTCAGTTAAAAAAAAAAAAAAATTCACAATCCATCACCACAATTCACAAATTACACAGACAAAAAGAACAATAAATGATATTGACTATTGAAAGTACAAATTGTGTTTATGTATATCAAGATGCAAAACACTTTTTTTTTTCTTTGTCTCTCCTCATATAAAAATATGTTCCGAAATCCTCATGAAATTGAGAACTTTGTCATAACTCACTTGGCCAATCTTTCTCAAGTGTAAGTCTTTCTCAAGAAAGAATATGCAATATTGTGGTTCCATGTCACTTCAGCGCCAGCACTTCAGCACCAGAACTTCAGCGCCATACACTTCAGCGCGAGGATACTTCAGCGCCGTACACTTCAGCGCTGGGACTTTTCAGCACCGTACATTTCAGCGTGGCGAAATTTTAGCACCGTACATTGTAGCGCCGTACATTATAGCGCTAGAGGAAGACAGAGGGAGAGAGAGAGAGAGGGAGAGAGAGAGAGAGAGAGAGAGAGCGAGAGAGAGAGAGAGAGAGTGTGTGTGTGTGTGTGTTGTGTGTGTGTGTGTGTTTGTGTGTGTGTGTAAAAGTGACTTCTGAGGGGAAAAAAAGGTCTGCATTGGTCAGCCTTCTGCCTGTCATTCTATGGGAGTCTGTACGTGTCTGTGTGTGTGTGTGTGTGTGTGTGTGTGTGTGTGTGTGTGAGTGTGTGTGTGTGTGTGTGGTGAGTGTGTGTGTGTGTGTGTTTGTGTTTGTGTGTGTGTGTTTGTGTGTGTGTGTTTGTGTAAAAGTGTCTGCGAAACTGCAAAACTGAGTGACTAAAAGGCTTGATTGAGTTTATCCCACAAAAATCTATTCTTTACCTTTCTTTCTCCATAAAGCGTATCAGACACACACACACACACACACACACACACACACACACACACACACGAACACACACACGAACACACACGAGACACACACACACACACACACACACACACACACACAACACACACAGTTAAGTTCATTTTTCTAAAAATTCGATTTTTATTGATATGTCATATAACATCCGTTGTATGAATTAAAACCTGAATGCATCATCCCACGTTCTTCCACAAAACCCGTAATGTCCAGTTGCTAAGGAACTGAATAGCTTGTCTCTGAAGACGTCAACACTAGAACATGAAAGCAAAGGCGAGTCCTTCCATTGTTTCAAGCAGCCCCCGACGTCCGTCATTGTATTGTGTAACGATCGTCTTTATCCGTTTCTGTAAGTCTTTGTACTTGCGCCTTTTGGGCGCTGGAGCCTGGCCTCCCAGTAGACGTGTGACGTCCGCCTGGACTAGTGCCTGTTCTTTCTTGAGGGCCTCTATCAGCCTCCAAAGATTGGGGTAGCACGCCCCGACCACGTTCTGAAAGGCGTGATCGCCACCCTTCACAGCTGTTGTTGGACTTGGCAGCATCAGTGAGGACGCGGTCGTGCACGTTCCACATGTCAATGGAGAACATCGGCGGATGACGAGGACCACGACGGCGAGGTCTGCCAATATACGTGTCCTCAAAGTAGTCGAAGATTGGTTGCCCACGTGCATCATACACCGGAGATGCAGGATCGAACACAGTTTCGAAGGCCTGTTCAACGTGCAAGGGAGGAAGGTATGCCAAGCCTGGCAGCATGCGCATCAGTTTTGCGAAGTTTTCGTCGTGTATGTAGTCAAGTGAGAGACCACTGTCCTGGATGTGGCGCCACACGTTTTGAGCCAAATGAAAATGACAGCCGGTGACTTCTAAACCCTGATAAGCTTCCCTGAATGCCGAGATGGCAGCACTTTCAAAATCTGTCATCAATGTTGTGGGTGCAAGTCCTGGTCGGAGTGTCTCCAAACCTTGGAGAAGACGGTTGTACGTGGTACGAGACTTGCTTGGGAGCAGGGCAAAAGCTACAAGAATTGTCTGTTCCAAGTAAATAACATGAATTGTGTAGATTTGGCTGAATATCCCAGGGGCAGTCTTAAAGGTGCCATCAGCAAACCAGTCTCCTTGTTGACACAGCAGCTGCAGACCACCGGGTGTGGCAAAAATGAGGATCCTGTCAGCCCCGGGGCCTGAGTCGTATGCCAAAAATGGCGTTCTATCAGATAGAACCTGTGACACACAAATAAAATGTTTTCATTCTCTGCCTTTCTTACTCTTTTTACGCGTACGTGCGTGCGCAGACAGTCATCATCATCATCATCATCAGCAGCAGCAGCAACAGCAACAGCAACAACAACAGACAGACAGACAGACAGACTGACAGATTGACAGACAACACTGAGACAGACAGACAGGATCTGTCTACTAAAAAACCAAAACTTCATTGAATGTGTGTCAACTGCCCCAAAACCTATGCATTCTTTACCCATTTTTCTCTGTAGACAAGTTGACAGACAGACAGACAGACAGACAGACAGAATAGGCAGGCAGACAGACAGACAGACAGACAGCAGCAGACACACATCAACGTTTCACCTTAAGATCTTGCGGGATGTCGCCAAGGTCTGCTAGGTTGGTTGGCAGTCGTGGGTGCTGTTGTTCTTTCTGCCGCTGCCGCTGGATGGTCCGAACCAAACACATCTTGGAAGGGAGACTCACAATCGTTGTTTCTGAAAGGCCTTCCTGCGTGTCAGCCAGTATTTGCCTTGTACTGTCTCTTGTATTGCGGGCCTGGTCTTTCATGCGACTAACTGCAATTGCGGCCGCGATTTTGGGCTGGTTTGGGGCGTGGGACAGGTGCTCTCCCACCTCCTGCACCACTGCCCATCTCTCAGGTGCAGTCTGGCCTTACATGTACCATTGTCACATCGCCAAAAAGACAATTCTGGATCTTTTGTACTGTTCTTAGCAAAGCGGAAGGAGTAGCCATTGTAGCTAAACTTTTCTTTTCTCCGTATGCTTAGGTAGGACTCTGCAATCTCTGGCATGTTTCCACGGTAAAGAACGTCAGGAGTAATGAACAGAAAAATAACCCGATTTCAACTCAACTCCGTCTGAATATCAATCACACCACTCACAACACCTCTCTCTCTCTCTCTGTCTCTCTCTCTGAATATAACTCAAACCACTCATTCAGACCTGATCTGTAACTCAACTCCGTCTGAATATCAATCGCACCACTCACAACACACCTCTCTCTCTCTCTCTCTCTCTCTCTCTCTCTCGCCAATAGTTTTACCCCCTTCCCCGACATTCCCTCCTTTTCCCCCACCGGCGCTCAGATGTACGGCGCTGAAGTCTCCCGGCGCTAAAGTGTACGGCGCTGACATCCCCCCGTGCTGAAATGTACGGCGCTAAAAAGTACTGTGCTGAAAAGACGCCGCGCTGAAATCGTGGCGCTGAAAGGTATGGCGCTGTAGTGCTGGCGCTAAAGTGACGTGTCACCAATATTGTAGTCCACTGGAAAGTTGAGCATTTTTTCCCATTGTTTACAATGGACTGACGTGGAAAAAAGAAAAAGAAAAAATTCGTAATACATCAAAATCAAGTAGCTTTGTATACATTCACAAAGTAGTATTTGCTTGTGAGACATTAATCTTAATATATATTTACTTTTACAAGCAGGTCAATCATAAATACTGCTTGATCCAAACTGGCAGTAGTACACAATCCACTGCTAAAATGTCGATGAACTCTGCCCACGAAGAAAAACAAACAGCACAAACAGTCTTCCCTTTCTATGTAGTCACATCTGCTCTTAAAACACTGTGCACTCACACATGTGACAGAAAATCTGCCATGACATTTTGAGTTCCAGGTAATGGTTCAATGTCAGACTTGAACTCTTGCAATGCCAAAGCCCATCTCAATAGTCTGCTGTTTTTCGTCTTGGACGACTGCAGGAATGTCAGTGGCCGGTGGTCGGTTTGTAACCGAAACTGTCTTCCGGTGAGAAATCTGGCAAATTTTTCACAAGCCCAAACAATGGCAAGGCACTCCCTCTCAATTGTGGAGTACTTTTCTTGCGTGTTTGAGAACTTTTTGCTTGCATATTGCACAGGGTGTAACAATCATTCAGATAATAATAACAATCCATTTTTTTTCTTGTAAGAACACAGCTCCCATTCCTTTGGAACTGGCATCAGTTCTCAAAACAAAATCTTCTGAAAGAGAGGGTAGAAGAAGTACAGGGAATGAATTGAGGGTGTTTTGAACACATTCCAGAGCTTTCTGGCGCTCATCTGACCAGAAAATACTTTTGTTTTTTGTCCCTTTGGTCAAGTCAGTCAAAGGGGCTGTCAAGGATGCAAAGTGCGGCATGTATCTTCTGTAATAGGATAACAATCCAATGAGTGATCTTTTATCTGTTTCTTTGTAGTGGCTTTCCTCAAAGCCAAAATCTGTTCCACTTTCTTTTCCTCTGGTATCATTTTTCCAATGGAAATGATATGACCCAAGAATTCAAGAGTCTGGAATCCAGCACGAATTTTGGATGGTCTAGCAGTCAGACCAAAATTCCGGAGTTTACCAAAAACAGCTCTTAAGTTACAGAGAAGATCAGTCCATGACTTTGCAGCGAACAAAATGTCATCAAAGCAGCTTACTGCTCCACACTCATGAAGTTTCAGTGCGCGCATCATTCTGGCAAAAGAAGGTGGGGCGTTTTGCAACCCAAATGGCATTTTTATCCACTCTGGAAAAGATGGAAAGTAATGCCTCAGCGACAGATACTGTATCAATTTTCCTTAGGGGAATAGCCTCTGGAAATCTTGTCGCTGTATCCACCAAGGTAAGGATATAGCGATTTCCTGAAGAAGATGGTGGGAAAGGGCCGACAAGGTCAGTGGCTACTTTCCGAAACGGAACCGAAATGAGAGGCATTTTGTGCAAAGGTGCACATGGGACGCGACCTTTCTGAGTTGTCTTTTGGCAAATGCCACATGAGCGACAATATTCTGTTACTTCTTTTGTAACTCCTGGCCAATAAAAGGAGTCAAGAACTCTTTTCAACGTTCTTTTAATTCCGCAATGACCAGCAAACAATGCATCATGGGCCGTATGTAACACTGTTTCCCTAAGTGGTTTTGGAACCACAACTTGTTTGCTGTCTTGTCCAGGTACATACCTGAAAAGAATGTCAGAGTCCAGTATGTATGTTGGCTTGTCCGTTGGTATGTCAGAGACAGTCTGCTTTGCAGTAGAAAGTATACTTGTCAGTGTTTTGTCACTTCTCTGCATATCCTTCAAAACGTCTGGAGTAACATTAAGTTCATCCAGTTTTAAGACTGAGCGGTTTTGTTGGCTTTCCCTGCTCTACAACTTTGACCTTGTACTTATAAGACAAGGAACGAAAGATCCCCCAGCACCACCATGTACTGTAGCGACACCTGGTAGATTACCCAACATCAAGTCGCAAACTGGGTTGTCAATAACAAGGTGGTAAGAGACCCGGAGTAATATGGTGTATCGACAAATTCTTGCCAGTGGAAATGTTTCGATTTTCCCACCAAATGATCTACATTTCTGGACAGTGTCAAGATATTGGTCTGGTAGCACAAAAGATCTCTTTTCGCCAGCAGTGGTACGTCCTGTATCGCGCAAAACGAAAGCTTGCAATCCATTGATGGCACAGTCTTCTAAAAGAAGACCATCAATTGATTGATCTGGTGCCAAAACAAGGCCTTCTTCACACTCAGTGGAAACAAATGCAGGTTTCGTTCCACTTCTTTTGAAAGGACAATCACGTTTTAGGTGAAATTTGCCCTCGCAAAAGTGACAGTGCATAGTCTGACCGGTGGTCAACTGATTAGTGTTACCCTGTGAACCACGATTTTGTCCACGAACTGGGCCAAAGGGTCTGCGCGGTTGTTGTTCTCCACGCCCTGGGGAAATTTGCTGAGAAGCAATAGGTCTTTCCAGTGGTGAGTGCTGGTGCTGACGAAAGTCACCAGAACCAAATTGGTTTTGACCACGAAAAGATCTTTGTCCGTTTCTGAAAGAGGTATATCCGTGAGGACCTTGAAATAACCTGCGATTTCCTCTTCTATAGTTTCCCTGTCCAGATGAGATTGTAAAAGAAGCTTGAGACTCGAAAATGGAAGATTCTCCCTTTCTAGCAACACCTTTATCCGGATGAGCAATGCAGTATTGATCAGCCATCTGACACATTTTCTCAACATTTTCAAACTGTCTTTCTTTAAGGAACGTGGCTAAGTCTTTACTAACGCTCTGAAAGAGTTGCTCCATAAGTAACAGATCTCGCAGCGATTGGAAAGCCTTATCTGTGTTTGTTAAATCTATCCATCTGTCCAGATAGTGACTCATTCGGATTAAAAATGATGGAAATGATTCTCCATTGTCAGGGCGAACAGAACGGAAACGTTCGCGAAAACGATCAGTGGAACATTGAAACTTTTTCAGAAGTTCCTCTTTCAACTGGTCCCATGTCAGACTTTGTTTTGCCGTGAGTGTGTGGTATAGTGCCAAAGCACTTCCCTTAAACAGCGACACAATGTATAATGTCCACTTTTCTTTTGGCCAACCACAAGATATAGCATGATTCTCGAAACGAAAAAGAAAACTATCAATATCGTCAGTCTTCTCTTCAAATGGCAGCAATTTTGGGATATACGCTGATTTTGGTTGAGATGTGCTCGCGGAACTGACAGGTGGAGATGGTGGAGGTTCTCTTGATGCTTGTAATTTTCTAATTTCTGCATCTGTTTCCAGCTCAAGTTGTCTCAACTTAAATTGTCGTTCTTTATCCATTTCCTCAAATTCTAGTCTCCTCTGATTTTCTTCTGTCTCTAGTTTCCTCTGATTTTCCCCTCTCTCTAGTTTTTTTTCCATTTTCCTCTCTTTCTTTTTGTCTCTCTGCCATTTCTATGCATTGTTGGACATAATTAGCAAGTTTTTCTCCATCAATGCCTAGACGCTCAGCTTGTTGTACATAGACATCAAAATTTTCCATCATGAATAGTCAATACACAGCAAATGAAAACAAACAAGAAACAATGACTAAGTATGAATAAAATAAGGCGATATGTGATAATGTAATATGTTAAAAAAAAAAAAAACTTAATTACAGTATATACAAATAAAGAATTTAAATGCCAGTATAAACAGAAAAATAATACAGCCTTACGAAAGAAAACATATAAGAAAAACAACCAATGAAAACTGATATTGTATTTTTTCCAAAAGAGATTTGTTTAATAATATATATTCTTTCCGAAAGGAAAAAAAAAAAAAAACAGCTACCAATTTAGAATTTAAAAAAAAAAATGAAGCTATACTAGTATCTTTTTTTTTTTCCTAATAAAACGAAAATGGACAAAATACTAAATTTTGACCGGAAATAAATTCTTTATAATGTTTAAGTTCTTAAATGCTTTTATTGTCGTTCTTTCTTTCTTTCTTAGTTCCTTGGTAAAAAAAAAAAAAAGATGAATTTACAAAACAAATGGATCGCCTTAGACACTAAGTGAATACAAACTTACAAAACAGATGAAATAATGAATAATTAAAAAGAGGGGGAGAAAACACTAACGGAAATCCTACCTAAAAGATGACAGTGATGAAAAGAAAACTTAATAGCCGCTTATTGTAGAGAAGGTTTGGAGATTTTTGATAAAGGGGGTGTAAAAGGAAATGAAAGAATAGACAGGTCTGGAAAAGGTAGAGGAAATTAGAAAAAGCGAAAGAGGCCCTCAGACAGCACCCTAGTGGCAACTGTCTCCCGCAAAGCTTGAGACGGGGGAAAAAATTCAAATAATAATATACACAACACTATATTAACAATACAATGTAATAAACAATTAATTGAATAAATACACAATCAATCATACACAAAAACCATTCCCCCCAAAAAAAATAGATAATCAAGAAAAAATATTTATTTGGGGCTGAGCGGTAATCAACTCCACCACCTACACTAGTTGCCTGATGGAGGTGAAGTTGATCCCACACTCAGAGGGGTGAGGGGAAAAATCGAAATCAAACGAGAGGAAAGAGAAAGTGACATGTTATAGGAGGGGGGAGGACTAATGACTCCCCAACGCCATGCCCTCCCGCTGCCAAACTCTAGCAGGAGAATGTTGGGGCTGTCGGTCCTGGGGAAGGGGATAAAAGAAATCCTACTATACTAAAGAAGGACTATTGACTCCCTAACGCCATGCCCTCCCACTGCCAAGTTTGAGCAAGAGGAGGTTGGGGCCATCAGTCCTAGGGAAGGGGTAAAAAAGAAATCCTACTAAAAAAAAAAAAAAAAATAACCTAAGAGAGCGGAGCAACTGAAGAAATCACTAATACCAAAATTTCCACACATATACAAAAGAAACAAAATACGACGACTATAAACATTAATCCCAGTAACCAACAATGTAATTCTTTTAACCTCCTTCCCCTCAAGCACCCGAGGGTACAAATAGAAAAAAATAATTATTTTTCTTTTGGAGGGGGTATAAAAAAAACAACCTAGTTCCTAATCGGGGTCACCACTGTCACACTAGCACAAATGCACGCAAGCACTCATGATAGCATTTACCTCGTGCGCACGCAATCACTCCAGACAACCAGAAGGCGCAACTACACTTTCCTTTCCTTCTCCCTCTCCTTACTGGGGGACAATTTACTGAACAATGATCAGCAACACAATCCAAAATAATGCTTGATCAATACACGATATTTTTTTTTTACAATTTCTTCATTCAGTCACTCCTTCCTAGAGGAGGGACAAATATTCCACATATCATTTAGTTATAATCAATTTTTTTTATTGGTGATCCTCTCCTTCCCAATGGGGAGACAATTCACACAACGTGAATTCATAGGCAAAATCTTTTCAATGATTCTCTCCTTCCCAATGGGGAGACAATTCACACAACGTGAATTCATAGGCAAAATCTTTTCAATGATTCTCTCCTTCCCAATGGAGAGACAATTCACCAGCTTCCAAAAACAATGAGAAGGCTTACAATTCAGGAAAATGTCCAAGACACAACCCAGGGGAACAATAAGTAATCATGATAGACCAGCACAATGTTCGTTCAACTCATGAACTTCTTCCACGACTGCCGCAGTCGCTGCCCACTTCTCGTCTAAATTCTCCAGCCACTGGAGATAGGTGGGTGCTGCCTCAGCTACCCAGGAACTCTCTCTGGTTTCCTTTACTTTAAGACATCTAGTGCTGCCACAGCACTGGGGGGTGGGGGGGGGGGGGGGGGGGGGCTGAAACACGAATGGAGTTCGTGTAAGTAATCTATTTCAGGATTTAAATTATAAATTCTTTCCTTGTTTCTTTCTTTTCTATAGTTTATCCCATGTTTTCGTTTCTCCCCATCTGTCTATACTTCACCTGGTAATTGCAGGTCACAGGTGCGTTCCCCTTCTGTTCAAAGCCACCTGTCTGGTCAACGTCTTCAGGCCATCTCTTGGCTATACCTTATTCTTTCTTCCTTCATTCCTCCTGAGTACGTATTCAGTGATTGCTACACATTACCAGCCCCTGGTTAACTTGCCCAATGGTCAATCTTCACCCATCTCACTGAGTGATTCACCCAATGCTCAACCTTCATCCATTTCACCGAGTGATTCTCACAGCTATTAGGGACTCCATCCACATCCATGTGAATTTATCTCCTTTAACCCTTTCCTTTTCCTATCACCTAGGGAAATGATTCATATCAAACAAGTCTATATGTGATGGAACATCACATGTTTCCATGTGAGGCTATGTCACATGACGTGCCACTCACAATGAAACATGTTCTTTTAGAGTGTTGGGACTAGCATGATGTGAGACACAAACATTTTACAGCAGATTCCATGAAAACCTTGTTCAGAGACATTCCGCCTGACATGATCTTTGAGTTCTTGAAAGAGATTAACATTTTTCATCGGATCTGAGATTTTACAGTGGAAAGATTTTTAACAAACTTTCGGATGGTTTTTTAAAAATGTATTTTAAAGAATTGTGTGAATGAATGTGGTGACAGCCCTGATATGGCCGTTTGCGGTCGGCTGGGCTATAAGCAACATTATCTTATCTTATGTCACATGACAATAGTTGATCTCTCCCTTGTGGCTGGTGACTGATCCTGCTGTGTAGATCTGTTGCTGTAGTGCTGGGCTGTGGTGTGTCTTCACAACCTGTCTTGCCCAGTGTCTGTAGCGTAGCTACGGTCCCAGGTCTGCGATAAAGAGAACCTGGTCTGTAGTTAAGTAGCTGAGAGTCTGGCTTGTCAAGTTCATACATTTGCCCTCTACCTTTCAGAAGAGGTGTGAGAACTCGGCCAACAAAGGATTTGATGAGTATAATGGTTTTGCTATAATTATCAATCTCCACTTTTGTTTAGAGGTTGAGTGGAGTTTACAAAAGGGTAGGAGACAGTAATACAGTGCTAAACAATTTTAGTCAAATAACTCTTCAATGTTTCTTTATGAATTAAATTATAGCAACTTGGGATACACTTAGCCAAAGTACACTGTAGTGTAGACTTAAAGTCATACACTACCAAGCATCCAACCATCATCAGTATTCATAAATCAACTTAACAGTTTTCACTTACTACAGGCATACATGTACTGATTTTCTTTTGATCAAAATTTATCGTTCAGCTATCATCTTAACAGCTAGAATTGCATACTGGCAACAGTTGGATCGTACACAAAGAATGGTGGTCAGATTCTTAATAAAGAATCTTGACCACATGGTGATAGGTCTTACCACATGGTGGCAAGCAAACTACTACACAGAATGATCATTCATCATTGTGATAAATGTCAGCAAGTATTAGCACAAAGTTGCACTGCTAAACTACATGGCGTACATAAACCAGTGTATAGATTCAGAATGTAGAAACATAGTTTCAGCTTACATTTCTGGGAGAATCAGTGACTTAGACGAGGAATCAAGAAGCAGAAGGAGGTAACCATGCCTTCTCTTGGGTTTTCCCTTTGTCTTTCACTGTTCTGATCTACAGCTAGTCTTGAGGAGTCAGTGAGTAGGAAGAGCTCAGTGTCCCTATTTTGAACGCTAAATTGTGTATTCTAGATTATTTCTTTGAGACAGGCTGTCACTCAAGGCGATGAGCGGGAGGGGAATTGTCTGTCATCTCCCTCCCCCGATCGTGGATTGGACCAATCGCAAACGATGGCAACTACATTTGTGTCGTACCAAAATCAACGTATGATAATTCATGCAGGCATCTGTAGAACAAATGTTAATTGACCACACACTGGTCAACATAATTGCATCATCCACCAGCTATACGCGACCTCCGCGTGCGGTTGGGTGAATATTAAAGAGGGGAGGAGAGGGAGGTGGGAGTGAGGAGAAGGAAGGTTTGCCCGGTCCTTTGTGTTAAGTGAGGCGGGAAGGGGAGTGACGGGCAACATTGTTACGATGCCATATAAATTTTTTGCTGTGTCAGATAAGATAATGTTGCTTATAGCCCAGCCGACCGCAAGGGGCCACATCAGGGCTGTTGCTGTGTCACACCGCCACATTAGGGAGTGAGGATGGATAGGGAGGGGGGAGGGTTGAGTGGAAAAGGAAGTTGGGGAGAGAATGGCGACATAGTGGTGACGTGATGTAAACTTTTTGTCTTGACTCGCTACATCAGGGAGAAAAGGAAGGAGAGAAAGGGGGGGGGGGGGGAGGGGGAAGGTCAGCATAGATTAGAAATCAATACTGCCGTGTGTGAGACAGATGGGTCAGAGAAAGGAGGGAGAATGGTGCCTGTGTTTGTACAATTTGTACAAGAGGGTGGCTGCTTGGGACCGATCGGGTGGAGTTGTCAAGTGACTAGTCACATAGGTGCCCCAGAAAAAGATCCTCTCTCGAGAGAAGCTCCTACTTGATGGTTCACCCCAATTCTGATCCATTATACTCTTGGCACTAGCTCTGGGGTCACCAAGACACTGATGGAGCCTCAGAATAGATTATTTGACTCCTGTTGGCCTGTGGTTGGGTTGTCAGGCTGGCCTGGGGAAGAATCGCCCCACTGACTGGGTGACCAATGTTGGCACAGGGGGCAGGAATCGACATATTTCTTGATGTCCTCTTCAGTCCCTGGCCAGTAGTATTGATTCATCACCCATTGCGAGGTCGGTCCTACTTTGATATGGCTGTGGAGTGGAGCATATGTCCCACTTCCATTACTTGGGTCTGGTGTGAAGCCAGGACCACAAGTTGAGAGCTGTCTTTATTTATGCTACGGTACAAAAGACCGTTCCGCCTGATAAATTCACCCTTGTGAGGGGGGTGGTTTTGTGGTGCTTCTCAAAGCATGCAGCTAATGTTGGGTCAGCCTGCTGAGCTGCTGTCATCTTCTTTTGAGGAGGTTTGAATTGATTTGGAGCCCTCGCCTGAAGTGTGGATACAATTGCAGGCTTAGACGGGTTCCCGAGGATGACGTAGCGGCCCCCAAGGATGAGGTCATGGATCGGATTGTCCATGACTGCTGCCTTTATCTGTCCTGAGACGTACCTATTGTCGACTGTAATTGTGGCGACAGGTAAGGTTGAGGAGGGCAGAGTCAGGTCGGCCCCTTGTAAGGGCACTGTCTCCACTGTGATAGCAGTTGACTCAACAAGTGAAGCTCTTACTACTGCATCGTACGACAATCCGGTTTCATACAAACATGTGGCAGGTTTGTTATTTACTAACACCTGCTCACTGATGGGTGGTGTAGTGGTGCTGGGTACCATAGACGGGTGTCACCTGCTTTAGGTGTAGACACTACGTGGTACGTGGCAATTGTTTGAAGTCTTGGTCCAAAGAATTTTCTGCAGTCTGCTGTGTTGTGAGAAGTCATTTTACAATACGAGCAGTAACGTTTCTGTGCACTGTTTTGACCCACAGGGACTGAGTTACCACTGTGTGGTTTACCAGTTTGTTGTTTCTCACTTTGTGGTGATTTCCTACTTGGTGTGGGGTTTTGGTTTTGAGATTGCTGTGATGGTGGGGGATTCAAATCCCTATTTTGTTTGTCACGCATTCTTTTGTGTGAGTTTGCTTTACCATGAGCAGCGGTGTACCTATCCACTAGCTTGATCAGGTCAGCTAGTGTGGCAGCACCTTGTTCTGCTGTGAAAGTTTGTAGCTCAGTGGACATGGTGTCATGCAGCTGCTCACAGAAGATGAGCTCAGTCAGACTATCAAAAGTCTGTTCTTGGTTTGACAGTGTCAACCATTTTTTGGAGATAAGTCACTAACCTATCTGCGAACTGGCCGTAGGTTTCTCCCCTGCTACGCCACGAGTTTCAAAATTTCTTTCGGATGCTTCAGCTGTCAGTTCATAACGGGTGAGTAGGGCTTGTTTGAGAGCATCATAATCAGTTACTTTGTTTGGTGGTAACTTGGTATAAACATCATAAGCAGCACCTCTGAGACCTTGTGCGAGTTTGATGTTATGCTTTTCCGGGTCAAGGCTGAATTCATTGGCTAATCTTTCGAACCGGTCCAAGTATGCGTCAAGATTTTCCGTGTTCTCATTTAATGGATCCAAAGAAAACGACATTGCCGGAATTTGAATGGGAGGTTGTGAATTTTGGCTGGCCGTGTCTGAAGAGCTATCATTCTCGGTGGATTTTTAAATCTTTCTGAGAGCAAGTTCATGTTCTTGGATTTTGTCGTGCTTTGCCTGTTCTAACTTCCTTATTTTGTTTTGCTCTTCAGTTTCATGTGCTTTTTCTGCAGCTTCGTGCTAATTGTTTCATGCTCTTTGGTGGCTTTCTCAGTCTCCTTTTCAAATTGTGTAATCACAAATGTGACTAAATCTTGACCAGAGAGGCCTAGGAATTCTCCTCACTCTTTGATCTCCCGTCTAAGTTTCACTGATTCAGCCATGATAATGAACTGTTATACAATTCTAAACAATCAAATATCCACTAAGTACAATAAAAGCAAATAATCTCACAATGTTATATCAAAATGAATTGCTTATAACATCAGCCACACACACTGTTATCATCTGTCATGTAAGATAAACATTCACACAACAAACATAAAAGTTTTGCTCCCGGACTTCAACTCAATCAGCCTATTTGCTCTGAAAGTTGCTCTCTGCCCAAATTTTTGGACTAGCCAAAGGAAATAAAATTCTGAGTAAATTTTATTTTAACAATCCTGGAGGAGCCCCCACTTCGATGTGATGAGAGTTGGGAGTGGATCGGTGGGTCCTCTACGGGAAGGACTTGGAATATTTTCTCTATGAGAATTATGTTAAAATTTTACCTCCACCCTCTCTCTTACTAGTGGTGGAAGGAGCAACTTTCTGGTACTAGTCATCGAAAGAAATTTATATTTGTTCCTGGGACTGTTGAAATACTCATTAGTGGCTCTGGGATAAGTTTCCTTAGGCTTGTACTCTTAAAAGTACTTGTAGCTAGCTCTGAGAGACAGAATTAGAGAGAAGTACAAAAATTCAGTACTGACTGAACAACAAAGAACTGACACCAGTTAAGTGCACTTCCACAGAGCAACTTTACTTGCTTACACACTGGAAAGTAGTTAAAGTTTGTTAACAATGGACATGTCAATGCTATTTTAATAGCGTGCTCATTTACACATCAACTTCACTTGCTTACACCCAGGAAAGTAGTTAAAATTAATAACAATTGACATGTTCTCACTGTTTTATCATTAAGTGAGGGAAAGCTCTGGATGACTTGAACTGAAGTCCACTTTGAATAACGGGACTTACCTAGAGTCGGAGAGGATAGTTAATCTCTCTTGTGGCTGGTGACTGATCCTACTGTGTAGACCTGTTGCTGTCGTGCTGGGCTGTGGTGCGTCTTCACAACCTGTCTTGCCCAGTGTCTTTAGCGTAGCCACGGTCCCAGGTCTGCGATAAAGAGAACTTGGTCTGTGTTAAGTAGCTGAGAGTCTGGCTTGTCGAGTTCACACATTTGCCCTCTACCTTTCAGAAGAGGTGTGAGAACTCGGCCAACAAAGGATTTGATGAGTATAATGGTTTTGCTATAATTATCAATCTCCACTTTTGTTTAGAGGACAGTAATACAATGCTAAACAATTTTAGTCAAATAACTCTTCAGTGTTTCTTTATGAATTAAATTATAGCAACTTGGGATACACTTAGCCCTAGTACACATGTGGTGTAGACTTGAAGTCATATACTACCAAGCATTCCAACCATCATCAGTATTCATAAATCAACTGAACAGTTTTCACTTACTACAGGCATACATGTACTGATTTTCTTTTGATCAAAATTTATCGTTCAGCTATCATCTTAACAGCTAGAATTGCATACTGCCAACAGTTGGATCGTACACAAAGAATGGTGGTCAGATTGTTAACAAAGAATCTTGACCACATGGTGATAGGTCTTACCACATGGTGGCAAGCAAACTACTACACAGAATAATCATTCATCATTGTGATAAATGTCAGCAAGTATTAGCACAAAGTTGCACCGCTAAACTACATGGCTTACATACAATCAATGTATAGATTCAAAATGTGAAAACATAGTTTCAACTTACATTTCTGGGAGAGTCAGTGACTTAGACAAGGAATCAAGAAGCAGAAGGAGGTAACCATGCCTTCTCTTGGGTTTTCCCTTTGTCTTTCACTGTTCTGATCTACAGCTAGTCTTGAGGAGTCAGTGAGTAGGAAGAGCTCAGTGTCCCTATTTTGAACGCAAAATTCTGTATTCTAGATTATTCCTTTGAGACAGGCTGTCACTCAAGGCGATGAGCGGGAGGAGAATTGTCTGTCATCTCCCTCCCCCGATTGTGGATTGCAATCGCAAACGATGGCAACTACATTTGTGTCTTACCGAAGTCATCGTATGATAATTCATGCAGGCAATTGTAGAATGAATGTTAATTGACCACACACTGGTCAACATAATTGCATCATCCACCAGCTGTATGCGACCGTCAGCGTGCGGATGGGTGAATATTAAAGAGGGGAGGATAGGGAAGGGGCAGTGAGGAGAAGGAAGGAGGTTTGCCGGTCCTTTGTGTTCAGTTAGGCGGGAAGGGGAGTGACAGGCAACACTGTTACGATGCGATATGAATTTTTTTGCTGTGTCATGCCGCCACATTAGGGAGTGAGGGGGGGAGGGTTGAGAGGAGAAGGAAGGTGGGGAGAGAATGGTGACGTAGTCGTGATGTGACGTAAACTTTTTGTCTTAACTCGTTACATCAGGGAGAGAAGAAAAGAAAGGGGGGGGGGGGGGGGGGGGGGGCATAGATTAGAAATCTATACTGCCGTGTGTGAGACAGATGGGACAGAGAAAAGAGGGAGAATGGCACCTGCGTTTGTACAATTTGTACAAAGGTTGGCTGCTTGGGACCGATAGGGTGGAGTTGTCAAGTGACTCGTCACAGTGTCAAGCGAGAGGTCATTGGTGATGGTGGACCCAAAGTAAGTGAATTAGTGGATGGCATCAAGCTCATAGTCATCAATGGTGATGGCTGGTGGTTACGGCGTGTCTTTACCCAGGACATTTGTCTTCTTTAGTCCGATAGAGATTCCAAAGTCTTTGCAGGCCTGGAAGAAGTGGTCCATCAACCCTGAAGATTTGCAGGTTCTTCTGGTTGTGAGACCGCTTGTACTCAACGAGTGCAGCATGCTTAGCCTCAATAATGGGAGTCATCTCTAATGATGTGGCCTCAAACGAGTCGTGAGACTTCGAAGTTTTCTTCCATGGTGTCTTGTTAAGTTTCCCATCTCTCTGTTGCAGAGTCTCAGGGGTTGAATGCATCATATTCTCTCTCAAAGGCCTCTGCGAACTGTTCCACAAGATCTGGCTGAGACATCTTATTGACGTTGATATGAAAGTTCCCTTGTTTCTTTGAGCAGTGGAACTTTTTTGGTTGCAGCCTGATCCTGCATCATACCAGGGAGTGGTTTGTATCGCAGTCTGCGCTGTGGTAAGAGTGAGTGTGAAGAAGGTTTTTGACAGTGGACCGTATTACCAGTATCAGATCCAGTTCGTGCCAATGCTTTGAGCATAGGTGTCTCCCGGAGACTTCGTCTTGAAGAAGGAGTTAGCAATGCACAGATCATGACAGGCGAAAAACTCATGCTGTCACCGTCCGCTCTCATTCATTTTTCCCACTCCGAAGGAACCAAGGCTAGAGGGCCACAAGTCGTTGTCTGCGCCCACTCTGACATTGAAGTCGCCCAGGAGAACAAGTTGCTCCTTATGGTAGATGCAAGATTTTCATAGAACTCATCCTTGGCATCTAGAGTGGTGGACAGAGTCGGAGCATAAATGCTGACAAGGGTGACAGCCTTAGGTGGTGTTGAGGCAGAGTCAGGAGTCGCTTTCCACCTCAGGGAGGTGGAGGGGGTGGACAAGCTGCATGGGCAACAGCCTGTCCCCCATATTACAATGCCCAGGCTTATATCCGTCCATCTATCCACAAACACTCACTTGCACCTATGACTTGAAGAGGACACACCAGCTTCACTACTTGCGTTGACACAACACGGGAAGCAACAAATCCGGTTTTAAATCAGCGCTCGTTTGGTGTAGAGCACGGTGCCAGGGGTTGCTACCAATGGTGGGGGAGATCTTCGCGTCTCACTGGACAGCTACCGCCCACCTAAGCTGGGCAGCCCCCAGCCAACATGGTGCTGTCCCGTCACGACCTGCCTTTTTCATTTGATGCATGGAGATTAGAACATCTGACAAGCAGGTTGTAAACTACACCAGACAACAACAACAAAAAGAACTTCAAAAAAGGGATCAGCGCTAAAACTGGGATGTTGGAATGTACGGACAGTCATGCCTGGGCTTTCTCAAGACCTTCAAGATAGCGACGCTAGAAAAACAGCTGCCATAAACAGTGAACACAAGAGACTGAATGTGGACATCGCCATGCTGCAGGAAACACAGCTGGCTGACACAGGCACACTGAAGGAGAGGGACTACACCTTCTTCTGGCAAGGAAAGAGCTGCTCTGGTGCCCCAAGAGAGTATGGAGTAGGTTTTGCAGTAAAAAACAGCTTGCTGAGTATGATAAAACCAGGCAGCGGTGGCTCAGAGCGAACCAAAGGAACGGCAGGGCAGTTAAAGTTTGGTGCCAATGCGGTCACAGGAGCTGCCGGAGGGTGACAAAGTTTGCCATCCAACCGCCTTAAAGGCTCCATTTCGGATTTTTTGTCTGGGTTTACTCCCTTAGCTAGATGGCTGTGGATAGCTCTCCAGAGCTGGCGCCCTTTGATGGGTCTTTCATGTATTTCAATCAGGGTGTCTAGCTACCCTCTCACCATCCTCTTGAGAACTGGTGGGGGTGGCGGTTTAGTCGCCGACAATCCGATCGTGTGACAGGTAGTACTGGTATCAGGTTACCAGAAGCAGATCTATCAATCTGACCTGACTTCAGTAGTTGGCAATGCTGTGATCATAGAACTGAGGCCCAGTGTGATCAGCTATGCTATAAGTACAAGTATATACATAAGCAGAATTTTAGTAAAAAAAATAGCTACTTTACCACCGTGCCCAAGGCACATTGTTAGATTAATTCATAAATTAAGGCTGAATACATGGAACACTGAATATTCTCATGGCATTACTTGTGTCTGCAGAGAAAACGTTTCTGTGCATCATCTTTTGTTTGAATGCTCAGTGTTGATCTCGCTCTATCAGGAGAAAGGTATTGAGATGAATAACTTTGATAATGTCAATACTGTTTTGTATGGTCCATATGTTGCTGAAATTGCCATGGTCATTTCACAATCACAGATTGCAAAATCTTTTATGAAGATCAACAATTTTGTGTACCACTAGGGTATTTCACTTATGTAAATATAAGTCAGATGTGGGTTTGAAAGTACTTACATGGATAATGAGTTGAGTATGGAGGTGTGGTTTTTTTTGGTTGTGTGTGTGTGTGTGTGTGTGTGTGTGTGTGTTGTGTTGTGGTGAAGTGTCTAATATCATCTGACGATGAAAAGACATTAAATAAACCACTGAACTGAACTGAACTATGCTATAAGAATTGGAACTAAGGCCCTGTCTAGTGAGATATGCTATAAGAATAGAAATAAGGTTCTGTGTGATTGGCTATATTATGAGAGTAGAACTAAAGCTCAGTGTGGTTGGCTGTGGTATGACAATAGAACTAAACAGACTAAGTGATATTGAACTACTGTGTTATCTATTTGCGGAACCCTCACAACTCACGCCGACTCTTTGAACTACAATCTAACCAACTCATTTGTTAATTTTCTATTTAGCAGTAAGAGCAGTTTCAAGGTGAGGCCATTTTCTAAACAATATATTGTGAAGAAGCAATCAAAATGTGAACCGATTGTTTTTCACATTTTTAGTGAGTATCATGACTGGAAGTTATGCTCATTGAAAGTGTTTCTGTGAAAGCCTGTACACTTCTTTCAATGTATTCTGGGTTGGAAAAAAAAATCTTTTTCACTCGTTTTCTGTTTTAAAGAACACTGGCCCAAAGTACAAACAATACCCCCGTCATGTTTTAGTGCCACTACCATCACTGGTATTCTTGAACCAGAAAATCTGCTGAGATCTCTAAACAGTTGGAAGTTCAGGGGGAAAAAAACGACAAAGGCCTCCCCGCCCCCCCCCCCCCCCCCCCATCCCCCCTCCCTCCACCTTGAAAAAAACAGCAACAACAACGAAAACGATACTTCTTGAGGAAAAAAAGTGCTTTCCTTGGTGAAAGAAAAGAGGTTATTTACAGCTCAAACAACAAAGTGCAAACTTTACTTGTTCTAAGGGACATCTTTAGTCTCTAGCTAAACATACTGCCGTCAATGCCAAAATGAATTAACACTGAATGCAAGTTTCAGTTTTATTTCCTTTGAAAGAATGCTGTCCCCTCTGTGTTTAAAATAAAATTTAACACATGAAACACACCACACACACACACACACACACACACACACACACACACACACACACACAATCTACAAATTTGTTTGGTCCGCGCAAATTGAAGATGTCATTTTGTGAGTCTTAGCAGAAGAATTGAAACAGTGACATGAGTATTATATTCCCTTGTGTGTTTGCAAACCCGTTTTCTGAATGTTATTGGATGTAATTGTATAAAGGAAAGCTTTGATAGGATTATATTTACTCCTTTAAAAAGAAGATGACTGATTGAAAGTTTAGTAATAACGCTCCATTAAAAACAGAAAAAGCAGGAAAGAAGGAAAGCTATTATAGTAATTTCTAATCGCAAAGTAATCCTTCAGTTTCGAAGATATTGATAAATAGGGATAGATGAAATATGTTTGTTACCAGTAACCTAGTGTCAATCAAGTATGCATTGTTCACAGAACATTACAAGAACACTCGGAAAAGAAAAACAACAACCAAACTACCAAAAACATAAAGTACCAAAAACAAACAAACAAAACCAAAACCAAAACAAAAAAAGCCAACCCTAACAATAACAAAATCCGTCATTATTGTGCGTTACGGATGGTGTGCGGTGCGTGTGTTACTGTCCGACTCTCTCCTAAAGAAGTTTGGATGCGTGTACGACTTTTTCCTACACA
The DNA here is from genome assembly GCA_033310375.1 of Conus canariensis. NCBI lineage: Eukaryota > Metazoa > Mollusca > Gastropoda > Neogastropoda > Conidae > Conus > Conus canariensis. The sequence continues at coordinate 56,092,386 of CM065725.1, forward strand.
CACCCACACCACACGAACATAAATAGCCAATCAACAAGTTAAGTTTCTACTTTTTTTTATTTTGCTGCCTGAACCATCAAATCAAAACAACAAGTGTATAATACATAATGACAATCAGGTATAATAACTAGTATACACCACGACCAAAGGGCGCACAACGATACTATGTACAATATTGTCACAATAACATTTTTCATTCACTCAGCAGGCCAGGCTGGCTCCCACAGCAGTCATCACGGACAGTCTATGCACTTGACCACGTCCGGCCCGAATCACACAGATCAGGAGTCACTCAGAAAGCAGTTCGTGGAGTCCTTCCAGGAACTCCCACACACCAGAACACACGTTGACACGACGGAAACGAAACTGCTCACAGAGGTAGTTCGTGGAGTCTTTCCAGGGACCCCCACACCGCAGAAAAAACTCAAGCGTCGTCCCGACGAACTCTGAAGCCTTTTCTCACTCCAGCTCGTTGCTGACCATGCGGACAGCCTCTCAACATCCTTCCCACGGGACAGAGACGGCGGCTGGGCTCGTGCTGCACCCCACACCGGTTGGCAGCGCTCATACGATGTCTACTGACCCTCGGTCAGCTGCTCAATACCCTGGCAGGGTAGAGACGGGCTGGGCACAGGCTACGCCCCACACCCGGATGGCAGTCAGTTCCAGGTCGGACACGGGGCTTCACCGACACCTGGGGGAAAACAATAGCTACCTTGATTTATCTAGCCTACATCCAACACATTTATCGTTCTTGTTTGTAACTAACAGTCACTCTTCTCATAATACATTTCACTGGAACTTGGGGAAAAATACCCATAACACAATCTACAAAGTTTCAATATAATGGATGCATTACAATAGAAAATTTTCTTTGATTAGGACCATGATTGTTTACATTGAGAAAAGGATTTCCACATGGAACCAATTTCAAAGTACCAAGAATACAATTATTACATATAGAGTACGTCATACAGCAGAGGAACTCAAGTCGCAGACCCTCGAAACTCTCAACACCTCCTACCCACTACCACCTGGGCTAAAGCATACAAGGATGGATCAGCAGAAGAAGCTGTGAAAAACCTGTGGAGGTGGAGTTTTCGTCAAGTTGGCAGACGGCAGATCCTTCAGAAAGTCCGTGGCCACAGGTTTATATTCCACAAACTACAGAGCTGAAGCCTCCTTGCTGCCCAGACCCTTAAGCAGGAAAACAGGCTCCCCACCAACATAGCCTTTCTGACAGACTGTGTATCCATCCTGAAGAGCCTCCAGACACCAGGATGGGAGCAAATAATTGGAGCCATCAGAAGACCTCGGTCTCCTCCAGCAGAGAACTGCTGTAGTCCTGCAGTGGATCCCTTTTCACTGTGGCATTGGAGGGAATAAGGAGGCAGACCGTCTGTCCAAGATCGGCAGCAAGCAGGAACAGTCAGGGCATCCAATTGTGATGGTGTGGAGGGGTAAGGGGTGTGCAGGTGAAGACAGGCAGATGGTGATAAGTGCAGGAACCAAGGGACAGCAGCCAGTCAAGAAGACACAGAGGACGACGTGGAGTTTTTCTCCTTTTATTTGCCTTCCATAACAAAGAGCTCAAACCAGGAACACAGCCCTGGGAACTCCCTCTCGCACTCAGTGCACTGAGCACGCTCTCTATCTCTCTCACTGAGCACTCTGGACACTGTGTTGAGACACACTCGGGAACACTGATCTCACTCACGCCGCGCCCCAAGTATATACAGCTTGCCTGGACCACAAAGAAGACAACACAGCGCTGCACTCAAAATGAGCCTCGCGAGACACTAAATGACAAAATTTGTGCTATATGTCACAGCTTCTGTGTTGTCTAGCTCGCCGTCCGTTCAAAGTATGCAAACATATTTGATATCGATGAAAACCTCAGAACCCAAGGAATGAAATGCAGTAAGTCATATATGACAATTCTGTGGCTGTGTAAAGTTATTGGTGATTAAAGTCCAAGAATTAACCCACTTTAACGAGTTCACGTCATATTTTCCTCTATTTCGATGAAAAATACCAAACAGCATGAAATAATTTTGTAATGAATGAATAGCTGGCATTTCGCTCTTTTTAATACATATAAATTTCATTATCCAAGATGCCGTCTGAGTGGAGAACTTTGTGTTTAAAATTTGATCAGAAACACAACTTGCTTTCATCGTCACATGGTTGTCGCCATGTGCGTTTAACACGATTTTCGTTAAAATGTTATTCTGTTGAAATGGTCCATCGGATGATAATTTTTATATATTTTCGGTTGCTTCTATCATAGAAATGGAGTCATTAAAAGGATTTTGATTGGGAAGTCCGAATTTCATGAAACGACAATTTAGATCAAAGCTCCGACATTCAACAAAGAAGGCGACTTGCTCAAGGGACCGGCGCTGTCAGTCATTTCGTATAGTTGCAAGCTTGTACAGAAAAGATCATAGGCATGCGATATACGAAATGAAAGCTTATGGACTTTACTTTCAATGCGCGTTCATAGGTTCTTTGGATTCTCTCATACTTTTTGTGAAATCAAGAATTATTTACGGTTTGTTTGTCGGACAATTCAAAATGACACCAAGATTAATTGTGCAAACTACCAGTTTTAGAGAAAATATGGGCTTCTCAGCCCAACACGGTTGTAATGAATAGAATACATTAATTTTTGTGACTTCAGTGGTGTGTATACAACTATATAGGTTCTGAGGTATTCATGATTTAAAGAATTTACACAATAAAAATGAGATTCAACCAAGGGAGGTAAGGGGGAAGATAACTCATGAACAAAATATCTCGTCTACGATGGGTGACCAAGAAATATACACTGTTAGCACCCGGCTACACAATGTTATACAATAAAGCTAAAATTATCCTGAGAAACAACTTCAGAAGAGCGTGGTGCCAATGCCTGGAAAATTGGGATTGAAAAGGAAAGCATCCACCGACTCGACAGAGCAGGTCTAGTTACCATCTTCAAGCTGCAAACAGGACACTGCCAGCTCGTCTCCCATCTCTCATGTCTCAAACTCTCATACTGACCAGCACCCTTGTGATACAGGCTCCCAAACTCCCACCCACATTTTACAGTCCTGCCCCTTCTTTGAAGCCTTGCGACGTCAGACGTGGCCCAGTCCGGTTGAGATTCGGGAGATGATGTAGGGACCGGTGGGTTGCTGTGGCAGACTGTGGACTTCGCCTCTCTTACTGGATTGAGGATCTAGCATGGTTAGGAACCCTAAAGAAAGAAAGATACATTCGATTTTCTTTTAACAACAAGAAGCCGCACATGACATCAAATTTACTGTGCTAAGGGATGGCCGAGGCAGAACTCAATGCACAAATCCTGGTTCTTTCGTGAGAGAGAGAGAAGAGTGCGAGAGAGAGACAGAGACAGAGACAAGAGACACAGATAGACAGGCAAACAGACAGACAAAGATGCATTTTCAAGATTTTTCTCTAGAGAGAGGGGGAGAGAGGGTATGATGTGTAACATTGTTGAAAAAAATGTACTGTGTGCTTGATTCCAACACACACACACACACACACACACACACACACACACACACACACACACACACACACTCGCACACACACCCACACACACACACACACACACACACAACAGCACACACACACACACACACACACACACAAACGCGCACGTGTGCGCACGTATACACACACCAGGCATGCAAATATGTATACATGCATCTTGAGTGTGATTTTTGCTTCCTTTGCAAATTGAATGAAAAAAAAAAACTGTGCTAACACAAAATACAGCAAGGAGAACTTTGCAGCGTCCCAATTGTGAAGAGTAAATACACACTCGCGGGCTGCTATGCGCGTACGCACGCACATAATACGCGCACGCGTGCGCACTCACACATACACATACATATACCACTCTGTGTGTATGTGTGTGTGTGTGTGTGTGTGGTGTGTGTGTGTGTGTGTGTGTGTGAAGTCAAGTCAAGTCAAAATTTTATTTCCAGATGGAACATTGAATAAGCAGAGAAACTGTTTTTTTTTTTTACATCAAGCCATCATAACAAAACAGAGAAACTTGAATAATAAAATAATGAAAACAAAGTGTGTGGTGTGTGTGTGTGTGTGTGTGTGTGTGTGTGTGTGTGTGTGTGAGAGAGAGAGAGAGAGAGAGAGATTTTTTCATAACAGCACAGAGAGAGAGAGAGAGAGAGAGAGAGAGAGAGAGAGAGAGATTTTGTGTTACACACCATTGACAGAGAGACAGAGACAAGGACTGAGACAGAGAGAGAATGACAAATATGTATGGCAGCGAGAGAGAGAGAGAGAGAGAGAGAGAGAGAGAACTATTTTATATCTCCTAAATAAATTCTAGCCTAAGTATAGGACATTCCTGCCATCAGGACTCTCTCTCTCTCTCTCTCTCTCTCTCTCTCTCTCTCTCTCTTTCTCTCTCTCTCTCTTGCTTACTCTCGCTCTCTCACCCTGTGTGTGTGTGTGTGTTGTGTGTGTGTGTGTGTGTGTGTGTGTGTGTGTGTGTTGTGTTGTGTTGGAGAATGTGTGATTCAGCTGTTCATTCTTGATCAAAGGTGTTGTAACGAAACGCTTGACAAACCCATCCGATCGGTCCCACTCAAACCCCAAACCGAAGAATAGATTTCAAATCTATGTCCACTCTCCCCTCTCAACCAACCCCCCTCCCCTTTCTCTCTCTTATAATGGCGTGAGCTGCCCGACTTGCACGATCTCTTACAAGAGAAAGTTTACGTCACGGGAAACACGTGACGCGTTTCGTTATTCTCAGTCCACCTCCCGTCCCTTTTCAACCGCAGGGAAATTTACATTGCATTGTAACAATTGCCCGACTCACCCCCACTCCCCTTTCCTATATGATGGCACCCCCCTCCTATCCCATGACACAAAGGCATGTTACCGCTCTCTCCACCTCCCCCCCCCCCCCCCCCCCCCAGCCACATGCGGCTTCACTTCCTACAAACAGTAACCAACAAACCTCCCTCCTTCTCCGAACCCCCCCTTTCATATCCACCGTCTGCGTGCTGCAAACCCCTGGTAAATGATGTCACTGGGTTTACCCACGATGGTCCTAATTCGCTCTCTATGTGCACATAAATTATCGGCCATTGAACTCAGGCGCCAACTTCAAACGGTTTCCGATAGTAAGAATAGATCCCTCCCCCTCTCACTCCCGGTGTTTGACTGACAGCTTGTCAGCCAGATCAGAAACCTGATTTGGCAGTTTAGAATACATATACCAGACGAATAGGGTTGCAACTTCACTGACCCCTCAAGATTGCCTGTAGATCAGAACAGTGAAAGATGAAGGGACGACCAGAGAGAAGGCCTGATAACCTCCTACTTCGTGATCCCAAGTCTAAAATCACTGATTTATCCCAGGAAAAGTGAGTTGAAACTATCTGTTACATTTCGAATCTATGCATTGATTTTATGTATGCCATGTGGGTTAACATTGTAACTTTGTACAAATACTTGGTGACATTTATCAAACTGATGAATGAGTATTCTGTGTGGTAGTTTGCTTGCCATCATATGGCAAAAGCTCTCTCCAGGTTGTTATGATTCTTTGTTAACCATCTGACTACTATTCTTTGTGTTCAATTTGACTTTTGCCAGTATACAATTTCATCTGTTAAGATTATAACTGAATGATAAATTTAGATCAGAAAAACAGTATGCCTGTACTAGGTGAGAACTGCTAAACTGATTTATAAGTACTGGTGATTGTTGGAATGATTTGTAGTGTATGACTTTAAGTCTACACCACATGTGTACTTGGACTAAGTGTAGCCCAAGTTAATGTGATGTAATTCATAAGGACCATGGAAGAGTTGTTTGACTGAAACTGTGTAGCATTGTATTGCTGTCTCCTACTCTTTTGTAAGCTTAACTCAGCCTTTAAACAAAAGTGGAGATTGATAGTTATAGTAGAAACTCTACTATAGAGAAAACTTTGCTGGCTGAGTCTTACACCTCTTCTGAAAGATAAAAGGGTAAATGTGTGAACTCGACAAACCAGCCATCAGCTTCTCACCTACAGACCAAGTTCTCTTTATCGCAGAACTGGGATCGTGGTCATGCTACAAATTGTAACCATACTCTGTGGCTACACCAGAAACTGGGGGAACGTCAGACACCATGGCTACACTTTAAACCGGAGCTAAGCTACAACCACTGGGCAAGACTGTTTGAGAAGACACACCACAGCCCAGCCATATCACAGGTCTACACAGGAGGAGCAGTCATCAGCCACAGGAGAGATCAAATACCCTCTCCAATACAAGATAAGCCATTAATCCCGCTGGACTCAAATCCATCAGACACTTACCCTCACTTTATGATGAAACAGTGAGAACCTGTCTATGAGTACCACTTTGGCTACTGCACTGGGTGTACGCAAGCGAAATGGATGTGTAATAAAAGTATGCATTCAGAGTAACTTAGACAGGCCCACTGTATTCCAACTTAACGTCTTCCCTGCCCGCCCCGTGTCTATTACGGGGTCGTTTCCGCGATCCTGTACGCCCGTAACCGTGTCTATTACGGGGTATTTTCGTCATCGAAATTTCGAAAATCGGCACGGGAAATAACCCTACAAATTGTCCCTGACTCTATTGGGGTGTTTAAATAACAGTTCTATCCCTTTATCGGTGTACTGAAGTGTTAGGAAATTGTCGGTTTAGTATTCAAGAAGGGACGAGCTGATTATCATAATCAAGATGGCGGATCAGAGACGAAGCTCGACACGGCGACCTGTTTTGAAGCGTTATAGCGCACTGGAAGTTTTAGATGAAGTGTTGAATGATATTGATAGTGGTGATGAAGACTTCCAAGCATCAGGTGACAGTGATAGTGATGCGGAAGAGATGGATGGTAACCAGCACCATCCACTTTTGTCGGAACTCGTGGCGGTCACGAAGAAGAAGACCCGGACTTCGACCCACGTGATGTTGGTCAAGCGAGCGATACCGGCCATGATTCGACCAAGAATCAGAACCAGAGCCGATTCCCAGCACCAGCACAGCACCCCCTCCTGTCATGAGAGGTCGTGGTAGGGGCAGGGGAAGAGCTAGAGGCACTGGACAGCAGCAAATAAGGGGGCGTGGCAGAGGGCGTGGCAGAGGGCGTGGAGCTCGACAATCTTGCCCCAGTCTGGTGTTGCTGATGGGAATCGTGCGACTGCCTGCAATTGAGCTGTACTGGTCGAAGAAGGTGCTGTACCGCATTCCAGTCTTCAGCTCAGTAATGACAAGAAACAGATTTCAAGTAAGTTTCTTTACTCTCTCTGAGTCTCTCTCTGTTTACTTGTTCTCATTTTCCTTCCACCCTCCCTCTCCAACTCCTTTCTATGTCCAAGTCTTTCTTTTTAGCATTATAGATGAGGATGATATGTGTGTGTGTGTGTGTGTGTGTGTGTGTGTGTGTGTGTGTGTGTGTGTGTGTGTGAGCTTCTCTGTAATGTGTGGTGTGTGTGCGCTTCTGTTTTGTGTGTGTGTTTGTGTGTGTGTGTGTATGTGTGTGTGTGTGTGTGTGTGTGTGTGTGTGTGTGTGTGTGTGTGTGTGTGTGTGCATGCTTCTATGTGGTGTGTATGTGTGTATGCTTCTATGTGGTGTATTTGTGTCATTGTTTATGGTGTGTGTGTGTGTGTGTGCTTCTATGTGGTGTGTATGTGTGTATACTTCTATGTGGTGTATTTGTGTGTCATTGTTGTGTGTGTGTGTGTGTGTGTGTGTGTGTGTGTGTGTTTGTGCTTCTATGTGGTGTGTGTGTCTGTGTCTGTGTGTGTGTACAAATGTGTGTATGGGTACTTGATTGTTTCTGGTGTGTGCGTGTGTGTGTGTGTGTGTGTGTGTGTGTGTGTGTGTGTGTGTGTGTGTGTGTGTGTGTGTTTACACACACTGATCAAATGTTGTTCAATCCTATTTCAGATCATCCTACAATTTATCCACTTTCACGACAACTCTGCGATGCCATCACCAGACCATCCCCAGTATGACCGGCTGTACAAGATCCGTCCAGCACTGGACCACCTCCATGAAAAATTTCAGGAGGTGTATGAGCCACGGCGAGCGGTGTGTGTGGATGAAAGCCTACTCCTTTTGAAGGGTAGGCTTATATTTCGCCAATACGTCCCCCTCAAGCGTGCCAGGTTCGGGATCAAGTTATACCTCTGCTACCGGTCCGACGATGAAGTGAGGCTGACGGAGAGGCATTTCATGTTCCCCATCCCACCGACACCCAACAAGGCAGCACCACAGAGGGCCTGCAGTGTCTGCACCAAGATGCTGAAGATCAGGCGTGATGTGCGGTCCCCCACTGCCCCTCCAAGCCTGCACTGTGCTATCCACAGTGCTACATGGATTATCACACTAAGTTCAACTACTGGGAGTAGTGTGGATCCTGTAGCACAGCTTAGTTTTGCAGTGCATTTTTTTTTCATAGATCTTCTTCAGTTAGTCAGTGTGTGCTTTTATCTCTGTGTTTTTATATTCTTGAGTGCGTGTGTGTTTTTCTTTTTTTTTTGTCTTCATGGTGGTGTTTCTTCTGAAACTCTGGTTTATTCATGAGTGTGACCAGACTGTTCAACTGGTGGAAATAATCAGACTGGGTTATATTGGTGAGGCTGCTCAACCCAAGAACAACCCCAGAAACCTGCGAGATGTACAGAAAGAAGTAGTGTACGGGTTATGAACATGTACTGAGTGAGTACCAGATGTTTCTTCTCACATCCAGTGAACACTAACATCAGTTTTTCTTGTGTTTTGTGTGGTTTTATATACAGCAATATGACTTTTTATTTTGAAACTGTCATAAGATTTGATTTCATCAAATTTTACTATACTGTTTACTAACAAAATATGATTATTAGTACATCAGGTTATAGCCAAAGATGCAAGATAAAAACATGCAAAAGATGTAAGACTTACCTAAGTGAATGAGACATACTTAGTGATCACATTAGTAAACCTACTGCAAAAGGCAAAATTTGGTCCCTTTATGTCTGGATTATGGTACCTACAATGATATATGTATGTATTATCATACAGAACAGACTTTTCTGGCAGTCATATCAATGCCAGATGTTTATATTATGTTCAGTCAATTCTAACATCATTTTTTTCAAAGTTGTTTTGTGGTTTGATATATTGCAATGTGTATGCGAGTCCTCAAAAACAGTCAGTTTAGTACAGAAAAGTTGATATTATCAATTTTTACCATACTGATTGCTAACAAAATATAAATATTATGAAATGATAGCATACCACAGGGTATAAGAAAAAAAAGAGCAAAAAATGCAAGAGATATCTCAAATAATGAATGAGATGTGAACAGATGAATGAACCTACTGCAAAAAACAGAATTCTGTCCCTTTTCCCTTGGATTGGGGTACTCCTCAAGATGTGTATAGTACTATGCAGAAGAAGACTTGCTGGCAATAATATCAATACCAAATTTTTGTATGATGTCCAATCAATACTAACACCAATTTTTTCCATGTTTTGTATGGTTTGATGAGCTGCAATGTATGTGTGTGTGCCCAAAAACAGTCATTTCATTACTAAAAAAGTTGGTTATATTACTTTTTACCATATTACTTATCAACAAAATCAAAATGTAATGACATCACATAATGCCACAAGGTATAAGGGGAAAACATGCAAACAATGTAATAGATATAGCAATAAATGAAGGAGTAGTGAACAGATAAGTGAACCTACTGTGAAAAGCAGAATTCTGTCCCTTTATCCTTGGATTGGGGTACCCCCAAAGATGTATATATTACCACACAGAAGAAGATTTGCTGGCAATGACATCAATACCAGATGTTTGTATGATGTTCAGGCAATACTAATAGCATATTTTTCAATCTTTTGTGTGGTTTGATGAGCTGCAATGTGTTTGTATACACTCAAAAACAGTCATTTCATCACAAAAAAGTTGGTTATATTACTTTTTACCATATTACTTACCCAAAAAAATCTAAATGTAATAACATCATATCATGCCACAGGGTATAAGGAGAAAACGTACAAACAATCTAATAGATAAAGCAATAAATGAAGGAGTAGTGAACAGATGAGTGAACCTACTGCAAAAAGCAGAATTCTGTCCCTTTACCCTGGGATTGGGGTACCCCCAAAGATATATGTACTACCATACAGAAGATGATTTGCTGGCAATGATATCAATACCAGATGTTTGTATGATGTTCAGGCAATACTCACACCAATTTTTTTCTATGTGTTGTGTGGTTTGATGTGTTGCAGTGTGTATGTGTGTGCTCGAACACTGTCATTTTATAACAAAACATGTTGATTATGTTACTTTTTACTACACTAGTGCCACCAAAATCAAAATATTATGATACCACATAATACCTCATGCTATAAGGAGGAAAACTGCAAACTATCTAACAGATATCTCAATAAATGAATGAGTAGTGAACAGATACGTGAACCTACCACAATATCAAAATTCTGTCCCTTTACTCCTGAATTGGGGTAATCCCAATGATGCATGTATTACCACATCAATACCAGATGTTTGTATGATGCTCAGCCAATACAAACACCCATTTTTTTCATTGTTTTGTGCGGTTTAATGTGTTTCAATATGCGTGTGATTGTTCAAAAACAATTATTTTATTTGAAAAAAGTTTATCATAATACTTTTTACCAAACTATTTGGCAACAGAATCAAAATATTATGAAATCTCATTATAGACCAGGAAATAAGGAAGAATCATGCAAAAAATCTAAGACATACCTCCATAAATGAATGAGTATTGAACAGATTAGTGAACCTACCGCTAAAGCAAAATTCTGTCCCTTTACCCTGGGATTGGGGTACCCCCAATTATGCATGTGTTACCACACAGAAAAACATTTGCTGGCAGTAATATGAATACCAGATGTTTGTATAATGTTCAGTCAATTAGAACACCAGTTTTTTCACTTTTCTCTTTGGTTTGATGTGCTGCAGTGTGTGCGCGTATACAGAAAAAGTGTCAATTTATTACAAAAATAGTTGATTATATTGATTTTTATCATACTTATGACCAGCCAAATCAAATTATTATGATACCACATCATAGCAGAGGGTATAAGAAAAAAACATGCAAAAAATCTAAGAGATATCTCAATAAATGAATGAGTAGTGAACAGATGAGTGAACCTACTGCAAAAAGCAAAATTTGGCCCCGGCACACAGCAATACAGAAAAACACTTATACTGTGGCAGGGAAGGGGTTAAGCAGCTGCACGGAGTATAAGCGAGTAAAGTTGGAATGAGGAAGGGCCATTCATTGCTGTGGCTCAATGAGAACTAAAATGTAGTCTATAGAACCGACATGTATAAACTTCCCTATGTGTAAGCAAGTAAAGTTGATGTGTGAAATTGCACTTAACTTGTGTCAGTTCTCTGTTGTTCAATCAAATGTTGAGTGTTTGAACTTCTCTCTTCAATTCTGTCTCTCGGAGCTACAAGTACTTTTAAGAGTACAGGCCTAAGGAAACTTATCTCAGAGCCGCTATAAAGTATTTTAACAAGACCCGGAACAAAACATAAATTTCTTTCGATGACTAGTACCGGAAAGTTGCTCATTCCACCACTAGTAAGAGAGAGGTGTAGGTGAAGCGTTAAGATAATTCTCATTGAGAAATTATTCCAAGTCCTTCCCCCAGAGGACCCACCTACCACTCATCCACATCTCGTCACAGGTGTGCTGGTTAGAATTTTCTGATAGTGTAATGATTTTGCATGGTGGTTTATCAAAATTATGTGCTGTGTAAAGTCAGATAAGTTCCAAGAAATAGTCAATATCAAGCCTATGATTTACACATTTTTAATGTATGTGGTGTTGTCACGCTGGGGACACACACACACACACACACACACACACACACACACACACACACACACAGAATTTTTTTTCTTAAGGTGCAACCAACAAATATTCATCAATCAAACACACACATCATATATAGACTAGCATGCATTCATACCTAACTACCAACGGTCACGCTCTTCAGTTTACCATATGACATGACACAACATTTCAACATGCGTCATTCAAAAGAAACACACACACACACACACACACACACACACACACACACACACACACACGCACACAAAATGCAAATACCGATTTTGCTTCAACAGTCTGTCTACAGTTGATTTTTATTTCCTTGTCCACTATGCGCGACCTTGCCTGAGCCCCACCGTACACCCAATGTCTCTACGGCAACAGAAACAAACTGCAGCGTTACTGGAACACGACAAAAAAGCAGAAGAGCACACAAAACAAAGTGTGAAGTAACGCGGTTTTAATGCACGACACAAAACAGGACAAGAAATTTTCGGCAATATGCCTTCCTCAGCGACAAGGTCGACGTCGCTGAGGAAGGCATATTGCCGAAAATTTCTTGTCCTGTTTTGTGTCGTGCATTAAAACTGCGTTACTTCACACTTTGTTTTGTGTACCCAATGTCTCTGTCACTGCTGGCAACACTCAGCCCCACCGTACACCCAATGTCTCTGTCATTGCCGGCAACACTCAGCCCCACCGTACACCCAATGTCTCTGTCATTGCCGGCAACACTCAGCCCCACCGTACACCCAATGTCTCTGTTACTGTCGGCAACACTCAGCCCCACCCTACACCTAATGTCTCTGTCACTGCCAGCAACACTCAGGCGTCTGAAAACGTAGTCTTGAAAGCCCGGAGCCTCATCACACACCGCTGGTTGCAATGTACATTTGTATTGGAGCTGCCATGCACTACACCCCACAGCATAATTATTCCACCCCGGTGACACACAGGTGTCGGGACTCAAACCCAGGCCTGCAAACCACACCCCACATGCACCAAACACTGTTTATAAAATGCACACACACACACACACACACACACACACACACACGTATATATATTATATATATATATGTATATATATATATATATATACACTACTCAAAACAATTGAAGTACCACTTAGGAAAACTGCTGTCATTCGAAAGAAAACAAAGCTGAACATAATTTAATGATTGAATATTTTATTTTTATTATTCCTCAATCCATTCAAATTTATTCAAACACCGTGACAAAAAATTATCTTTGTTTTACACTTGATTAAAGAGGCATACCCCCAAAATGAAAAGTAACAAGAGTCTATGGTAGATGTCATGATGTTAATAACGGGTATGACCACCGTTCGCGTTCAAACAAGCGTCACATCGACGTCTCATGGAGTGCACCAGGCGGCGGAGAGTGTCCTGGGGGATCGCCTGCCACTCCTGCTCCAGCAACTGAAACAGCTGGTCCACGGTGTCTGCTGGAGGGTTGTGGGCCCGCACTCGCCTCCCCAGCACGTCCCACAGATGCTCTATGGGGTTCAAATCTGGTGACCTGGCAGGCCAGTCCATTCTTGTCACCTGCTGCCCTTGTAGGAACTGATTCACGATGGCGGCGCGGTGGCACGGCGCGTTGTCGTCCTGGAACTGGGCGCCCTGGCCAACTGCCCTCAGGGCGGGCATCACAAGGGGGCGGATGATGGTGTCGCGGTAGGTGGCACCGGTCAGGCGGCCTTCAACACGGTGTAGGGGGGTCCTGTGACGTAGGCTGAACCCACCCCACACCATCACGGACCCACCTCCATAGCGGTCATGCTCCCTGACGGCAGCGTCAACGTAGCGTTCTCCAGGACGTCGCCAGACGCGAACCCGCCCGTCGTTGAACCTGAGGGTGAACCTTGACTCGTCTGTGAAGAGTACTGTTGCCCATTCAGCTCTTGTCCACCTTCTATGACATGCTGCCCAGGCCCGACGATGAGCTCGATGCGCTGGGGTCAGTATTGATCTCACTGCTGGGGACCTTGACCTCAAGTTGGCGTCGTGGAGCCGGTTCCGAACTGTCTGGGTACTGACGTTGACGTTGCTGGCTTGTCGTAGCTGGTCTCGGAGTACTGTGGCACTGGCTGAACGGTCTCTCAGACAAGCGATAACAATGAACCGATCCTGCTGTCTGGAGGTGCTTCTCGTCCGTCCACGTCCCTGCTGTTCTTCAACACTTCCAGTGTTAAGCCAACGGTCTCTGAGCCTCAGAATGACTGGGTGACTCACTCCAAGCCGTCGACCAATCTCCCTCAAGCCAATACCTTCTTGGTACCATGCTATCGCTCTTCCTCTGTCGGTGTTGCTTAGTCGTTGTCTCGCAGGCATGGTTAAATCTTCCTAAATTTCGCGACTTTTTATACCCGTCAAATGTGCTAACTGATTGCAATTCTGCTCAGAAAAGACCTTGCCTTCACGTGCATCACATTTTTTTTTCTTGCTGTGTCTGTGTCAAAATCTGGGAGCGACACAAGTTCGATAATTTCTCGGGATTTTTTTGCCTCAGATGCGACGCGGTAGATAACTGCTGACCGACTTTAACATAACAAAAATGCACGAGGAGTAGTATTTGAGAACCGGGTAAGCTTATCCAGCAGAATTTATTCAATTATCAATATTAATTGGTTTATCAGAGCTTTTTAAAAATTGCATACAAAAATTAGGGGTGGTACTTCAATTGTTTTGAGTAGTATATATGAACAATATAAAAAAGTCCTTAAAAAATCTGAAGGTGCTCAACCCCTTGGGGAGCAACATCTGTTAAAAAATATTTTAAAAATGAAGTGGTAACATCTACAAGCTTGTTTCTAGCGTTGCTATCTTCAGGATGTCTTTTGGGGCACGCCAACGATCTTTTATGGCGTGCGGGACTTGATTTCAACTCTGTGTGTGCAGGTGGATCTCATTTGCTGCACGTGCGGCCTGTGGTTCTTATTGGGGCCTGTTCAGGTGGAATGTGCTAGCAAAGATTTCCACTTGTGCCTGCAATTGTTTACAATTTCTACTTTTGTGTTCAGAGTTGCTAAGTGTGGTTTGCATAATATTAACCATTTTTCTGTGGAGCATAGATTGCATCTTTTTGAAATATTGTTGTATGGTGTTGCTCTTTTTATGATTTTCCATGATATGTTGTAGTCTATTTTTTTATCTTTGAGTCTCCAGATGTATTTGCTCAGCTCTGTTTGATTTTTGTATTTTTCATTTTTGAATGACTGTTTGTGGTTTGCGTATCTGGTTTTGAAAGTGTTTTCAGTAATCCCTACATATGTTTCTTCTTCATTTTCTGATGTTACCGTAGCTTGGTATACAATGTTGCTGTGAAGACATTTATTGCTCAGGGGCACTGTTCTTTTTTAGTGCAGTTGCAAGATGTCCTTTCAGCACCCTTCTCTTTTATGTTGCTTTTCATTTTGTTAGATGAATCAATCATGTTTTTGAGGTTGGGCATACATGAGTATGACAGTTTAATGGTGTTTTTGTTGAATATTTTGGACAGTTTGTGTTCTTTTGGGAATGATGTTGCTAAGATTTTAAAATGAAAAGCAACATAAAAGAGAAGGGTGCCGAAAGGACATCTTGCAACTGCACTAAAAAAGAACAGTGCCCCCTGAGCAATAAATGTCTTCACAGCAACATTGTATACCAAGCTACGGTAACATCAGAAAATGAAGAAGAAACATATGTAGGGATTACTGAAAACACTTTCAAAACCAGATACGCAAACCACAAACAGTCATTCAAAAATGAAAAATACAAAAATCAAACAGAGCTGAGCAAATACATCTGGAGACTCAAAGATAAAAAAATAGACTACAACATATCATGGAAAATCATAAAAAGAGCAACACCATACAACAATATTTCAAAAAGATGCAATCTATGCTCCACAGAAAAATGGTTAATATTATGCAAACCACACTTAGCAACTCTGAACACAAAAGTAGAAATTGTAAACAATTGCAGGCACAAGTGGAAATCTTTGCTAGCACATTCCACCTGAACAGGCCCCAATAAGAACCACAGGCCGCACGTGCAGCAAATGAGATCCACCTGCACACACAGAGTTGAAATCAAGTCCCGCACGCCATAAAAGATCGTTGGCGTGCCCCAAAAGACATCCTGAAGATAGCAACGCTAGAAACAAGCTTGTAGATTTTACCACTTCATTTTTAAAAATATTTTTTAACATATAATATATATATATATATATATATATATATATATATATATAATATAAGCCACGTTGAAGCTACCACTATGGGGTTTTTTCACTGTGTCAGTCTCTGCAGGGAACAGAACAAATTCATTCTTGAGATTATATTTTACAACATACCACACATGTAGCCAAGTCGATGGACACGAGGGTATATGTATATATATATATATATATTGGAATTTATTAGTTTATTGTAATTTAGTCCCTTGCGGATTCATTCCAAGAACTGGCCCTCAGCACTTGTGTCTTGAGAGGTTATCTTTTTATATTTTCTACTTTTCGCAAGAAAATGTAGCTTGTTTTGCTCTTTCATGATTTTCTTTTGCTTCTTAGGTGGCACCTTTGGTTGTTTTTTGAAAACTCAACAAACATACTACGGTATTGCACACCAGCCTTTTCTGGGATAGCATTCTTCTTAAAACCGAAAAGGCAGAGGAGTCAAATTACCACTTTCCGTGGTCACTGAGGAGAAACAATCAGGTTTCGAAATATCGGTATCTGACCAGGAGTTATATGTTAGTGGGTTTTCTCCCTATTGGAGATCGTCTCCCACTTGGAGACTATAAGCTTGCTAAAGGCTCATTTTGAGAAGCATTTATTTTATTTTTCCCCATTCACCCACTCAAGCACATACTGTTAGTTGGCAGAATCATCTACCACTGCAGATATGAATGCTTATCCTCCCCTTATTTCTTCAATCTAAGACATAAGAGCAAGCTTTGTTTATAATTGAAATATATAATATATATATAATATATATATATATATATATGTATGTATGTATGATATACATACATACATACATAGGCCACGTTGAAGATGCCACTATACTTTTTTTTTATCACTGTGTCAGTCTCTGCAGGGAACAGAACAAATTCATTCTTGAGATTGTATGTTACAACATACCACACATGTAGCCAAGTCGATGGACACGAGGGTATACAGCATGGCAAAACAGGTTGAAAAATGAACAGACAATGAACACTCTGGATTTACCAAGGGGTTGCACGGGGATGAACCAAGGGGATGCAAGCAGGAACCCCTCGACTTTCACAACACAGATGAAGAACTACGGGACCGTCTACATCTACAATGTTTTTTCTAAGTCTACATCTACAATGTTAAAAAGCAAAGCTGATGGGTGCTGTACAGAGAAATGGGTGATATAGACGGGGGACACGAATTACTAATGCTTGATGTTTGAATTTGCTCGTTTTGTTTTTTCTTTGAAAAGTTGTTTTTGATAATCTGTGCTTCTTTAATTGTGTTGATTTTGAAAGGAAGTATGGAGTTTTCATGGCCATGTTCATAAGCTATGCAAAGTGGTATTAAGAGGAGAAGAGGAGTGGACTGTGTGTATTGTTTAGACGTGATTTTTTCTTGGAAATGAAGGTGTTGTCATTGATGTTACTGTTGTTTTAATAACGCTTGAAAGGCTTTGACAAAATTATGCTTTTATACATGACCTTATTTAGTAGGAGATTTTCCCCTCTGACCCTGTTCTTCTTTCTTCCTTGAAACATTTATCAAACCCGACTTACTGTTATTGAAAATACCAATGGTGCATAACCCCATTTACCCTCCCCCCTTGTCCCCCCGTCCCTCCCCCCCCCCTCCCAAACTATTGATCAAACCCGACCTGCCGTTATTGAAATACTCATGGTGCATAACCCCACTTACCCTCCACCCTCCCCCCCTGCTCCCCCCCCCCCCGCCCCCCCCCCCCCCCCGCGTCCCTCCCCCCCCTCCCCCCGAAACATTTATCAAACCCGACTTACTGTTATTAAAATACACATGGTGCATAATCCCACTTACCCTCCCCCCCCCCCTGCTCCCCTATCCCCCCCCCCCTTCCCAGAAGCATTTATCAAACCCGACTTATTATTAAAATACACATGGTGCATAATCCCACTTACCCTCCCCCCCCCCCTTGCTCCCCTATCCCCCTCCCCCCCTTCCCAGGAACATTTATCAAACCCGACTTGTTATTAAAAAAAACACATGGTGCATAATCCCACTTACCTTCCCCCCCTGCTCCCCTATCCCCCCCCCCCCCCCCCTTCCCAGTAACATTTATCAAACCCGACTTGTTATTAAAATACACATGGTGCATAATCCCACTTACCCCCTCCCCCCCCCCCCCCATGCTCCCCTGTCCCCCTCCCTCCCCCCCCCCCCCCCCCCCAAACATTTATTAACCGACTTGTTATTAAAATACACATGGTGCATAATCCCACTAACCCCCCCCCCCCCTGCTCCCCGTCCTCCCCCCCCCCCCCAACATTTATCAAACCCGACTTGTTATTAAATACACATGGTGCATAATCCCACTTACCCCTCCCCCCCCCCCATGCTCCCTCCCCCGTCCCCCCCCCCCCCCCCCCCCAAAACATTTATTAAACCGACTTGTTATTAAAATACACATGGTGCATAATCCCACTTACCTCCCCCCCCCCTGCTCCCCCATCCCCCCCCCCCCCTTCCCAGAACATTTATCAAACCCGACTTGTTATTGAAAATACACATGGTGCATAATCCCACTACCCTCCCCCCCCTGCTCCCTATCCCCCCCCCCCCCCTTCCCAGAAACATTTATCAAACCCGACTTGTTATTAAAATACACATGGTGCATAACTCACTTACCCTCCCCCCCCCCTGCTGCTCCCCTATTCCCCCCCCCCCCCCTCCCAAACATTTATCAAACCCTACTGTTATTAAAATACACATGGTGCATAATCCCACTTACCTCTCCCCCCCTGCTCCCTCCCCCCCCCTTCCAGAAACATTATCAAACCCACTTGTTATTAATACATGGTGCATAAACCCACTTACTCCCCCCCCCTGCTCCCCTCCCCTCCCCCCCCCCCAAACATTTATCAAACCCGACTATGTTATTAATAACATGGTGCATAATCCCAACCTCCCCCCCCCCCCCCCCCCCCTTCCCAGAAGCATTTATCAAACCCGACTGTTTGATACCATGTGCATATCCCACTTACCCTCCCCCCCCCCCTCTGCTCCCCTATCCTCCCCCCCCCCCCCCTTCCCAGAAACATTTATCAAACCCGACTTGTTATTAAAATACACATGGTGCATAATCTCACTTACCCTCCCCCCCCTCTGCTCCCCTATTCCCCCCCCCCCCTTCCCAGAAACATTTATCAAACCCGACTTGTTATTAAAATACACATGGTGCATAATCCCACTCACCCTCCCCCCCTGCTCACCTATCCCCCCCCCCCCCCCCTTCCCAGAAACATTTATCAAACCCGACTTGTTATTAAAATATACATGGTGCATAAACCCACTTACCCTCCCCCCCCTGCTCCCCCGTCCCCTGTCTGTCTCCCCCCCCCCCCCCCCCCAAACATTTATCAAACCTGACTTACTGTTATTAAAATACACATGGTGCATAATCCCATTTAACCATCTCCCCACCTGCTCCCCCTCCCCCTCCCCCGTCCCCCCCTCCCCCCCCCCCTCCCAAACATTTATCAAAGCTGACTTACTGTTATTAAAATACACATGGTGCATAATCCCACTTACACTCTCCCGCTCCCCCATCCCCCGTCGCCTCCCCATCACGCTTTGCACGTGACAAAAATAAGTCGCCCCAATACACCTGTCCTTGAAGACAGTCAGTTGAATTGCGTTCACAATACATTGAACTTGAGCACACACATGCGTGCGTGAGCGCGATTCCACACCCCATCGGCACCCGCCCACCCCTTTCCCTTTCCTTTCTTGTTAGTGAGGGTACGTGTGTATGCGCGCGTGCGCGCGCGTGTGTGTATGTTTTGTGTGTGTGTGTGTGTGTGTGTGTGTGTGTGTGTGTTGCTCGATTATTTCACTTAGTTATTATGCAAACAGAATGGAAAGCATACGTTACACTTTTTTTTTTTTTTTTTTCAAAGTCAAGCTTGTCTTAGTTTGATTCTGCTTTATTTATGTGTTCCATTGCCTTTATAGGTATATTGCGTCCTTTTTCTTCTCCGTGTTCTTGTTCTTATTCTTCTTGGTCTTGTTCTTGTTCTTCTACTCTTCTTCTTCTTCTTCTTCTTCTTTTTTTCTCCGCGCCAGCCGCTCGACTGCGTTGGTCAAGCAAATTGTGACTCTTTTTTTTTTACTTTAAAGCGTACGTGTTTGTAGTTTGGTAGATTATTTTTTTTAGTATGCATTTGCGTATGTTTGTGTATGTGCATATATGTTTTTTTTTTCTTAGTTGTTCTAGTATCAAGGGTTGTATTTTGGCACACTGTTATGGCTGGGGAGAAAAAACATAGAAAAGTAAGGATATTTAAAGAGGAATGGACTCGATAGCGATATCATCTTTGAATTGCCAAGGTCTCGGGGGATACTCCAAAAGAAAGGATGTGTTTCAATTTTTAAGACAAAAACAATACACTATTTATTTTCTACAAGACACCCATTTCACAAGTAAATTAGAACGCCAGATAAGAAGTGAATGGGGTTATGAATGTGTGTTTGCTTGAAACAACTCTCGATCAAGAGGTGTTGCAATACTTTTTAATAATAACTTTGAATTCAAAATAAAGAAAACTATTAAAGATGCTCATGGTAATTACATAATAGTAACTATTAATACAATGGGAAAAGATTTAGTGTTAGCGAATATCTATGGACCAAATAATGATGAACCATCTTTCTTTGAAAATATAAAATTAAAAATGGAAGATTTAAATGTCCCAAACATAATAATGGCAGGGGACTGGAATCTGGTTCTTGATCCTAGTAAGGATTATCACAATTATAAACATATCAATAACGCTCACGCACAGGAAGAAGTTATCGAAATTATGTCTAGATTAGAGCTAGTTGATATATGAAGAGAGTTGAACCAAGACACGAGGCGATATACTTGGAGAAGACCAAAACCGTTTCAACAAAGCAGGCTAGATTTCTTTTTACTGTCCGACACGCTTATCACTTACATAGAAGATGCCGATATTTTGTTTGGATACAGAACAGATCACTCTTTGATATACATAAATATTGCTTTTAAAAAAGAAGAGAGGCATAAAGGATTCTGGAAATTTAATTCTTCTCTTTTAAGAGACAAACAATATGTAAATCTGGTCAATGAAACGATTGAAAGAATCAAGGAACAATATACATTACTACTATACAATAAACGCTCTGTCAGTAAAATCCCAAATGATCAAATCCAGTTCTCAATTTCAGACCAATTATTTTTAGAAACTCTAATTATGGAAATAAGAGCAGAAACAATAACATTCAGTATTCGCAAAAATAGAAATAGAAATGAAAAAGAAAAACAAATTGAAAAAGCAATACAAGATTTGGAAAACAAAAATGGCTTGCTGGAAACAGACCTTGAGATCTTGAAAAAGAAAAAGGAAGAGCTGAGTGAGCTAAGGAAAACGAAAATTGACGGAATAATAATTCGATCCAGAGCCAAATGGGCATCCTACGGGGAGAAAATAAACAAATATTTCTGTTCACTGGAGAAAAGGAATTTTGTAAGCAAAAGAATGCTTAAACTTGTCACGGACCAAGGAATAACTCTGACAGAAACGGATGATATGTTAAAAGAGACAAAAAACTATTATGAAAACTTATACACAGAAAAGGAAGTAAGTGATATTGAGATTGGAAATTACGTAGATAACCTGCCAAAACTCAGTCAGCTAGAATCCGAACAACTGGAGGGATTAATCACTTTAGAAGAAGCCACCAAAGTCCTAAAAAATATGGAAAATGATAAGAGTCCTGGAACAGATGGTATGACAGTAAATTTCTTTAAATTCTTTTGGAGACAATTAGGAGATTTTGTTGTCCGTTCTCTAAATGAGGGGTACAGTAACGGAGGAATGTCTATAACACAAAAAGAAGGAATAATTATTGGTCTTCCTAAAGGAGAGAAACCACGAGAATACTTGAAGAACTGGAGACCTATCTCACTTCTAAATGTAACCTACAAAATTGCTTCAGCCTGTATTGCAAACAGAATAAAAATGGTTTTACCAAAACTCATAAACGAGGACCAGACGGGATTCGTTCCAGGTAGATATATAGGTGATAGTTTACGAACAATATACGATTTAATTTCTTGTTTAGAAGTGAATCGCTTACGAGGGTTATTAATTTCTGTCGATTTTGAGAAAGCTTTCGATTCAGTTAACTGGTCATATATGAATAAAATTCTGGCTGCATTTGGATTCGGAAACGGAATACAACGATGGATATCATCTTTTTACAATAAGATAAAGTCTTACGTAATAGTGAACGGGAAAGTGTCATCATGTTTTTCAATTGGAAGAGGTTGCCGCCAAGGGGACCCTATATCTCCATATCTATTTGTTTTGTGTGTTGAAGTACTGGCGAACAAAATAAGGCAAGACAACGATATCAAAGGCATAAAGATAGAAAACACAGAATTTAAGATAAATCAGTTTGCAGACGACACCACCTTTACGTTAGAAGGAGATAAGAAATCATATGAAAAGTTATTTACAAACCTTTATGAATTTGAGCAAATAACAGGACTGAAATTGAACTATGAAAAAACGTTTAATGTTTGGTTAGGTATAGATAAAAACTCTACGAGAACATATTTACCCCACTATAAAATGGAATGGAACCCCTCAAAATTCAAAATTCTAGGACTGTGGTTTACGAATAGGCTATCGGATATGACGGAAATTAATATGAAAGATAAATTCTCAGAAGTCCAAACCTTGTTCAAAATATGGACGAAAAGAATAATAACACCATTAGGTAGAGTAGTTGTGCTCAAATCATTAGTGCTATCAAAATTGGTGTACTTATGGATTCTTCTACTGAATCCTCCTGATTCCCAGATTGCTTTATTGCAGAATATGTGTTTCAGATTTGTTTGGAACAACAAAAATGATAAAATTAAAAGAAAATACTCAGTACATAATATACAGAAGGGAGGGATAGGTATACCGACCTGAAAATGTACATCAGCTCCTTGAAAATCGCCTGGATAAGGAAAGCGTACATGTACAATAATAAGTGGAAAATAATATTACATTCATTATGTCCCGAAGTAAGTAATATTGATGCATATGGTCCTAATAGATTTACTGAAAACAATGTTATTAACAAATTTTGGAAAGGAGTTTTTCAAGCATATCAAAGGTTCTGCAAACAGGTAGAGTTATACGAAAGTACAGATTTAGCCACTCAACCTATTTTTTTTAATGAGAAATTTAAAGTTGGAGAACAACCATTCTTTTACAAGAAATGGATGCAGAAAAATATATTTTTAGTTAAACATTTACTCAATGAGGATGGTGATTTTGTAAACCACAACGAATTGTCAGAAAAAATGGGATTTCAGGTCAATTTTCTGAATTATGTAAGCTGCGTGCGTTCGATCAAAGCTTATGCAAAGAAAAGAAGACTGATATTAAATAGTAACATTAGTAATGATAAAACTTTAGCACTTCAAAAAATTTGTAGTGTTACTAAGGGAACACGTACTTATTACGATATTATGGTAGAAGCCAATGAAGTTCTTAACATAAGCGCCTTTGTCAAGTGGGAACAACGTCTTGATATACCTATGGACTGGATAGAGGTACTGAAAAGGATTAAGAAAATCAAAGAAACAAAACTGAAGTGGTTTCAAATTAGAATATGCCACAGAATTTTGGTAACAAATAGTGTGCTGAAAAGTATGCAGATTGTTGATAGCGACAAATGTAATTTCTGTAATAGAGAAAAAGACTCAATTAATCATTACCTGTGGGAATGTGAGTTTACACACGCTTTTTGGAAAGACCTTGAAAGAGCTCTAAAAGTAAATTGTTCACACTGTGAAAGATTAACCCTTAATGTGGAGATTATATTATTTGGTACGGATGAGAAAACAAAAACCGATGATATGCTAGACCTGATAATTTTAATGGGAAAATATTTCATCTATAAATGTAGAATTAACAAAACAAAACCCAATATAAACATGTTTTTGAAGGAGCTGAACTACAGATATAAAATGGAGAAATATATGTCCTTGATGGAGATGAATCATGCTACCTACCAAGAAAAATGGTCACCATATATTAAACTACTAGAGGGCTAATGGTCATATTATGTACTATATATATATATATGTGTATGTATGTATGGTGATTGCATGAAGGTATGTTCAAAATAAGCGCTGTATATATATATATATATATATATATACATATATATATATATATATATATATATATATATATGTATATATATTCATTTATTTATTTATTTTTTACTATTTAAAGTCATCCGTGACCTTGGAGTCTCGAGAAAATAATCGTAAATTAAAGTGTGTCTGTACAATTTAACTTCTTCGAATGCCATACTTCGATGGAGTCGATGATTTAAGCAGTACGTTTTATAACCCTGCATTGTGTTTGTGTACATTATTCGTTTTGTGTGCCCATTTAAAAGATAAATATTCTAGAATAGGGAAAAACCCTACGGTAGCAAGATAGTCGTTACTGTATAATTATTTGAATAGTTGGTATAGAGTCTAATTCAAATGACATGCAGATTTTTTTTTTTTTGGGTGGGTGGGTGGGTGGGGCATGGACGGGAAATTTTTGTTGTATTTGTTCTATGTGATCATTGTAACTGTTTGAAATGAAATAAAAGAGCTCTTTTCAAAAAAAAAAAAAAAGAACTACGGGACGCAAGACGAAGCAGCACATCCACCGACCTCTCCAGACCAGGTATAGATGGCTAAGAAACACCGATTTAGGGTTTTTCTAGTCTCAGACTTGACTGGTAAATATCACCAACCACCCTACAGCAGCAAAGAGTTGTACTTTACCTAGCCTACACCGGCCTATGGACCATCCCCCCCTCCCCCCTCGAAGTTCTGGCTAAACCTTGCCTACGCAGCTTGCTGTCAAAGGAAAAAAAGTGTCAATTCCACACCAGCATCCCAATCAAATCACCTGTTGATGACGACACTCAGGTGAATTGGTAACCCAACAAACATGACTATATTGAGAAATGGCGGTTCAATGTAAAACTTAACATCGCATGGTTGAAAACCTTCACCTGAGCGCTGCACTAGCCTACCCCCAAAAACCTACATTTCCAGATTTTATATCCTCCAGCAAAACTGACCAATGAAACTGACTCAACTCAACACCGACTACTGCATGGAAATCTTTCCATACAGATGAATAACCGCGGTTGACAGTGTGCATGCGTGCGCCAGCGCACGCGCTTGTGTATCGTTCGTTCATTCTTTGATTTAACGTCTATCCGCCTAACAGTGATCTTAGACAGTATGTAAGTGTTATGTGTGTGTGTGTGCATGTGGTGTTTTTGGGTGTATGCATGCGAACGGTTGGTGTTGATTTTTGGCGTACGTAGGTATGTGTAATGCAATTAAGCCTAGATAAAATAAATAATAATAATTTAAAAAAAACAACATAACTGAATCCAAAACTTTACAAGAAACATTGAATAAGCAACTAACACCAAGATGGGGGAAATAACATAGACGTTAAAGTAAATGTTCAATTGGGCTCTTAATCAGTACTTGAACAACTTAAAAAAAATGTTTGATTCGTTAGAGATGACGTCTTCAAAGACTGACATCGACGGTTCAGTGTTCAACAACCAATCAGGTAAATAGGGTTTCATTCTATCGCACAAAAAAGTAGATGGAACGGAGTGATTTGCTGGCCACAAATACAAGTCACATGTTTACAGAATTTGGTTTTAAAGGCATCAAACCTCAATCTAAAAATCAAACTTTTTAAAATCCACTCTTGGTAGAGATTCTTGATACCTGTTTTATTGTCTGATATCTTGTTAAATAATATCCCCTTTTTGTTTCTGGTGCCTTTTCGCTTATTTAAAATAGAGTTCCAGGATATGTCTTTTAAAAGACTATAACTCTCATATAAGGATAAAGGAATGTATATCTTTGTTAAATCAGTTTCAGTGATAGCAGCCTTTTTGGCTAAATGGTCTACCTTTTCATTCGCAGATAATCCACAGTGTGATGGAACCCAACAAAAATCGACATAAGAACCACGTAAATGCAAAAAATGAATTAAGTGGTAGACTTCTGATATGAGTTCTGCTCTCACACTTGTTTTCGAAAATTTTAGAGCTTGTAGGACTGATTTTGAATGAACACAAAGTAGTATTTGAAATGCAGGAAATCGAAAATCAAGAAGTTTAATGCCATAATAATGGCAACAAGTTCCGCAGTAAATATGGAAATATTCTTACCAAGGTGGTAACCTTTCTCTATTTTTAAGGATGAAATTATGAATGCTGAACCAGACAAATGATTGTCTAGTACAGAACCGTCTGTATAGATTTTAAGGTGATTTATATAAGTTTCATTTATATGTGACTTAACATACGTTGGTAGTAAGGGTCCATCACTTTTTCTTAAACTTGTATAGTCTATGTCATAATTTGCTCTACTAAGTTCCCATTCCGGGATAGTGCTAAAAGACACCCGAGGAGCTACGTTTTGAGGTGCAGTGCCTGCTTTTGTAAATAAGTCAGATGTGTATGAGGCTATAGATTTTAGAGAATCAATTTTTTGTGCCCGTTTAGGAAAATATATTTCTGATTTTAATTCAGTTTCACTGGTATTAAGATTTTGTAGTGTATGACTTCTTAAAATATATTTTGCACAAGCAAGTTTAATATTTTCTTCAAAAGGCAATATTCCGATCTCCATGTAAGTTCTTAAAGTTGATGTATGAACCGGGACACCAAGAGCTATCTTGTAAGCTTTACTATCGATACTCTGCAACTTTCTAATTAAATATTTTGGGGCTGAAAAATGTCTCCTGGGCATAGGATAATTTTGATCGTACAAGCGCGGTAGCTAAATGTGTTAATACTTTAATGTCTTTACCCCATGATTGTTGACTTACCATTTTCAAGAAATTTAATGTTTTCTTAGCTTTTGTGAGGATAGTTTGTAGGTGATAATTCCAGCCCAATTTAGAAGTTAAATTTACTCCTAAAAACTTTACAACTTTCTTATATTCCAGGCACAATCCATCTATTTGAAATGAAGGCAGAGGATTAGGATCATAACCAGTATTGAACAGAACCATATGCGATTTTTCAGCTGAAAAGGGCCAATCCATTTTCAGTCATGTATTTACTAATTTTATCTAGTTCATTTTGATATATCTTTTTAATATAGTTGATCTAACTGGTGTGTGACGTTTTAAAGTAACTTTCATCCATATACAGATATCATCCGCATATTGTACTAGTTCAACATTTTTTGATAATGATTTAGGAAGATCATGGATCAAAATATTAAACAGGATAGGAGCTATCACAGCTCCTTGCGGGATTCCCATCTGGATATGTCTTTCATTGGAATGTACATTTCCTACCTTCGTCTGTATTGTTCTGTCACTTAAATGTGTGTGTGTGTGTGTGTGTGTGTGTGTGTGTGTGTGTGTGTGTGTGTGTGTGTGTGTGTGTGTGTGCATGAGAGCGTGTGTATGGCTGTAAGTTCATAAGTGCGTTGCGTGCGTGCGTGCGTGTGTGTGTGTGTGTGTGGTGTGTGTGTGTGTGTGTGCGTGTGTGTGTGTGTGTGTGTGTGTGTGTGTGTGTGTGTGTGTGTGCGTGCGTGCGTGCGTGCGTGCGTGCGTGCGGTGTGTGTGTGGGGTGTGTGTGTGTGTGTGTGTGTGTGTGTGTGTGTGTGTGTGTAGCATTTTCCTCGTATGGAGTAGTGGTGTAAAGCTTGTGATTTGAGTTGTGTCTATATTGTTGTGAAACTTGTTACGTGCAACACAAGAACAGTCGCGGGTAGTCGGTGTAGTGAAGGAAATATTTTGCTTTTCGTCATAGATATTATTCACGGACGTCTGTTTCTGCAACAGAATTCAACAAACTAATTTCTGCGTTGTGTCAGAGGATAGCTGGCATGTGCTAACTGCTCACTGGTAAAATTTGTCGTTATAAATGTGGTACATGTGTACTATGAAAAATTGTCTGGTTGTGGCAAATAACAACACATACGCTTGAAAGCTTTTTCCTCATTACAAAAAGACTGAAAACGGTGCCGTTAAAAACAATTCTTGTAAACAATGCAAAAGAACCCGGTGACTGAGTGGATCAGTGTTGCCTGAGTGATATGTTGTTGTTATTTCGTTGTTGTGTTTTTAACATGGCTGATTGTTACTCAGACAACGGAGAATCAAACAAACTATTGCCTATCAGAGAGGCATAATTCAGAAGCGATTTTTCTGTTCCAGTGACGAACTGAATCTTGTTTATCAATATTCAGCAATTATCGATATTCAGCAATATGTGGATCCTGAACTGAGTTTGAAATAACCTATTATGATGCCAGAGGTACTGTTATCTCTATAGTACACTCTTATGCAGGAATCTCGTCCCGCTAATCTTGCACAAACCAAGCTCCGACTCCATTATGACGCTGTAAAATGTGTGACTATCTCTTCATTTTTTGACTCACGACTCACTTGGAACTCTCCTCTGTCAGGGTAGAGAGTGTGTGAACTGGGATCGACGTGAGTGTGAAGTTCTCAGAATTTTTGTCACCAGGTTTTAGAGAACAGGGACATCTCTCAACTACCCCATCCTTGCTTCACACACCCATTACATTCATCACCTGTTTTCTTGGAACATCCAGGGCTCAGAATCCTGAGTTGCCGAAACACGTATTCCCCCTTTGGGAGCACTGCGAACGAGAGCTGAAAGAACTTCATAGCATGCAAAGAGAATTAGATAACAGAACGTCTACGCTCACAGAATATATGCAAAAGAGGCTTTTTTTTTTTTTTTTTTTAAAGTAAAGACATCCTAAAACGATGAACAGCAACATTAATGAAGTCAAATCACAAATAACCAGTCTAAAACAGGAAAATGGCCGCATTGACAGAGAAGTACACTCTTGCAAAACTCAGTTACGGACATGTAGTGTCCATCAGAGAGAAAGAAACTAAAGAGAAGAACACCCCCCCCCCCCCCTCCAGTAACTATTGAAATTCAAACTTCATCCACAGAATTTCCTCGCCACGTAGTTCATTTGAAAACAAAGCTTTGCGTCGATCTGAGCCTGGTACACTGTCAATACAGCCGATTGACCCTCAGGTCAACGTTGAAAATATCCGTATAAAAATCACTGACATATTCAAAAACCCATCAGGATTGCATCCATTCTGATGATGATCCAGAGAAAGACATGAAGAAAAGGAAAACGGCGTAATGAGATCTGCCATACCTGTCACAAACACATATTTTGTGCCGGAAAACGGTGATAAAACGAATGAAAACATCTAACAGAGCTATCTAGGATAGAAGAATCTACCAAATCATCCAGCGCATCTGCCGTGACTTTTGAAAACTCTATGTATTCCTGAAAGAACAACACTGTTACTTATCTGTGACTCCATTTTCCGGTACATAAATTCAAGGAGACTGGCCATTACGAATGACTTTATGTACAAGATCTGCGTGCCGGGGATGACAGCATATGGCCTGTTTTCCTGGCTGTTGTCACTCCAGCTCTTGCCGAACCTGAGATATGCCACTATCCCTATCGGGGTGAATTCTTGTCGTTCAGGTATTATTCTAAAGGACTGGACTGGACGAACCTTACTTCCCAATGCTGCAAAACATCCTCAAATGCCAAACTAACCTTAAGCTCCATCATCCCTGCCAGAGGTCGGCTCCATCTGAACAACATCATCCGACCGTCCAACCGTAATCTGCAGACCGTGTGTGAATATGCGTGTGTGTGTGTGTGTGTGTGTGTGTGTGTGTGTGTGTGTGTGTGTGTGTGCGTGTGTGTGCGTGCGTGCGTGCATGCGCGCGCGCGCGCGTGTGTGTGTGTGTGTGTGTGTGTGAGAGAGAGAGAGAGAGAGAGAGAGAGAGAGAGAAAGCGTACGCGTGCGCGCGTGTGTGTGCATGCGCGTGCGCGCGTATGTGTGTGTGTGCGCGCGTGAATGTTCAAAAGATGACTTAGGATCGAGAACAAGAACAAGAACATCAAATTCAACATATACGTGCAGGCGCACATGCGCGCGCGCGCGCGCGCACACACACACACACACACACACACACACACACACACACACACAGAGAACAATAAGAACAACAACTCCTCCCCTCACACCGCCCCCCCCCCCCACGCGCGCGCGCACACACACACACACACACACACACACACACACACACACACACACACACACACACACACACACTCACTCTCTCTCACACACAGTCACACACCAATGCTTGCTGTGACGGACCGTTTTTTTTTTGTCCGATCACAGTTTTTACAGTAACCGCGCTTACCGGAGCGAGTTTACTGAAAAATCGGTTGGTTAGGTTGGTTAACTGATGGTCACCTGTACACCGTATAAGCCGAATGAGCGCGGGTAGCCAACCAGTCTCTGAAGAAATTTCGGCTAGTTCGCCTACCCAGTCCAGCCGACGAAGGACTCAGTTCAGTTGTTGTGACAGCCAAGTATGTTGAGTTAGTTAACAAACTGACAGTCCAAATCGAAATCGTTCCCCCCCCCCCCCCCCCCCCCAACCCAACGGTTAGGCGTTTGTAACTTCCTCAGCGCCAGTGAAGGTTTTTGTGTTTTAAAAAGAAAAGAGAGAAAACATTCATGGCTTTGCTATGCTTTAATTTGCTACGGTGTAGGAGCAAATTATCTTTTAACCTCTGTCGGATAGAAAGAAAAGGAAGCATGCTGTGATCGAAATAGGACATGGCTTATGCTTTATTATTGTTTCAAAAAGGGAAAAAAACAAAGTTGTTGTTTATTTTTTTGTTAAAGGGTTATGATGGTGAGCTCTGGAGGTGAGCAATGGAAACTGTCATGTGTTTATGGTGTTCCTGAATTACTTTGATTTATACTGTGGGATGCCAAACGGAAATCCTTCTAGATTCTGATGTGGGGAGCTAAATGGAAACCTTTTTCATATGTATGTATTGCTGATGGATACCAGTGATGAATAACCTTTCTCTTATGTATATATTACTGATGGATAGGAATATAATAATGGAAATCATGTTTAGAGTTATTTAAAGCCAGCTTATGCTATGTTATGTTATGTATGTATAGTGAACATCTACCTGGTGTTAAGAATGTGCAAAGATTGTGTCATGCATGCAAGATGGATATTGATATTGGGGAATAGTTACTTTTGATAAAAAAATGAAAAAGAAAGATAAATGAAAACGTTTTCTCTTGAGAGGTAGTGATCTTGTAAAATGTTAAAACATTATGTTATGATCTTGTGAAATGACCAAAACCTTTTGTCATGAACTAGATGAGAGAAGGTAATGACACACTAACTATACTTTCACTCATTGTGAAGGTCTATATGTCTCAGCGTGTTGAACTTTTGAGATAGTAATTTTGAAAGAAATAAAGTTTCTCTTTTTATTGAAACCTTGTCGATTATTGGCTGTAGATAACGTGCTCTGTTTACGAATAAAATAGGAAGCCGTTATTAATTGTGAGTGTGATTAAAAGACTATGGATAGTAGGCTGGATAGTCAAAGAAGTTTTCTCAGTTCCCCCCGGTTGAGTTTGTCCCTGGTGTCCTTGGGAACTGGTTGTCCCAACCTCGGGTCCGGGGCCTGTTGTGTGTCCCCATTCTCCACCGTGCTGGATGTACGAGAGGCTGGTGCATGCCAGTATAGACCCAACAAGCCAGCTGAGCCAGCGCCTGTTCTGCGAGAGAAGTCGTCGCTTCGGGTTCGACCCTAAGTCCTGATCGCCAGCTGCGCCCTGCGCTGGTCCTGCATAGTCAGAACTACCGCCTATGTTGACAACGACCTGCAGCGTCAGCGTCGTTCCTGCACGTCGTGAGACCCTTCATGACGTCGATCTTGCGCGTTGTGAGACCCTTGTTGCTGTGCAGTAACAGAACCACAGCTCTTGAAAGTGGAGGCTGGTGCCTCAAAAGTAGCAGAGTGCTACTTCAGTGTGATCGGACTGAGTCACAGATTTTTAGGTGTAGGAAGTGGTTACTTCCTTGTGGACAAAGACGTCACTGCATCGTTCCGTCATCACTTGCAAGTCACTACCCCTACTGACAGTCGCTGCATTGTTTTGTTGACGCTTGCAAGTCACTACCCCTACTGACAGTCGCAGGGTCGTCGCGTCGTCTTTATTCTTCACCTGCGTCTACCCCTACTTGCAGACTGCGCCCCCTTGTAACACTCTTGTGCCAGATTAGCGACTTGTGCAGAGCTGCTCCGTCATTCTGCACTCTTTGCATAAGAACAGTTTCAGTCACGGACTGTGAAACCAGGCCAGACAGTGCCTGTGACAGACTGTGGGTGTGTGCGCCAAATATAAATATTAATATTGTACACCCATAGTTGGGGTGTGCTCCATGTAGATTATTCATGTTTATTGATGTTTTGTATGTGTTGGATGCCCAGGTGGCATAGAAAAAAAAAGAAAAGAATTACGGTTGTGTTGCCTGGCTATCTATTGCCTGGGTGTGTGTGGTAGGAAGCACGAACACGCATCCATATTTCTGGGAGAGTCAGACACACAGGCATATACGCACCAAGTACCCATCTGTAACACTTGCACACTCACGTTTGTGGACTCTCTAATTAACACACTGGCATCACCCCACTGATAAACACACACCAGTGCACACACGTCCACAGTATGCACTGAGGGCCCTGAGAGATTCAAAGTACTATTTCAGTTGACCTGTGTTTGTTCATTAGTGTCTGTTATTGGAAAGGCCAAGTATGAGTTTGCTCCAATTTCTAGGAGTCTTCGCAGTGTTGGCCTTGAGATTATTCCAATGTTTGTTTGGTTGGTGATGTTTCTTGCTCTTCCCTTCAGTCTGGATGTGCGGCCACTCCCTCTCTTGATGTTCAGATCTGAAAGATGGTCTAAGGTATAGTGGCTTTGCTCTTGTTTGCTTAAGTGAGTCTTCATATTTCTTATCACATCAGATCGGCCAAGCTGTAATCCAGTTCTTCTGGTTGCCTTGCCAGCCACTGTGTCTGCTCTCTCGTTTCCTTTCACTCCAGCATGTCCAGGGCAGTACAGCCATATGAGTCTCTCCAATGGAAGGCTGCACATTAGTTTATTCCAAGCAGGGCTTCCCATTCCACTTTTCACATTCTGAAGTAGGTTCATGGAGTCAGTCAGTATCAGGGCTTGTTGAGTTTGAAACTGGATGAAAGCCAGTGGAGTGCTTGTGTCACTGCTTCTACCTCCATTGTTAGACTTGAAGTTGTTAAACTGTGCGCACCATTGTCTCCCTGAATAGTTTGGCCATTTTGCTTCACTGTGTATCCCCAGCCTGACTTACCTTTGGTGACAGAACCCTCAGTCTATATGATAATATCATCTTTTGTGCCAAGGTCTTCTACCTGCATCTGAATTTCTGCGTTGGTTTTGCCTTCTGGCCATTCTCGACAGCGTCCTCCAAGTTCTGGAGCAATGGCAGTTTGATAGAGGTGTTTAATTAAAGTGTTCTAGATACTATTCCTATTCCTTCATTTCTTTGAGTTCTGCTAACTGGCACGCAAGCTGTATGTTGTCTTCTGCCTGCCCCATCCATGATTTTCCACGTCCTAACCGAGTGCCTTTTGTTTCCTTGACTGCCGCATGAAGTGGGTTTGGGGGATTTTCAAGTGCTCTGAAATATGCCTTCAGCTGTTCTAGTTTGTGTCTTGTCTGCATTGAAGGAAGGTCAAGCAGGTGTCGCATAGTTTCAACTAGTGTGTCCTTCGAGGTTCCCAGGATCAGTCTCAATGCTTCATTTTGAATTCTTTCTAATTTGAAAAGCTTGCTGTCGGACAGTGTTGTAAGCCCTAATCTATAATCAATCACACTGAGTACAAGTGCGTGATACAGTCGGTAGAGTTGGCGCTGTTCAATGCCTTTAGCTGCCATTGCTTTCATGGCAGATTGGCCTTTATGGCGTTTAAGAACAGCATTCTCAACATGCTTTCTAAAAGTTAGCATTCTGTCAAAGCCTACACCAAATAGCGTAGGTTGTTAGTTGATTCAATTCGTATTCCATTGAAGGAGACTGGTGAGGGTATCTGTCCTGATGTCTTCTTGTTGAGAGTGCAGAGTTATGTCTGGGCTTTTGTAGGGTTGATTGACGATCCAGTTTCTTGACACCACTGAGCAATGTTGTTCAACTGCTGCTGATCTGCTTTCGTTCTTTCTTGAGCATTCTTTGATGTATTGTTGATCAGACCGTAATCTGCTAGTGTCAACACTCGAGCAATTCCGTTTCTGTCGAGGTCTGCAAGGCCTTTAGTGTAAACAGTTTACAAAACAGGGGAGAGGAGAGAACCTTGAGGTAATCCCATAGAAAGTTTATGAGGCTCGACGTCCAATCTCCAAATTGTAGGATGACGGTTCGCTTCTGAAGTGCCGCTGCTATCCATCGTGTAAGTGTCTTGCTGACTCCATAGTCAAGGAGTAGTTCCATGAGACGCGAAAACTGGACTTTGTTGTATGCGTCTTCCAGATCTATTGCAACAGCTAGCGTTTCTTCCTTTCTTTGGAATCCTTCGTATACTTCATAGGCAAAAGCGGCCGCATTTTCCAATGCACTTTTAACTGTTCTGTAGCCTTCTTGATTTGATGGGAGGATTTGTCGACTTTCAAGATCTTTTGCGAGTTTTCTTGCTATGATTCGTTCCATGAGCTTTCCTGCTATATTTTGCATAGTGAGTATGCAGTAGCCATTTAGCCGATGATGATTTTTTCCTGGTTTTGGTAAAGCTTTCAGGTAGCTGTGTGTCCAGTCGTCTGGGACATAGCCTTTATCGAAACTCTCCTGGTAGAGACTGAAGAGTTGGGCTCTCTCCTCTTCTTAGAGTTGTTTGATATCTGCATACTGTACTTCGTCTGGACCTGGTGCACCATCCTTAGTGCATCTAGCTATTGTGTCATCCACTTCAGATGCTGTAATTTCATCATCAATGCCAGTCTGAGCTAGGTGTTGGTTTAACTTTGTCAAATATTTCTTCTTTTCCTCCATTTTTTTTATCACCCTGTACTATGAAACGTTTAAGTTGAGCCGACCCTTTCTCCAAACTTTGTCTTGAGTTTTGTGATCTCACCAGCGTCTAAGATATCTGGGGTTGCGTTTGTTTTTTGTTTTCCTTCCATGTGACTGTAAAAGTGCCAGAACTGAGTCAGTGTTGTGTCATAATTAAGTGACAGAGAAAATAGTTCTTTTGCTTCTTCAGCTACTTTTTCGAATTGTTCAGTTTTCTGATTCATGTCTGTTTTTTCTTCGTTCTCTCTGCCAAATTCTTACAGCCTTGCGTTTCTCTTTCCAGGCTGTTTCCGTGTCTATGTTCCACCAAAGGGGCTGAACGATTTGTTTGGTTATAGTATTATTTCTTTTGCATCTTCTACTCATTAACGTTCCTATGATATCCCCTTCATTGCTGTTATATTGAAAAGGGTCCTTTTGTTTCGTCTGTGTAACTTTTGATAGTTTCTGTAAACTGAACACAACATGGAAATGGTCACTTCCATGATGAAGAAGTGCTTCCGCACTCATACCTGCTGTGAATTTTTGTCCAATGAGTGCAAAGTCAATGACACTGTCAGTGTCCCCCTGCCAACCTGTATGTGTTGAGGATGATGATGTCAGTGCACTAAGAAGTACTTCATCCAACATCACTTCCAGCGCAA
>CM065725.1:56133212-56180712 GCA_033310375.1 Conus canariensis
TATGGCTGGCATACAACAGAAACATTTAAAACTGTTGGTGGGGATTTCTTATACATTATTTTGCTCCTGTTGCGTACATCTTGGTGGAAGTAGTTAGCCACAGTTCCGCATTAAATCAAAGGGGAATAATTCGAATGACGCGTTCACTATCAAATCTAAAACACTACACCTCTCCCTACCTTTAGCGTTGTTAATCAGTTTCAAAATTAAGCAACTCGTGTTCTTATCAAATTATGATGAAAACCCTTTTTTTTTGTTTTGAATAATTGCTTATTCAATATCCTTCTTCCTTTAACCTTTACCGTGCTTCCTGGATCTTCCATGACCCAGTGACTCAATAAAAACATCATATCTTATGAACGGATAGAGCTATGCTCACGAAATCTTAGGAGTTTGTCAACGATCTTAATAGCCGTTGGTCACAGAAATTTCATGTATGGGCACAATCAATTATTAGCGTAATCACAGCGGTTCCCTCAGGACCCATACATTTTGATGAGTCGCACATGACCCACGCATCGGGTGAGGAATAAGTTGCTGAACCGCTCTTTATCAGGTGTGGGTCTTACAAGGGATATGCAATAGGAAAAGCCTCTACAAAACATGTGGGTCTACGCACGATCGGGTCTGTGTACTCAGAAACGTCATCCGGTAAAGGTTAAGCAGTGATAGTTATATCTTGAAAAAAGTAAAGTGAAAGAGTTCTGTCTAAATTGTGGCCCAAACACCGAGTTGAGCTCAAAGTCTTTGAGGCAGGTTGGTGGCTTCCTGGCACGGATGATCCTGGGAGTCGTGGTATGGGACTGGGAGTGTCAGCAGCCGGCATGGAAGGCATCTTCGGTCCGGATGGGGCTGAAGAGCTCGCGATGAAGGGTGAGGCAGTGTAGGGCCAGTAGGGCGTCTAGGTGACTTCGGACTCGCTGGGACAGGGTTCTGAGCCTCAGGATGCTGGGTCGGACGGTCAGCTTCGTCTTCTTCGGAGTCGTCTTCTTCACCAGCAGCGTGGGGGCTACCTCCGATGCGTCTGAAGTGGGAGGTGTTACAGGTTGTCTGCTTCAGGTCACGTTGGGCTGTCACCATACTGCCGTGCTTGTGAGTGATGGTGTATGGATTGCCGTGGAAGGGAGGAGTGAGTTTGTTGGACCTGCGTTGTTTGACCAGTACTGTGTCACCCGGCTGAAGGTCAGAGCCATGGGGTTGCGGTGTCTATCAGCATACATCTTCATGTGGGACTTGCTCACCTTGTCGTTGAGGGCAATGTTGGAGTGGAAGGTTCAGGAGGGGCAATGGAGGTGGGAAGGGAAACGCTTGGTAGTCCAGTGTTCATTTTGCGTCCTGTCAGGGCCTCAAAAGGGGAAATCTGAGTCGCGCAGTGTGGGGTTGCACGATATTGACGAAGGGAATGGGGAAATTGGGATTTCCAGTCGACTTCAGCCGCAGAACAGGAGCGAACGTGTTTGTTGATGGTGGACATAAATCGTTCAGCTTCCCCATTCACTTCGGGCCAGAAGGGAGTAACTCTGCGATGATGGATTCCCATCTGGGTGACAAAGTCTTTGAATTATCGACTTTGGAATGGTGGATCATTGTCTGTCTTTATAGTCTTTGGGATGCCTTGTCCAGCGAAGACAGAGTTCAGGACTGGAACCACAACTCTCGCAGCTGTAAATGGAATGATGTCTGCTTCCGGGAAGCGAATGTACTCATCTATGATGACCAGTATGTAGTCACCAGAGGGGAATGGGCCAGTGAAGCCTATTGCTAGCTCAGTCCATGGGGCTTCAGGGAGTTGTGTGTGGCACATTGGTTCACGGGAGGTTGGGCCTGGGTAGGAGGATTGGCATGGAATACAGGATTTTACTGTTTCATCGATGTTTGTCAATACCTGGAAACCACACTTTCTCTCTGATGAGTTGCTTGGTTTTGACAATACCTTGGTGCGCTTGATGAGCAATGCAATCACTTTCTTCTGAAGACTGCTTGGCACAACCGGCCTATAGTCACGGAGAACAACCCCATCAGTCACTGAGAGTTCATGTTTGAAGCGAGCAAAGTTTGACGGGTCTGCTTCATGCCATCTTCCTGTTTGAACAGCTGTCATCACTTTCAGTAGAGTTGTGTCTTCTTGGGTTGCAGCATATACTTCATCTACGGTCATAGCTCTGGGTACAGAGTTGTTGGAGATGTAGAGAATGTACTCTTTGGCAGTGTTCTCTTTCTCCGGGGTTGTGTGTGGATGTCTACTCATGTAGTCTGCTGGGCTTGGAACGTCACGACCTGGGCAGAACTGGAGGACCATGTCGTATGGCATCAGACGTAGTCGCCATCGTTCGATTCTTGCTGTTGTTGGTCTCAGGCTCTTGATGATTCCCAGCAGCGGTTTGTGGTCAGTTGTGACGGTGAATGCTGACCCATAGAGATATAGGTGGAAGTGTTCTACACCATTCACTGCCGCTAGCATCTCTCGATCTGTTTGGGAATATCTTCGTTCAGTCAGGATTGCTCCAAGTCCAACTGGACTGGCATCAACGATCACTTTCATCTTCTTGTTGGGTCGAAGTACGACAGTACATGGGCACTCATGAGTTTCTTCTTCAGGTTTTGGAATGCCGTTTCCTCAGGTTGGTTTCAAGACCAGTCTACATCTTTCTTGGTGAGGCGTCTGAGCGGCTCGTCCTGTGTCATCCCTAAGAAGAATCTCACTTCTGCTGTGGACTTTGGTGGTTCCATGTCGATGATCGCTTGGATCTTGGCTGGGTCTGGACTGATGTCTTTCCTTCCAAACGTGTGTCTGTAGAAACTGAGCTGGTTCACAGAAAAGATACATTTTTCCTTGTTCAGTTCTGCGCCCTTTTCATGGAGTTTTTGAGTGTAGCACGAAGAGCGGTGTCATGTGCTTCTTGGTCTTTTCCAAACACGATGATGTCGTCTGATAGATTTTTCACACTTGGGATGTCACGTAACAGTTCAGCAATAGTGTTCTGGAAGACTTCAGCTGCAGCATTCACACCAAATATTAGCCTCTTGTAGCGATGCAGCCCTGTGTGAGTTGAGAATGTTGTGATGAATCTGCTGTCTTCATCGAGTTCCAGTTGACGGTATGCATGAGACATACCAATTTACTGAAGACGGTTGTTTCGTTGAGATAATGGATGAGGTCATCAAATGTTAGTATCAGATGCTTTTCACGTTTGATAGCTTTGTTGGCCTCGTGCATATCCACACATATGCGGACACCTTGATCCTTCTTCGGGACTGTGACGATGGGGCTCACCCATGGAGTGAGGCTAGTGACTTTCTCAATCACATCAAGAGTTTACAGCTTTTTGAGCTCTTTCTCGACATCCTGTTGACGTGGAAGGGTATGCGGCAATGTTTTTGGACTACCGGCTGAACCTCTGTGTCTATGCGCAGTTTGACTTTCATGTCCTTGATCTTTCTCATCCATGGAGTGAAAGGATCTGGAAATTTATCAGGTATGTGGTTTGAAGCTGTCTGTGAGGCCAATGCGAAATGAATGAGTCCCAACTCCTGAGCTGTTTCCCATCCTCGTCGCCAGTCGTTATGTTGATATGGCTTGCATACAACATAAACACTTAAAACTGATGGTGGAGATTTCTGATACTTTCTTTTGGTCCTCTTGCGTACATCTTGGTGGAAGTAGCTACCCATAGTTCCGCGTTAAGTCAAAGGGGAATAATTCGAATGATGCGTTCACTTTCAAATCTAAGACACTACAGTGGCTTCGCTCTTGTTTGCTTAAGTGATTCTTTAGATTTCTTATCACATCAGATCGGCCAAGCCGTAATCCAGTTCTTATTGTTGCCTTGCTAGCCAGTGTGTCTGCTCTCGAGTTTCCTTTAACTCCTTGTTACAATTTAAAAGGGAGACAAGAGAGGAGGAACTTTCACGAAAGACATCATAGTAATAATGACCAGTTGCAAGCCTCCTCTTACTTATCGCATTTAGATCTGTGTATTTTCGATCAATACAGCGTTATTGTTGATTTATAGAAAACATTTGGAAAGTGAACGTATGCCTAATTGTTCAGTTTTGTTTTCGGATCAATTGATAATGCAATCGGAATATTCAAGATTTTGTTAGAATGTTCACAAGGTCTCCGTAAGTTGCTAGTGCATTACCAAAGGTTCGAGAATGTTGTAGAAGCTGATCGAATCATATTCGCATAAGCTTGTCGCGATTTCATTGGTTGATGAGAGATAAATGAGAGTGGCTGAACAGTTCTAGTCATTATCGAACACAGAAGTGTTCGAGTCTTGACTGAGTTTGATTCTAGTCGATGAAAGCTGTCATCAGTAGAATACTGGCTGCTGCATGTACGATTGAGTTTCAGTATACCTTAGTGAACCTGAAGGTCAGTTAATTGCTGTTTGTTGTTCTGATATTCTTCAACGTTTGTAAATAAAAGGATCCTCTTCGTTTGAATACCACTTTATGAATTTTGTCGTCTGCAAGCTGAACACCTACCACAGGATCTACAACGAACTCTTACAAGCTGCTGCGCTTACCTGTACATGTTCACTCATCTTGTTCTGAGGAAGTTAGTGGTCTAGCGTGTAATACTCGTGTATGTCCAGGGTAGTACATCCATATGAGTCTCTCCAACGGAAGGTTGTGCATTAGTTCATGCCAAACAGGGCTTCCCATTCCGCTCTTCACTTTTTGAAGTATGTTCATGGTGGGTTTTTGAGCTTTAAACTGGCCTGTGGATGAAAGCCAGTGGAGTGCTTGTATCACTGCTTCTACCTCCATTGTTAGACTTGAAGTTGTTAAACTGTGCGCGCCACTGTCTTCCTGGATAGTTCGGCCATTTTTTTTCACTGTGTATCCCCAGCCTGACTTAACTTTGGTGACAAAACCCTCAGTCTATATGATAACATCATCTTTTGTGCCAAGGTCCTACCTGCATCTGAATTTCTGCATTGGTTTTGAATCTGGCCATTCTCGACAGCGTCCTCCAAGTTCTGGAGCGATGGCAGTTTTGTAGAGGTATTTAAAGTGTTCTGGATACTATTCCCATTCCTTCGTTTCTTTGAGTGCCTTTTGTTTCCTTGACTGCCGCATGAAGCTGGTTTGGGAGATTTTCAAGTGCTCTGAAATATGCCTTCGCCTGTTCTAGCTTGTGTCTTGTCTGCATTGAAGGAAGGTCGAGCAGGTGTCGCATAGGTTCAACTGGTGTGTCCTTCGTGGTTCCCAGGATCAGTCTCATTGCTTCATTTTGAATTCTTTCTAATTTGAGAAGCTTGCTGTCGGACAGTGTTGTAAGCCCTAATCTATAATCAATCACACTGAGTACAAGTGCGTGATACAGTCAGTAGAGATGGCCCTGTTCAATGTCTTTTGCTGCCATTGCTTTCATGGCAGATAGGCCTTTTTTTGCCTTTAAGAGCAATATTCTCAACTTGCTTTCTAAAAGTTAGCATTCTGTCAAAGCCTACACCAAAATAGCGTAGGTTGTCAGTTGATTCAATTCGTATTCCGTTGAAGGAGACTGGTGAGGGTATCTGTCCTGATGTCTTCTTGTTGAGAGTGCAGACTAATGTCTGGGCTTTTGTAGGGTTGATGGACGATTCAGTTTGTTGACACCACTGAGCAATGTTGTTCAGCTGTTGCTGAACTACTTTCATTCTTTATTGAGGATTCTTTGATGTTTTGTAGATCAAACCGTCATTTGCTTGTGTCAACACTCGAGCAATTCCGTCTCTGTTGAGGTCTGCAAGGCCTTTAGTGTAAGCATTGTATAAAACAGGGGAGAGAGGAGAACCTTGAAGTAATCCCATAGAAAGTTTATGAGGCACAGACGTCCAGTCTCCAAATCGTAGGATGACCGTCATCTTCTGAACATTAATTTGCAATAAACAATAAAAGGTGCACGCAGTCACACACACGGCCACATACACGTGCGCACATGCACGCACACACATACATATACACACACGCACGCACGCACACATATATACAGACGCGCGCCCGTACATGCGCTCGCTCCTACGTGCACACATAGGCACATGCGTGTATGCGCATATCCACACCCACACGCGTGCGCACACGCACGCATACATATGAACACGCACGCGCATACAGACACACACATTCGTATACACCCCACATACAAAGACACACACACATACACACATATGTGTACATATACATATGCAGATACGTACGTATGCTTACACAAGCCCATTAATCACACACACACTTGCACATGCACTTCTGCACACACACACACACACACACACACACACACACACACACACACACACACACACACACACACACACACGTGCGTGAAGATGCGCACAGACAGACACAAGCGCGCATGCACGCGTGCACCCACACACACATACACTCATATATATGCATACACGCACATCATACACACACACACACACACACACACACACACACACACACACACACACACACGCACGCACGCACGCACGCACGCACGCACGCACGCACACACACACACACACACACACACACACGCATGCGCTTGCACACACACACACATGGGCCCGTGCCCACACATCCATACACACATGTGTATATTCACTACACACACATACAATGATAAAAATGACAAACCAATGTTAGCTAGGTACTCAAGGTCTGACCAGTTTCTTCTCTTCTTAGTTATAATTAATTTATCTATCAGTTTTAAGTGATGCGCAGTGTGGTCTCAAAACTGAGCGGATATAGTGTGGCGTATATGGACTAGTCCGAACGCAGTAACGCCTCCTTGAAAAAACTGAAGCTGAAAACTGAAGGCAGAGTAATAGTACTAGAGTGTAATGGTATTTCTGTGTATATTTACAACTGTATATTAAAAACAATCAATACATAATGGGTTAAAAACATGATTCGTTTAAAAATCGGTGTCCAATTCTCGACCAGCCGTGAATGTGTTTATGCTGTTAGCTATTATGTTACTGTATGCTTTAGGCTTTATCAAGCTTTTTTTCTCTTTAACCTCTTCGCTTTTCATCTTAAGAGAAAAAATCAGATGAAAATAGAAAACAAGACAGAGAAAAGACCGGGACGAACACACACACACACACACACACACACACACACACACACACACACACACGCACGCACGCACGCACGCACGCACGCACGCACGCACGCACGCACGCACGCACGTACACACGCTGCTCGCACGCACGCACGCACGCACGCACGTACGTACGCACGCACGCACGCGCACGCACGCACGCACGCACGCACGCACGCACGCAACACGCACGCACGTACACACACACACACACACACACACACACACACACACACACACAGAGGAAGGGAGACGCACGCACACATATCAGAGATGGGAGAAGAGAAAACTGAGAAGGCAATGTGAAAATAATAAGATAAAGAAAAGAAAAAGTAAATTTGAAGGAAGAAAAGAAGAAGTAACACAGGCATCTGTGGCAAAATATTAGCATCATGAACCGGAAGAAAAAGAACATAAAGAAGTAACAGGAAAAAAAGAGGTAAAGTTAAAGAAAAGAAAGATGAGACGGATCTAATTGGACATTTGCAACAAGAGATCGGACGTTTTTTCTATCTAAGTTCTCTCTCTCTCTCTCTCTCTCTCTCTCTCTCTCTCTCTCTCTCCTCTCTCTCTCTCTCTCTCTCTCTCTCTTAGTACTGTGTTATGACCACATGCCTCTTGAATTTCATGTGAGTGCATCTGGTTCTAATGATTGTGAAAATATAAAGCAAGAAACGAAAGAGTGCATAAATAAATTTGTTTGGAATAATAATTGAGCCACGGACTTCGTTAATATGATGCATTCGGATGAAATTAAATTAAAGTTTTTGTATGCTATTAACTTGATAGATATTAATGTAAATGATGCTCTTGAATTGTTTATCAATACTGTTAAAGAAGCTGGTAAATGTATGGAAAAACGAGTATGTGTGAACTGGACAAAAAGACAGAATGACTGGTTTGATCTCGAGTGTTTACAAGCTAAAAGAGATGCCAGGAGGTGACTTAGGGTATGGAGGATAAAAATGACCGACACTTATACTGTGTATCACGATCAGAGTACAAAAATTTATAATATAGGAAGCAAAAGTCACACATTGATATGTTCACAGAAATTGTCACTAATATGGACAGCCCAGAAGTGTCAAACAGGCGTTTAAAACATGAGCACAGAAACAGAATAGAATCACAATGGAGCAATGGTATTACCAATTTAAAAACGTGTTGGGAAAGGATATTAGCATTGATACAGACAGTATTGAAAATGAACACTATTAGATGAGGAATATTCTAAATTTTTGGATCGACCAATTACAAAGCATGAAGTACAATTTGTAATAAGGAAACTGAAAAATGGTAAAGCAGCAGGGCCTGATGGACTTGTTGGTGAATTTTTTAAAAACTTAGGGGACTTTGCAATCGATTTTCTAGTAAAATTATTAAATGTTCTTTTTGAAAAAGGAAATTTTTCCCGAGAATTGGATCAGATCGTCTGTTTAAAAAGGGCGATACAAATAATCCTAATAATTATAGAGGAATCTCCTTGTGTGATGTTGCTAGTAAACTTTATGGATCTATAATAAAAATAAGAGATTATCTGAATGGATCGAATTAAAAAAAAAACTATAACTGGTGGATACCAAGCAGGTTTTAAGAAGGGTTATAGTACAATCGATCACTTGTTCACTTTACTGGCTACTGTTCAGAAGCAGTTTTCAAATAATCGTAACCTGTATGTTGCATTTATAGACTTCGGAAAGGCCTTTGATTCTATTTCTAGAAAGCTTCTGTGGCTAATGCTAGCAAAAGATTGTATAAAAGGCAAACTATTTGAATGTGTTAAATGCATGTGTGATGATGTTAAAGCTAATATAACGTGCGGTGCAAAATCTAGATGGTACATTAGATGCACACAGGGTGTTAAGCAGGGTGATGTTTCTAGTCCTGTTTTATTTTATTTATTTTATTTTATTTTTTTTTATTAATGAATTAGCTTTGGAAATTATCGAGAAGGGAAAACATGCTGTTTCATTTGATTTGATTGAAACATTCTTTCTACTTTTTGCAGATGATATCGTTTTACTGTTTG
Organism: Conus canariensis; assembly: GCA_033310375.1. Taxonomy (NCBI): domain Eukaryota; kingdom Metazoa; phylum Mollusca; class Gastropoda; order Neogastropoda; family Conidae; genus Conus; species Conus canariensis. Next base: position 56,142,323 of record CM065725.1, read on the forward strand.
AAACTGTTGTAGGGCTTCAAAAACAGTTGAACAATTTGTGCTCAGCGGCGCACAGATTACGTCTGTAAGTAAACATGGACAAAACAAGCATAGTGTTTCGAAAGGGTGGATATTTGTCGTCGCGTGAAAAATGGTTTTATGGAAATTCTAAGACTGCGATTGTGAACACCTACAAATATCTGGGTTGATATTTTTCTACAAAACTAAGTTTTTCGTTTGCCTGCCAAGATCTTGTGGGTAAAGGGAAGTGGGCTGTTATGGCTATTTTAAGCTTCTTGTATAAGTTTGAAAACGAGTCAGTGAAACTCTTTTTCAGGATGTTTGATACCAAGGTCCAGCCTATAGTCCGGTATGATGCTGAGATTTGGGGTTTGGAGAAAGGACACGACATAGAGAAATTGCATTTATTTGCTATGAAACGGTTTTTGAATGTCGATAGGCGTACCCCGAATGACTTGAGGTATGGAGAACTTGGCAAATTCCCTATTTATTTGAATTCATATATAAAATGTGTAAGATACTGGCTTAAATTGTTACATATGGGGCAACATAAACTACCAGCCAAAGCTTATAAAACATTGTTTTACCTAGATATGAGAGGGAAAACTACGTGGGCATCAGGCAATTGTAAATGTTTATGTAATTATGGTTTTCCGTTTGCATGGTTTGAGCAAGGGGTTGGCTATTTCAGCGGTTTCTTGACTTGTTTCAAGCAACGAATGATAGACTGCAGGTGGCAGGACTGGCATAGCCATATTCAAAGCAGCGAACGATTTTCATTGTTCAGACTGTTGAAAAGTAATCATTTGGTAGAAGCAGAAGCTTATCTGTCTGTGAACTTGAATAGATTTATCAGGTCTGAACTAACAAAATTCAGGTTTGATGTTTCGGATATTTCTGTGCATCATCAACGATGTAATGTCCATATAGAAAAGGATTTGTTGTGTCCATTGTACAAATCTGGTAGGGAAGATGAACTTCATTTTGCATTCTTATGTCCTGTTCTGGCAGATCTACGACAAAAACTTATTCCGTTAAAACATCATCGAAGTCCAGCACTGTTCAAGTTAGTCTGTCTTTTGTCGTCAAAAAATTACAACGTTGCAAGGAATCTTGCTTTACATCTGTACAAATCATTTAAAAGAAGTGATTTGACCTAAGTAAATTGCATATGTTGAGAAGATTTAAATTTTTGTGATAAAATACCTTGTTTGATTATGTTCTTTATTACTCACCCCCTTCAAATGGGGCTGTGGCCTTTCTGAATAAATTATCGTTATCGTTATCGTTATCATTATCTTTCTCTCTTCTCTCTCTCTCTCTCTCTCTCTCTCTCTCTCTCTCTCTCTCTCTCTCTCTCTCTCTCTCTCTCATCACAAAGCGCACAGGTCATCAGTAATTTTGCTATAGATCTATATAAAGCCTTTAAGAAAAGAGAAATAGCAATGTCCTGAATTATCAATTTTACTAGTCAACTGGCGTCAATTTAGTGTATGATACCATGTACGAACTGGTGTAATGTTGTTTTCATTTTCGTCTTTGTTTTTTTGTTTTTTTCATTAGCTTCAAGCAGATGATGGATTGATAGTATAATTCGAATTTGTCTTATTATGTCTACTATCAATGTTCACACCCCTTCAAATGGGGCTTTGGCCTTACTGAATAAAATTCTGTTCTGTTCTGTTCTGTTCTGTTCTGTTCTCTCTCTCTCTCTCTCTCTCTCTCTCTCTCTCTCTCTCTCTCTCGGTGTTCTTTTCTTCCCTCTCTACCCTTCCCCACCCCATTCTCTCGTTTTCACCAATATCAGCATCAGCAGAAATATGGCCGTGGGTCCAGTTTACCGCAAGAGTCTAACAACAGTTCACTTCTTACACTCGAGATCAGAATTTCCGATTTAAACTTACGTAACTATTTTAAGCCTACGGTGTTTACATTTGTATTGGTGGATGCAGAAGAAGGAATGAGAGAAAGAACAACGCAGGCGAAAGTTGAAGTGAAAGGGGGAAAAACGAATATCACCAGATGATAGATCAAACACACTGGTCATGCAAAACACCCAGCTTCGCTACCTATCACAAAATGTGTGATATAAATATATGGTTAAAAAAGGAAAGGAAAGAAAAAGAAAGTAAATATCAAACTCTTTTGTGCGGTGTTCAAACCATATCTCCCTCCCCCTTTCCGATATCAGATAGAATACTGGCTCCGTTTCTCGGCAAAACATGTCCGGAAGAACATTGTTCCGAACCGCTACAACGGCCTCTTATCGCATTTATCAACCGTCTCATAGTTTGTTGAACACGCTTCAGGACTTCACCACACGATGATATTGTACTCGTACGTCCCATTGTATTCTGGTATGCAAAGCAACGCGAAGGGCTCCAACGGGTCGTTAACCCAATTAGTGATGGGATGAAGTCGGTCGTTTTATGACGTAAGACCAATAACGTGGTGGGAAGACTTGCTCATTTTCTGCCTGACAAATAGTGACCGTTACTTAATTACATTTTCAATCATTTGGTGTAACGAACATTTTAAATGTGATAGGTTGGGAAAAAACACACCCAGACTGTGTGCTTATCCACAGATGCATGAAGACATCGTTATACTTAGTTTTATTTTCTAAATATATTTTCGCTTTTGATCAGTATTGATCTATCTCACTTGGGGCGACATCCCGTCATCATGCCCATTTTCTAGCTTACTTGCACAGCAACTGAACTCTCTGGCCCGGTCTGCCTTAAAAAAAAGAAAAGGGCCACAACATCAGTGCACACATTTAAATAACAATCCAACACATCCAGCGCAGGGACAATGCAAAGGGCTTTCTGAAGATGTTGTACAAGGGAGATAATCATAAAAAACAAGGTAATCACTGAAAGTTATTGGACTTTTCGAACGATCTGCAGCATTCCAAGTTATTTCCTAAATAGCCTGGTGTGGGGGAGAGGGGTGGTGGTGGTGGGGGGGAGGGGGGGGGGGGGCATTGTTTTGAGTTATCTCGTACGTCGGCTATAATGAGTAATGCTGCAACTGACGGGATGGGCGCAGTGAGTCGACAGATGCTCATGGCTGAGTGGAGCCATGAATACAGCTACAACTAACGGGACAGAGACAGAGGACTCATCGCTGAGAGGAGCCATAAATAAAGCTACAACTAACGGCACAGAGACAGAGGACTCATCGCTGAGTGGAGCCATAAATAAAGCTACAACTAACGGCACAGAGACAGAGGACTCATCGCTGAGTGGAGCCATACATAAGCTACAACTAACGGGACAGAGACAGAGGACTCATCGCTGAGTGGAGCCATACATAAAGCTACAACTAACGGGACAGAGACAGATGCTCATCGCTGAGAGGAGCCATGAATACAGCTACAACTAACGGGACAGAGAAGAGGACTCATCGCTGAGTGGAGCCATAAATAAAGCTACAACTAACGGCACAGAGACAGAGGACTCATCGCTGAGTGGAGCCATAAATACAGCTACAACTAACGGGACAGAGAAGAGGACTCATCGCTGAGTGGAGCCATAAATAAAGCTACAACTAACGGCACAGAGACAGAGGACTCATCGCTGAGTGGAGCCATACATAAAGCTACAACTAACGGGACAGAGACAGAGGACTCATCGCTGAGTGGAGCCATAAATACAGCTACAACTAACGGGACAGAGAAGAGGACTCATCGCTGAGTGGAGCCATAAATACAGCTACAACTAACGGGACAGAGAAGAGGACTCATCGCTGAGTGGAGCCATAAATACAGCTACAACTAACGGGACAGAGAAGAGGACTCATCGCTGAGTGGAGCCATAAATACAGCTACAACTAACGGGACAGAGAAGAGGACTCATCGCTGAGAGGAGCCATAAATACAGCTACAACTAACGGGACAGAGACAGAGGACTCATCGCTGAGTGGAGCCATAAATACAGCTACAACTAACGGGACAGAGATAGAGGACTCATCGCTGAGAGGAGCCATAAATAAAGCTACAACTAACGGGACAGAGACAGAGGACTCATCGCTGAGAGGAGCCATAAATAAAGCTACAACTAACGGCACAGAGACAGAGGACTCATCGCTGAGAGGAGCCATACATAAAGCTACAACTAACGGGACAGAGATAGAGGACTCATCGCTGAGAGGAGCCATACATAAAGCTACAACTAACGGGACAGAGACAGAGGACTCATCGCTGACAGGAGCCATGAATACAGCTACAACTAACGGGACAGAGACAGATGTTCATGGCTGAGAGGAGCCATGAGTGAAACTACAGCTAACGGGACAGACCGTGGGTCGACAGATGCTCATCACTGCCAGCCCCCAGCGGGAAGCATCGCAAAAAGTCTGTAAGACCTAACCGATCTGACATCTACACCGGACTGATCTGTAAGACATGGCCGCTCTGATATCTACTCCAGACTGATCTGTAAGACCTAGCCACTCTGACATCTACACCAGACTGATCTGTAAGACCTGGCTGCTCTGATATCTACATCAGACTGATCTGTAAGACCTGGCTGGTCTGACATCTACATCAGACTGATCTGTAAGACCTGCCTGCTCTGATATCTACATCAGACTGATCTGTAAGACCTGGCTGCTCTGACATCTACATCAGACTGATCTGTAAGACCTGGCTGCTCTGACATCTACATCAGACTGATCTGTAAGACCTGCCTGCTCTGACATCTACATCAGACTGATCTGTAAGACCTGGCTGCTCTGACAGCTGCATCAGACTGATCTGTAAGACCTGCCTGCTCTGACATCTACATCAGACTGATCTGTAAGACCTGGCTGCTCTGACATCTACATCAGATTGATCTGTAAGACCTGCCTGCTCTGACATCTACATCAGACTGATCTGTAAGACCTGGCTGCTCTGACATCTACATCAGACTGATCTGTAAGACCTGGCTGCTCTGACATCTACATCAGACTGATCTGTAAGACCTGGCTGCTCTGACATCTACACCAGACTGATCTGTAAGACCTAGCTGCACTGACATATACACCAGATTAAACTGTAAGACCTGGCCGCTCTGACATCTACACCAGATTAATCTGTAAGACCATGCCACTCTGACATCTACACCAGATTAATCTGTAAGACCCGGCCGCTCTGACATCTACACCAGACTGATCTGTAAGACATGGCGGCTCTGACATCTACATCAGACTGATCTGTAAGACCTGGCTGCTCTGACATCTACACCAGACTGATCTGTAAGCCATGGCTGCTCTGACATCTACATTAGACTGATCTGTAAGACCTGGCCGCTCTGACATCTACACCAGACTGATCTGTAAGACCAAGCCGCTCTGACATCTACACCAGATTAATCTGTAAGACATGGCGGCTCTGACATCTACTCCAGGCTGATCTGCGCCCTCTCGTTTAAAGAATGGAACATGTGATAGGCCAGGATCGCTTCCGGTTTAGCCCCAGGGATCCCCGCGATATTCAGACTGACTTGACCTTGATACCTTCAAACTAGTGTAGTGTGCGAGCAAGAGTTACCCCACTTGTTCGTTGTCTAGTGTAATTTAGTTTAGGATAAGCGAAACAGGAAAGGAAACATGGGTACCAGTTTCCGTTCTAGCTCTCCCTGTTTTTCGTTGCGTTGTAGCTCTCCCTGGTTTTCTTTTTTTTTTTTTTTTTTTTTTTTTTTTTTGTCGCGAAGAGAGAAGACCATTGGTTTCTCTAACGTACCGTATTAGATTCGAGATCCCTGAAGGTTTTGCTTTGAAAAAGAAGCAACTAAATACGATTATTGAGAACAAAGAAGTGAAGTGATGGGCGTTTCTTGAAATGAAAAAAGAGAAGAAAAAAAAGACGAAATCCACTGTTTGACTCTCGTTGTAACAAAGCAATACTGTGGTTTGTTTCTCGCATACAAACCCGCGCATGAGTGCGTTCTTGGCATTTACTAGGCAATTGGAAGTGGCGGCAGACCCACACCTAGCAGAACAATCACTATTGACCCAACACGAAGATGTCATTGCCCGTTTTCAGCAGTATCTTAACACTGCCAAGTTTGGACTTGGTGAGCGACTGCCGTGGCGAGCGGTCACGCTTTTTTCAGCTCTAGTCGTTCTCTGCAAACCGAGTGTGAACTGAGTTCGTTCTTTCGCTCGATCGACTTGGCAACAATCTTGCTGTGTCAACTCGATCTGTCAATCGGACGGTTTGAAAAGGATATCGTTGTTTTGATTCGCCTTTTTCAGCCATCACGTCCGTTCCTTCGATAGTTAAAGATGTCTGCTGGAGTCAACCCGGTTTTTCTCAAAACTAGAGACATTCCAAATGTCTCCTCCGACCGTCCAGCTACGGTCCTGGAGATGTGTGTGGCGGCGGAACGGGTGGCAGGCCAGGGCTCCATGGTCGGCGCCCAGCTGATCAACGGGCTATGGAGACCCAGCGACCAAAGACGCCAGATCACAGCTCCTAGTTCAAGGAATAAAGGTGAGAGGTGTCTTACTCCAAGTGAAAAACACAAACCCCTTTATTCTGAGGAACGAAACTGGGGAGGAGAAACCATCAACCAAAGTCTGGATAGACAATGTGCCTATTTCCGTAGCAGGCTCAGAGATAGAGCACGCATTGACAAAAGCAGGATGCGAAATGCGCTCTCAAATAAAAACTGAAAGAGCCAGAGATGCCGACGGTAAACTCACACGTTTCCTCACCGGAAGAAGATTTGTATTCATTACCGTCCCCACTACGCCCTGGAAAAAATGCTGAAAATTAGCATTTTCAACGCTAAAATCTACCACAAGGAGCAAAAACATGTGAAAAAGGTAATTACATGCTCCAAATGTTTGGAACAAGGTCACCATGTCACCGACTGTACGAATGACATCGTGTGCAGAGCCTGTCAAAAACCAGGCCACAAACGTGGAGATTCACAGTGTGAGCTTTTAGTGGTTGGTCCGGCAAAAAAGGACCGAGAGGATGAAACTGGTGTGAAGGGAGAGTGTGATAGAAAAAATGACAGTGAGAGTGAACAGAGTGAACATGGATGTGATAAAGTGGAACGACAGAGAGAGGATAGAAATTCACAAAGAAAAACAAACAAAGATAAAGAAACTAGAGGTCGCCCGAATTCACGGCAGACGACCATCCACTCATCTATGCAGCTTGGCAGCTCCTCACGACACCGGTCGGAAACGCCCAAACGCCGGAGGGACACCAACAGTCCGAGGACATCAGGGAGCAAGCAGCCCAGATTTGAGTTCGATCGGTCTGACTCCCCTCCTCCTCTTGGTTCCGACTGTGAGGAAAGAGAGGTATATGGCTGATTGTCTATCGCTCCGCAGGCGACCTGTTGATGATCATACATCGATTTACGGACTGTGATTCAAGAATGCGAATTCTGGTTTTTGTCTTGTTTGGTTTTCATATGCTAAGAAAATTCAACATATATTTCCGTGTATTGGTATGGATAAAATGCGTATTGTTACTCTGAATGTTAGAGGATTAAAAAATAATCTTAAAAGATTATCAGTATTTCATTATCTGAAAAGCAAACGCTTTGATTTAGTGTGCTTACAGGAAGCTCATTTAACACGGAATGACTTACCTATATGGGAAAAACAATGGGGAGGGGAGATTTATTACAATGAAGGTACCAATAGGAGTAAAGGCGAGATTATTCTGGTCTCAAAAAATTTCTATGGAAAAATTAGTTTGAAACTGTCACAAAACAGAATCTTAGCTGTAGCTGTCAAAAACGAGAATTATGATTTTATTCTTGTAAATACATACGCTCCAAACAATGCAGGAGACAAAATAGCCTTTTTCAAGGATGTACAAGAAAAATGCAATGAATTCTCCCCGCAAAACTTAGTTTTAGTGGGGGACTTTAATTGTGTACTCAATAACAAGTTAGACATTATATCAGGGCAACCTCACCGTGACGCCGAAGTGAGCCAATTCAATAAGCTTACGAATTCATTGGAATTAATCGACACATGGCGTTCATTTCATAAGGATAAAAAGAATACAGCTGGAACATAAATAATCCATTTATAGCGCGACGCCTGGATTATTGTTTCGCCTCGGAGGGAATGTTGCAATTCTGTGTTTCTTCAGAATTATTGACGGTTCCTAACTCCGATCATAAAGCTATAGTTTGTGAGTTTAACAGCAGTGAATTCCAGCGCGGTCCAGGATACTGGAAATTCAACAACAGTTACTTAAAAAACCCTGATTTCTTACAAAAAATGAACAACCTACTCGACGAACTGCTAGATAAGTACTCTAATGAAAACATTTCAAACATAGAAAAATGGGAATTATGTAAGATGGAAATCAGAAACTTTTGTAGCGAGTATGGGAAAGATCTGTCTTGTACAAAAAGATTTGAGTTTCAAAGGATACAAATGCAGCTAAAAGAAACGGAGAATATTCTAGTTCATAACACTGACAACAAAGAAGCTTGCGCCCGACTTTCTCAACTTAAACAGCAGTTTGAAATAATGCACATGGACAAAGCTAAAGGGTGCACAAGTTCGATCAAGAACAAAATGGGTCGAAGATGGTGAACGGAACACGAAATACTTTTGTAATCTAGAGAAATCAAGAGGAATGAGAAAAATTATTACAAGACTACGCAAAGATACGGGTGAACTGACCAAAATGACATATTGCAAGAAGTCCTTCTACTCAAACCTCTACAATCAATCTACAAATGTAGACAATGTTAAAGAGGCAGCTAACCAGTTTTTAGAAAACGTAACATACCCACGACTAGAAAAATACGAAGCTGACCTATGCGAAGGAATGATCTCGATAGAGGAATCAACGTACGCCCTGAATAAATTAAGAAATGGCTCTGCGCCTGGCAGTGATGGCATTACCATAGAATTTTTAAAAGTTTTTTGGAGTAAACTGTCTAAAGTGATAACAGAATCTTATGCAGAATCATTCTTTACAGGAGAACTCTCTTATACACAAAAACAAGGAATAATTACGCTACTACACAAAGGCAAGGATTTAGACAGAGACCAAATACACAATTGGAGACCAATAACTCTGACTAATTCTGATTACAAAATACTAGCTAAAGTAATGGCAGAAAGACTCGGTAAAGTTATACATAAATTGATAAACGACGATCAGGTGGGTTTTATTAAGGGTAGAAACATTGCTACAGTAATAAGATCAATAGACGATGCGATAAACTATCTAAATAAAACAAATAAAGATGGATATCTGCTGGCAGTCGACTACTTCAAAGCCTTCGACTCGATTTCAAAACCATTTATGAAGCACGTTTTCGATATCTTTGGCTTCGGAGCTGAGTTCCAAAGATGGATCTATGTACTTAACAACAATACCTCAAGTAGCATAAACCATGGAGGATGGATTTCAGAACCTTTCGCCGTGTTATGTGGTATTAGACAAGGATGTCCGTTTTCACCCCTTGCATTTGTATTAGCTGTTGAAGTACTAGCCATCAAGGTGAGAAATAGTACTATTGAAGGTATCAGACTACCTCACTCTGCAGAAAGAGCTTCTTGTTGTTTGAAAATAAAACAAATGGCTGATGATACAACACTATTCTTAAAAAACAAAAAAGACATTAATAAATCGTTGCAAATAATAAACTGGTTTGAAACATTTTCAGGCTTGAAAATAAACGTTCATAAGACAAAAGCCCTTCAGATAGGTAGACAAAACGAAGAATGTAATGTGCCAGTTTCCATAGTTAATAAAATTAAAATATTAGGTCTTTATTTTGAGTCAAACAAGATGGCAAAAAATATAGAAGAGAACTGGTTATCCAGAATAGATCGTATGCAAAAAACAATAAAAGACTGGAGTAAAAGAGATCTGTCTATTCAAGGAAAAATTATCGTAATAAAGACGTTTATAATTAGCCAATTCGTCTACGTGATGCAATCAATTGGTCTTCCCAAAAGAATTTTGACTAAGATATCTCTATAAATTTATATGGCAGAAAAAATTCAGCAATAGAAAAGCGTTTGAAAAAGTAAAGAGAAAACTCATGGAGGCTGAGCATGAAGAGGGTGGCCTTAGCATGATAAACATGGTAACATTTCAAAAACATCTACATTTACAATGGGTCGGAAAACTTTTTGAAGCCACAGATCAACAAAACTGGACTTTAATACCGAGGTGGCATCTAGATAAACTCGCTAAACATAACAACATTTTTCTTATCAACACTAAATCTAATTCGGTTAAGGGATTGGACAGAATTGATAATGAATTCTGGAAGGAAATCATAACCACTTACCTAGACAATAAACATATTAAAAAGGCAGAAGAAATAAGCCGCACCAATTTTCTGAATGAATTGTTATTCAACAACTCATTAATAAATTACAAAAATAAAACACTGTTTTTTGAGAGATGGCAAAGGAAAGGTATTGATCAAGTCAAACACATAATCCACCGCACAGAAAAGAGAATACTTTCCTTAGAAGAAATACTTGGACTGATTGAACAAAACAGGGCAAATACAATGTTAGAATATAACATTCTTGTTAACTCTATCCCTAAACACTGGGTTCAGTGGATTATGACTGGGGTAGAAGAACAAGACACCACGAAATGTGATGCAAGCCAATATAATAAAAAGCCTAAAATAATCAAGAAATTATTACAAACTAATAAAGAACCAGAAATTCCATGTGCCTTTTATTTTTGGCGCAGAAAACTTGGATTTCATCTGGATGAAATATCGTGGCGTAGAGCAAGAGAGGTCACAAAAGAAACAAGATTAAGAGTTTTACACTGGAAGATACTTCATAATATCTACCCTACAAATATTGTTCTTCATAAAATGAAAGTAAAAGAAAATAACAAGTGTTCTTACTGTTGTGATACTGTTGATTACATGGAGCATTTTTTCTATGAGTGCCCAGTAGCACGCAGCTTCTGGAGGTTTATAGAAAAGATGATTTATCTAAAAACAAACATTAAGTTGAAATTATCTGTGACTGACGTACTGTTTGGCGTCACAATCTCTCTGCATTGCCAAAAAATACACCAATATATAAATCATATTATTTTGATTGGTAAAATGTGCATTAGTATTTTCAAAAAACAGAATCGGCGTTGCCTCTACAGTCTATTTTTGAACGAGAACTGAATATACGCAACATATAGAATCTAACAGAATATTGTTCAACCCGTTACAAATTTGCTACGCAAACAAACAAACATATAAACAAAAAACAGAACCTATCAGAGTGATAAAAAGATACAGATAAAGATATCATTAAAGTCATAATAATGAACCCAGACATTTACTAGATTACACATTTGCTAATTTTTCTGTAATTAGAAACGTTGGTGATTGTGATGTGTTGGTGATTCGGGCGCGGTGGCGCGTGCGTGCGCTCGCGCGCGCGCGCGCACAGTTGCCATCTCACTTCTTGGATTTCCTCTTGTCTCCCTTGTGGATTTTTACGCGGAACAGTCCAACTTGCGGGACAAGTGAATTGCTGCCGCCCCTCTCCCGATCCCCCCCCCCCCCTCCCCCTCCCCTCCGCGGCCCGCCGCTTTTCCCCTCAACAAAATTTGTATTCAACCTTATATCAGTATACAGCTTTCTACTATATATCATATTTGGTAATCACCTGCACATTTAATGCAATATTACAGCTCACGCCTATTGTCACGCCTCGGGGCTTTCTTCATGCCTTCCTTGTAGACTATTTCGTTTCGCTATAAGGCTGGCCTCATTGGGGAACAGCCAACTGGTGGGACGATTCGCAACAAACTGTTTGCCTGTCAGTCTGTCTTTCTCTCTCTCTCTGTGTCTGTCTGTCTGTCTGTCTGTCTGTCTGTCTGTCTGTCTGTCTCTCTCTCTCTCTCTCTCTCTCTCTCTCTCTCTCTCTCTCTCTCTCTCTCTCTGGGAAAAACTGAAAGAAAAGAAAATAATTAAAAGACAAGTTTTTTTGGTTTTTTTTTCTTTGTTTTTTCTTTTTTTTGCTTCAATTTTATTGTTCTCTTTGTATAAGCAACACATAATCAGTGTGAGAGTGACAATACACCACACATTAGAACAATAACAATCCCAGACATTTTTGTATCAAACGTCAGAACACTAAAATCATCAAGACTATGTCCATTTGTAAGAGAACATACAGACTACGCATGGTGTGTAAGGGACTGGTTGGAGAAAAAAAAATGTATAACTGGGGAAAAAAAAAAAAAAAAAAAAAAAAAAAAAAACTGCCAAGTTTGAGCTACTGATCTTTGAGAGACTGATCAATCACGATGTTTGCTTATCAACTCTGATGAGAGATATGCTGATGTAATTTAAACGGAGCTACTGCAACGTATTTTGAATAAGATCCCACTAATTTTGATAAAATTATTGAACACATTGCAGTTATGGAAAAGAACACACACACACACACACACACACACACACACACACACACACACACACACACACCATGCCGCTTTAAAGGACTGAACGTTTTGATCTCTCTCTCTCTCTCTTACAATTCAAAAGGGCGATAAGAGAGGAGGAACTTTCGCGAAAGACGTCATAGCAATAATGACGAGTTGCAAGCTTTCTTTTACTCAGTATTTTCGTTCAGCGTTGTGCTGTTGATGATTTATTTAAAACATTTGGAAAGTGAACGTATGCTTAATTGTTCAGTTTCGCTTTCGAATTGATTAATAATGCGATTGGAATATTTGAGATTATGTCAGAATGTTTACCAGGTCTTCGTAAGTTGCTAGTGCGTTACCAAAGGTTCGAGAATGTTGTAGAAGGTGATCAAAATTAATCATATTCGCATAAGCTTGTCGTGTTTTCACTGGCTGAGTTTACCGATATGCAGAATATTCTAGAAAAGAATAGCCTATAAAAGGATGAGAGCTGTGTGACTGGGGAGAGTGAGAGAAATGAGAGTGGTTGAAGAGTTCTAGTCATTGTCGAACACAGAAGTGTTCGAGTCTTCACTGAGTTTAGTCTAGTCGATGAAAAGCTGCCAGTAGTAAAAATTTGGCTGCTGCATGTACGATTGAGTTCATGAACGAATTATTGAACCTGAAGGTCAGTTGATTGCTGTTTGTTGTTCCTGTATTCTTTAACGTTTGTAAATAAAAGGATCCTCATTGTTTCAATACCGCCTGGTGCAGGGCCTATTTGTCATTTGCAAGCTGAACACCAACCACAGGATCTACAACGAACTCACGCAAGATACTGCACTTACCTGTACATGTTTACTCACCTTGTACTGAGGAAGTCAGCGGTCTAGCGTGTAACTCTGTGTGTGTGTGTGTGTGTGTGTGTGTGTGTGTGTGTGTGTAAGAAGAGCAATTATATAATCAGCCCATCCAACATTCCCACTCCATCACTGGTCATTTTCCCAAGCTTTCGTCTTTATTCAGGCCTCATCAGGGAGAGCTGTAAACATATACATACCATAACTAGACTAAACGTAATTAAAATTGTAAGAAGAGCAATTATATAATCAGCCCATCCAACATTCCCACTCCATCACTGGTCATTTTCCCAAGCTTTCGTCTTTATTCAGGCCTCATCAGGGAGAGCTGTAAACATATACATACCATAACTAGACTAAACGTAATTAAAATTGTAATTTACAATGTGATTTGAAATATGAAATGAGACAGAGAAGAGAGAGAGAGAGAGAGAGAGAGAGAGAGAGAGAGGGAGGGAGGGAGGGAGGGGGAGAAAGGGAGAGAGGGGGGAGGAGGCAAAGCGGAGGGGGAGTGATAACTGGGGAGGAGGGGTAGGAAGAGGAAGACGGTGGGGAGGAGGGGTCAAGGGCTTGGGGAGACGTGAGAGAAAGAAAACTGGAATTACACAGAGGGCGTTAGCTTATAAGAGAAAGGAGGATGACGGTAAGGGAGGAGGGGAAAATGCTGCAGTGAGAGAACAATGTAAGAAGAGTAGGAAAAAAAACCAGGAGATAGAGGAAGAACACCAGAGAGAGAGAGAGAGAGAGAGAGAGAGAGAGAGAGAGAGAGAGAGAGAGAGACGGAAGGTTTATTTGTACAGGCTATTGCCCCTCATGAAGAAGTGCATATAAACAAAACTAATCAGATCAAGTTGCAAAGTGAGACGACTGCAGGCGGAAATCTAAACAAATCTTAAATAAATGTTAGCGAACCGCCCAGAGAAACGTGGACAAACGAGTCACAAGACAAAATACATTATGTGTTTTGTCTTGTGACTCGTTTGTCCACGTTTCTCTGGGCGGTTCGCTAACATTTGTTTAAGATTAATCAGATCAAACAAAAATACAAAATTATATGATGGATTTTCAGAATGCTTTCAAGACACGACAAGAGAACGCTACTTAAACGCTTATACAAATTTATTGACAAGTGTTTAACAGTTCGTTCATGCTTAGATGACAGAAGCAGTGTCAATCTAAACTGACAAAGATTTTTTTTAATGTAGACGGTAAATACTGTGCTCCTAAATCTTTCAAAACAGAGCAACATAAAACAAAATGTATTTCATCTTCTTTTTCATTTTGGCACAGCGGACATTTTACATCAGAATCACTAGGTGTCTTGTAATGAAGTCTATGTTCTGCTATTTCAGAAATGCGGAATCTGAGTCCAGCAAATACATTCTACAAATGTCTGTCTAGAACCCTTTATCATTAAGTGTGTTTTTACATCATACACAATACAAGAAGTTCTATATACATTAAATCTTTCACTGATATGAGAATTCCATTCTTGCTACCTGCATGAAAGTAACCTTTCTCTAAAGAAATTTTAAATATTAATGTTAGCGCACCGCCAAAAAAGCGTGGACAAACGAATTACAAGACAAAACACAACGCGTTTCGACCTCTTAGGTCTTCTTCAGGCAGGAAACAAAACAATCAGGACAACGGAAATGAACGAGCAATCACTTATATTCATCTTTCTCTAAAGATTTTGAGAAAGTCGTTGATTCACTATACACCTTGATTGAGCCACACATTCCAAAATCCAGACATATGCAATTTACAACGGACATTTGAAACCCAGTTTTTCTTCAAATGGCATTCTATAGGCTTTACGAGGAAGTCTAGATTCACCCATTCTTGTTAATTCTAGCTGAAATCTTACGCATTTTCAGCCGAGTTTATATAGATAGAATATCTATTTGTCTCTCCGTAAAAGAAATCATTGGGAGTTCGCAACTCTACACCTAAAAATCTTTTTAGAGCATACAAATGCACCTTTTCATATTGAAATGCAGCAATATCAAGTCCCCATACCTCTGCGCCATATTGAACAATAGGCTGAATCTGTGAATCAAATAATTAAAAAAAAAACAGTCTAGGAATTACTTTTTAACTTAAATAGCTTTTTCAGAATGCACAGTAAAGTATTTTGTGCTCTGCTGGTTAGATTATGACATGCTGCAACAAACCTCAGCCTCGTTGAAAAATGAATTCCTAAGTATGCATACACATTCATTACAGATATCACAATTCCATCATGCGTCCAACTTTCTCTGGCTCCTAAATGCCCCCCTTTCCTGAAAACAGTTGTATTACTTTTATCCATATTTACTTTTAAATGGAGAGCTGATGCCGCCCTATGCAAACTGTTTAACTGTATTTGAAGGCCATTGACAGTTTCAGACTACGTTATCAGCCAGAAGTAATATAAACAGTTCAAAATAATCATGCAGAAACGTTGCACCATATCTCCCTTCTCTGATAACTTCCAAAGCTAATTTGTTAATAAACAAAGAAAACAAAACAGGACCACATAATCTCATTGTAAAACGCCACAAGTACAGTCTAGATCCACATCTGACTCCCACTTTAACATTCAAGTACATACTATGAATGCACTGAAACATTTTGCCTTCTATGCCGTTTCTCGAAAGTATAGGCCACTATCAATGGAATCAAATACCTTCTCAAAATCAGTGAAGGCTACATATAATTTGCGATTAAAGCAGAATTGTTTTTGAATTAATGACAATAACGTAAACATATGGTCAACAGTGGAATGGCTCTTTTTGAATCCTGCCTGATGTTCGACTGTCAGACTTTGTTCTGTTCTCCATTTGTGAAGTCTGTTGTTATAACAGTTCTATAAATTTTACTCCTTGCATCACACAAAGATAGGCCTCTGTAATCATTTTGATTATTCACATCACCCTTCTTAAACAAAGGAACAAAAGAGTTTGTCCAGATGTCAGGAAACACACCTTTATCAAACAACACATCAAAAATCCTTACAAAGAAATCGGTGACATGGTCCTCACCATTTTTCATATCTACAGTAACAGGAGGGGGGTGGGGGGTGGGGGTTGTCAGACTTTCGCGAAGGGTTGGGGTGTGGGGTTTAGACAAGACTAAGAATCTAAAGTGAAAAAAAGACTAGGAGAGAGAGACCGAACAAGCCAAACTAAAATTATACCATAAGGGAGGCCTAAGGTCAACAATATTCCTAATTTCTTACCTATTTCATGCTCAAGTTAATTACACCATTAAACAAGTAGAGACAAGTGAACATAAAGCACTAGGTAAAAACAGCGACGTAAGATCCACACAATTTACAGTCCAGAATAACACTTCTCCCCCAAAAAAAGTTGTCGCTCTTTTCTGACATCAACTACAGTTGGAATGTTTAACAGTGAATTGGTCATGCAGCACACACACACACACACACACACACACACACACACACACACACACACACACACACACACATATATAATATATATATATATATTGTTGGAGTGATCTCACCTAATCACAAGATTTTTCAAGTTGTAAAGAACACATTCAAACATCAGATTACACATAAGACCTATGCATGTTAAACAGTTCTGACTATAATGCTGGCAATATTGTAGGAAATCGGTACATATCAACAGAATTATTATACTCTTTGTGTGTGTGTGTGTGTGTGTGTGTGTGTGTGTGTGTGTGTGTGTGTGGGGTGAGAGAGAGAGAGAGAGAGAGAGAGAGAGAGAGAACGGATACGGATACGGATATTTTATTCACAAATAGGCCATTGCCCCTCGTGAAGGGGTGCATCTGGAAATCATTCGATATTTTACACTTTCAGAAACTGATTCAATGCTTTATATTAAGAAACAAGAACAGATCGTAACTTAAATGCTTTGTATAGGTAAATGGACAGATTTCTAGTTGTTCGTTCATTATTGGAAGCTAGAAGTAAACTTAATCTGAAAAGACTTGGAAATCTGTAGTATTTCAAATGTATATAACGTTCTCTTATTTCGTTTAGTAAAGGACAGCACAGAACAAAATGCACTTCATCTTCTTTCTCTTCTTTACACAATGGACAAATCAAATCAACAGGGGTATGTTGTTTGCATCGACATCTATGTACAGCAATATCTGAAATACCCATGCTGAATCTTGATGTAATAAATCTTGATATGTCTATCTAGATTTAACGTTAAATGCATTTTATCTGTTGCTATTGTGCAAAAAGTCTTATATACACTAAATCTGTCACTATTCTTGACATGAAAATCCCATTCTTGCCATCTGCAAAGTACAAGTCTTTCTTTAAAGTCAGCGATAAACTGTTCCACTCCCTCAACACCTTGGTTTAACCACACATAACCAAAACCAAACATGTATAACTTACAGCGAATATCAGACGCCCAGTTTGTCTTATCACGAGAGTCTAACTCAAATAATGTTCTATATGCTTTTCGCGGTAATCTTGACTCATCCATTCTTGTCAACTTTAACCAGTAGAGCATGCACCTAACGGCAGAATTTATGTAAACAGGGTATCTATTTGTCTCACCATACACAAGGTCATTCGGTGTTTTTAACTGAACTCCTAGAAACTTTTTCAGAGCAAAGAGATGGACTTTTTCACAAAAGTGTGCAGCATTACTTAGCCCCCACAATTCAGCACCATATTGAACAATGGGTTGTATCTGCGCTGTCAAATAGTTTTAAATATACAGCAAGAGAATTGCATTTTAACTTACGTAATTTTTGCAATATACATAACAACGCATGCTTTGCTCTGCAAGCAAGGTTTTTACAAGAAACAGTAAATCTCAACCGTGTTGAAAAATAGATGCCTAAATATTTATAAACATTAACAACAGGCATAAGGATTCCATTGTAAGTCCAATGTTCACTAGCAGCTAAGTACCCACCTTTTCTAAATACAACTATATTACTTTTATTCATATTCACATTCAGATGGAGTGCTGTTGCTGCCCTATATAGACTATTTAGTTGCGTCTGTAGCCCAACTATTGCTTCCGACAGAAGAACTATGTCATCTGCCAAAAGTAATATAAACAGTTCAAAATAATCATTCATAAATGTTGCACCATGCCTCCCATTTCTAATCATTCTATTGCTAATTCATTTGTAAATAAAGAGAACAGCACTGGACTTGTAACATCCCCTTGTTTCACCCCCCGGGTACAGTTTATGTAGTCTGTCAATTTTGCACCCAAGCGAATTCTAGCTCTGACTGTAGTGTACATGCTATGAATACACCAAAAGAGTTTTCCTTTGATACCATTTTTTTTTACCAGAATAGGCCACAGTAGATTCCTTTCTATAGAGTCAAAAGCTTTCTCAAAATCAATAAAGGCGACATAGAGTTTACGGTTAAAGCAAAACTGTTTTTGTATTAAAGCTAATAATGTGTACATGTGATCAATGGTGGAGTATCCCCTTTTAAACCCCGCTTGATATTCCCCTGTGATATTATGCAGCTCAATCCATTCTTGAATTCTATTGTTTACTATAGAACTATAAACTTTACTGCTTGTATTACATAATGATATCCCTCTATAATTACCGGGATCGTCTACATTACCTTTTTTAAATAAAGGTAAGACAATGGTTTCTGTCCAGTTATCTGGGAATACTCCCTTGTCAAACAGAGTGTTAAACAGTTTAACAAAGAAGTCAATTACTCGATCACCAGCATTTTTCAGCAACTCGCCAATAATTTCATCCGGACCAGCGGATTTACCGTTCTTTAACTTTCTTATAGCCAATAACACTTCTTCTCTAGATATTGGGCGGTTCATGGAACCACCATCTTCATATTCGTCAAAACTATCATCAATGTTGTCGTTAGATACTAATGGAAATTCGTTTTCTAAATTTGCTTCAAGCAACTGCTTAAAATGTTTATACCAATCATCAATTGTTATATTGTTACGTGGCTGCTTTCGTTTTGAAGAAATTTTATGGACATTTTCCCAAAACTCCCTTTGATCACTTATGGAATCAACTAACGCCCCTAACAATTGCTCATTGTGCTGATTTTCTTTAAATTTTAACAAATTCTTATACTGTCTCCTAGCTATGCAGTAAGCATCACGATCAGAACTATCCTTCGTTTGCCGAAATGTGTGTAGCAATCCTTTTGCTTTCGATTTACTTAGTTTACATTCTTTGTCATACCAGTCATTTTGTTCATCAGTATTGTTCAAACAGAGTTGTTTTTCCATGCAAGAAGAGTAAGTTTTAACACATGTAAGAAACATATTCAAGGCTTCATTGCAGTCACGATCAATCATATCAATAGCACTGTCAAGAGATGCTGTCAATGTCAATGTCAATGCTTCATCTCAATGCATTGCAGTGACCTAAGTATGTTCAAAAGAAGGCTTCCACACAAACTTTTTAATAACATCACGTTCCTTTCCAGCGGTCAAAAACACAGGGTTTAGATTCGGCAATTCAAAATGAAGCTCGACGGGTAAATGGTCAGATTCCAATCGTTCTGATATATATAAACTGCAAGACGATAGAACAAGTGAAAATAATTCTCGAGATATCAAAAAATAGTCATTTACACTACACCCTGACTCTGATATATAAGTGTAGTGCCCATCGAGGTCCCCATGACATATTCCATTTAATATACACAATCCAAGTGAAGTACACATATCCAACAAACATTTTCCATAGCCATTGATTATACTGTCGGAAGATTTTCTTTCCGAAAAATTGGAGCAACTGGTTAAATCAACACCATACTTATCATGCTCATAAAAAAACATCTTGAGAGACATTTGCAGTTCTACTGTTCAAATCACCAGATAGAATCACATGTATATTGTTCAAATCAAGCATACATTCAGTAAGGCATTCTTCCAGAGAACATATACCATTGTCTATATCAAAATAAGCATAATAAGGTGAACCCTCAGGAGGCACATATGCACAAACATATAACACATCTTCTGCAAGATCAAACAAAATCCCGTCAATCAAAAAGAAAAGAGCATTTGAGCAATCTACCTGGAGTTCTCTGACATAGTGCACAAAATCATTCTTAATCAGACATATTACCCCCCCCCCCCCCCCCCCCTCTGAACGTCTGCCTTGTCTAGTAAACTTAACAGCAGGTTTGCTAAACACAGTATAACCCGTAAACACATTACATTCAAGATTTTCCACAAAAGTCTCTACAAGACAGATAAAGTCAAATTTGGACAAATAAGAGAGAAAATCTTTATTGTGAATCTTAGAAAGAATTCCATTAATATTCCAGTGCAGGAACGTAAAATATTTTGAATGTGTATTATTCATTTTATCTCCATTATCATGTAGAATATGTTTACTTTTGTTACAATTCGCGTTACGTCTTTCGTGATCCGACACTGACAGCTCTCTCTCATTGGCATAAACAGGAATAAAAACACTGTCATCGCTGCTACACTTTTTCTTTTGTGACCACCCCCTATTCTTATCCGCTGTGACACCACTTGCTCTTTCACTGGCATGAACAGGAATAAAAACACTGTCATCTCTGCTACACTTTTTCTTTTGTGACCACCCCCTATTGTTTTCCGCTGTGACACCACGTGCTTTCTCTGAAATATGTCTCTGCTCTGCATTATAATCATCCCTAGTTCTCTGGTCAGCTGTGTCATTGTCATTGTCATCAGACGGAAAACATGCCAGTTTTTCACTTTCATAACAATACTTTTCATTATAATCAGAAGAAACAAAATCTGAAAGCTGGTTACCATCACTATTTACAAGACAGTCATACCCCGGCGCCACCACAGAACCCGTGTTTACATTGTCAGAGGCAGAATGTTCACTCACTGTGGCAGCGTCGTTGTCCCCATCGCACACTTCCTTCTCGGCACGGGATTTTTGCACACACCACACTGAAGATACCGGTGTCACTGTAGGGCGGCCTCCCCCCTATATTATTTCTTTTAGGTTTTGTCCATCACTGTCGTCAAGGCCATACTTCTTCCCCTCGATAAGAAGATGGTCGAAGATCATGGCCACACGTTTTCCCTCACTCTTTAGTTTCTTTAAGTGAGGGGTTAGTTTCTTCCTTACTTCTCTGACTCTAAGAGAAAAGTCCTCCCCTATAAACACCTGTATTCCCTTAAGCTTATGTCTTGCTTTCAAGATCTTAGCTTTGTCCTTGAAAAACGTACAGCAAGCGATGACCGGTGAGCTGTCCTTTGAATTCAGGCGGTGGAGTCGGTCGAAATGGATGTCTCCAGTCATATCCAGCTTGTCCACAAGCAAGTCATGGACAAAGTTTTCACAGTCTTGCTGGGTTTTATTTTCCCTCCGGAAAAGTCCATGAAAGATCAGGTTGTTTCGTTTTGAGCGGCCTTCCAGATCATCAACCTTTCGCTCCAAGAAATCCATTTTCTTCTGTAGGCTGTCGTTGCTGGTGCGGAGACAATCATTTTCCTGTCGCAGCTCCGTCACTTCCTGCTTCAGAGAACTTAACTCTCCATGAAGCGCAGCAAATCCATCACTCAAGTTCTCCAAGTCACCTATTATCCCATCAAATTTCGTGTTCAGCGACTGGAGCATGGACATCAGATCGAGGTTCGAAGGATGTTGGGTGGTTGGTGTAGTTCGTGAAGAAGTAGTTGGCGTGCGTCCTGAGGGCTTGTCCACACTCTCCCTGCGGTCCCCACTTGTTAGGTTAGTCTGTCGCAGAGAGGTCTTCTGTGGCCCTGGGTTCAGCTCAACATCGCCGCATTGTAATAAAAAATTGCCCAGAACAAAAGCATCAGGAGGCAGCCAAAGGTAACACCGTCTGCCACGGTCCTAAGCTTCAATGTTTTCAGTCTCATGGCGGCTCGATTTTTTCCTCTTTTTGTCATGAAATTGACAAATACTGTCACAAAATAGCCATAACGGGCCCTGAAATCAAGCTGTCCAGAGGGCATGGTACCACAGGAACTTATCTGCAAACTCTGTCTTCAGTAGTCAGTCTCGATGCCGATTAATCGAGGAGAGAGAGAGAGAGAGAGAGAGAGAGAGAGAGAGAGAGAGAGAGAGAATTAAACAGATAAAACGATTTATGAAAACATTAACTGTGAATATGTGTGCAAATGTTCTTCCAGAACATAGAAGATATTTTTACAATGAAACCGTCAACGTTTGTGCCATTTGAGCTCATGGCAGTGTTTACTCCCTAAGGCCATCCGAGGGGACAGTGGCCCAGCCTTCGTGTGGCCTTGTTCTGAATGACGCAGGTTACTTCAGAGGGTTCACTGTCCCAGGCTCTGTCCACTCAGCGAGGTGCTGGCTGCTGAACGCTGTCCAGAAACTGTTGACAGGATTGTGCTGGTTTCTGACCTCACTTCCATACCATAGGCATGTGCGCTGACTACTGTCTGCAGTCTGGTGAGGAAGTGCCGTGCTGTCTGCAGTCTGGTGGGGAGGTGCTATGGTATCTGCAGCCTGGTGGGGAGGTGCCATGTTGTCTGCAGTCTGGTGGGGAGGTGCTATGGTGTCTGCAGTCTGGTGGAAGGTGCCATGTTGTCTGCAGTCTGGTGGGGTGGTGCCGTGTTGTCTGCAGTCTGGTGGGGAGGTACCATGTTGTCTGCAGCCTGGTTGGGAGGTGCCATGTTGTCTGCAGCCTGGTGGGGAGGTGCCATGTTGTCTGCAGTCTGGTGGGGAGGTGCTATGGTGTCTGCAGCCTGGTGGGGAGGTGCCGTGTTGTCTGCAGTCTGGTGGGAAGGTGCCATGTTATCTGCAGTCTGGTGGGAGGTGCTATGGTGTCTGCAGTCTGGTGGGAAGTGCCATGTTGTCTGCAGTCTGGTGGGGTGGTGCCGTGCTGTCTGCAGTCTGGTGGAGAGGTGCCATGTTGTCTGCAGTGTGGTGGGAGGTGCCATGTTGTCTGCAGTCTGGTGGGGAGGTGCTATGGTGTCTGCAGTCTGGTGGGAGGTGCCGTGCTGTCTGCAGCCTGATGGGAGGTGCCATGTTGTCTGCAGTCCGGTGGGAGGTGCTATGGTGTCTGCAGTCTGGTGGAGAGGTGCTATGGTGTCTGCAGTCCGGTGGGAGGTGCCATGTTGTCTGCAGTCTGGTGGGAGGTGCCGTGCTGTCTGCAGTCTGGTGGGGAGGTGCTATGGTGTCTGCAGTCTGGTGGGGAGGTGCTATGGCGTCTGCAGTCTGGTGAGAGGTGCCGTGCTGTCTGCAGTCTGGTGGGGAGGTGCCGTGCTGTCTGCAGTCTGGTGGGAAGTGCCGTGCTGTCTGCAGTCTGGTGGGGAGGTGCTATAG
The DNA here is from genome assembly GCA_033310375.1 of Conus canariensis. NCBI lineage: Eukaryota > Metazoa > Mollusca > Gastropoda > Neogastropoda > Conidae > Conus > Conus canariensis. Next base: position 56,165,837 of record CM065725.1, read on the forward strand.
TGTCTGCAGTCTGGTAGGGAGGTGCTGTGCTGTCTGGGTCTGGTGGGGTGGTGGTCTATGGTGTCTGCAGTCTGGTGGGAGGTGCTATGGTGTCTGCAGTCTGGTGGGAGGTGCTATGTTGTCTGCAGTCTGGTGGGAGGTGCTATGGTGTCTGCAGTCTGGCGGGAGGTGCTATGGTGTCTACAGTCTGGTGGGGAGGTGCTATGGTGTCTGCAGTCTGGTGGGAGGTGCTATGGTGTCTGCAGTCAGGTGGGGAGGTGCTATGGTGTCTGTAGTCCGGTGGGAAGTGCTATGGTGTCTGCAGTCTGGTGGGAGGTGCTATAGTGTCTGCAGTCTGGTGGGGAGGTGCTAGGGTGTCTGCAGTCTATTAGCAGGTGCTATGATGTCTGCAGTCTGGTTGGGAGGTACCGTGCTGTCTGCAGTCAGGTGGGGAGGTGCCATGTTGTCTGCAGTCAGGTGGGGAGGTGGCATGCTGTCTGCAGTCTGGTGGGAGGTGCCATGATATCTGCAGTCAGGTGGGGAGGTGCCATGTTGTCTGCAGTCTGGTGGAAGAGGTGCCAGAGTTCTGCCTTATGGATGGACGTGGTCAGCAGCACAACATAACAGACCTGACCCCTCTCTCGTTCTGCATCAACTACGTCATTTTCGTCTTCATGCACATACATAAATAACCATACATGCGCGCTACATGACACAAGACACACAAAGACAAAAACAGACAGACAGACAGACAGACAGACAGACACACACACACACACACACACACACATACACACACACACATACACACACACACACACACACACACACACACACACACACACACACACACACTCACACACGTGCATGTGCACGTGCGCGCCTGAATATAAGAAAGAAGTAAGAACACCTAACTTGATGACACAAATGGCTGTTGTAGTGGTGTGTGTGGTTCATGTCGATATTAACAGCGCCAGTGGCAGTGGCAATAAAATGCTTTGTTATAGTGGCCTGCAGTGTGTGTGTGTGTGTGTGTGTGTGTGTGTGTGTGTGTGTGTGTGTGTGTGTGTGTGTGTGAGTTTGTGTGTTGTGTGTGTGTGGGGGGGAGGGGGGGAGGGGGATATGTGCATGTATGCATGCATGTGTGCGTAGGTGTGTATGCTGCCCCCCACCCTCACCCCTATTAAGTATTTTAAGTCCTGTTTTACAGTGCGTGCGTGCGTGCGTGTGTGCGGTGTGTGTGTGTGTGTGTGTGTGTGTGTGTGTGTCATGAGTGTGTGTGTGTGTGTGTGTGTGTGTGTGTGTGTGTGTGTGTGTGCATGTGTGTGTGTTGTGTGTGTGTGTGTGTGTGTGTGTATGTGAAGGACCCCCCCCCCCCCCCCCCATCCAAGCCATTTTTACTACAAATATCTTTACTTGATTGTATTATTTTTACTGTTTAAACAATCATACTTTTTGTGATATAATTTCTTGGCATTGAAATTTTGTGCTCTTTTATTCTGTACTTGGTTTAATAGAGAATGATATGTTTTTATAGTTAAAGTGTTCATACAAGTCTGTTTTCAATTTTCACACCCTTATGAATTATCTCCCTTCGCTCTCTCTCTCTCTCTCTCTCTCTCTCTCTCTCTCTCTCTCTCTCTCTCTCTTCTCTCTCATCCTACTTCAAACATTTTACTTAGCAGTAAATCTTTTATTCCTGATTTGTATTTAACTCTGCAGGTTGCTTTTACAGTTTACGTAATTATACATTTTGCAATATTATTGATCTTTTGAATGGTGCTATAGTTTTTGTTTTCTTTCTTTTTTATACTTAACTTGAGCTTATCTTGGAGCGTTCTGTTTTACAGTTGGAGTGTTTATTTAAGTGTTGTGATTATATTGCAAATGTGATGGTGGTTTGTGGTGGTGGTGTGTGCGCCTGTGTGTGTGTGTGTGTGTGTGGTGTGTGTGTGTGTGTGTGTGTGTGTGTGTGTGTGTGTGTGTGTGTGTATGACACTGTTTTGGCGGGGTGTGTGCGTGTGATTTTGTATTGGTGTGGTGTGTGTGTGTGTGTATCTGGGGTGGTGGGGGGCGGGGGGGGGGGTAGGATGTGTGCGTGCATGTGTTAATATTTATATATGTGTACAGACTGACACAAGATGGATAAATGAATTGACAAGGAATGACTGAGCACAGTGCAAAGAGTGGAATATTTTTAATCATATACTTGTTTATAAGTTGTTGTAATATGTGAATTTTGATAATGGCACCACAAACAAATTTTCCTTGTATTTTTATGAGGACAAATAAAAAAAAACATCGTGAAACATCGTAAAGATCTTCAATAACTGTGATAGAGAGACGAACAGAGATAACCCTATATAGTCTGGTATTTTTCTCAACAGAATTGCTTTTGAATTCTGTACAAACACGGACAGTGAATTCATGTAGGTCTCGTATTGGATTTGATGATGATGTCCATCACAGTTACTGCCATCATAATCATCATCACAGTTACTGCCATCATAATCATCATCACAGTTACTGCCATCATAATCATCATCACAGTTAATGCCATCATAATCATCAGCACAGTTACTGCCATCGTAATCATCATCACAGTTACTGCAATCACAACCATCAGCACAGTTACTGCCATCACAATCATCATCACAGTTACTACCATCACAATCATCATCACAGTTACTGCCATCACAATCATCATCACAGTTACTGCCATCACAATCATCATCACAGTTACTGCCATCACAATCATCATCACAGTTACTGCCATCACAATCATCACACAGTTACTGCCATCATAATCATCGACACAGTTACTGCCATCACAATCATCATCACAGTTACTGCCATAATAATCATCGTCACAGTTACTGCCATCAGAATCATCGTCACGTTACTGCCATCAAATCATCGTCACAGTTACTGCCATCACAATCATCGTCACGTTACTACCATCATAATCATCGTCACGTTACTACCATCATAATCATCGTCACAGTTACTACCATCATAATCATCATCACAGTTACTGCCATCATAATCATCATCACAGTTAATGCCATCATAATCATCATCACAGTTACTGCCATCATAATCGTCATCACAGTTACTGCCATCATAGTCTCATGACAGTTACTGCCATCAAGTCATCATACAGTTACTGCCATCACAATCATCATCACAGTTACTGCCATCACAATCATCATCGCAGTTACTGCCATCATAATCATCATCACAGTTACTGCCATCACAATCATCATCACAGTTACTGCCAGCATAATCATCATCACAGTTACTGCCACCACAATCATCATAACAGTTACTGCCAGCATAATCATCATCACAGTTACTACCATCACAATCATCATCACAGTTACTGCCATCATAGTCGTCGTCACAGTTACTGCCATCATAATCATCAGCACAGTTACTGCCATCATAATCGTCGTCACAGTTACTGCCATCATAATCATCATCACAGTTACTGCCTTCACAATCATCATCACAGTTACTACCATCACAATCATCATCACAGTTACTAACAAACTGACAGGCTCAGTATAATTATACCTTAACTACAATTAACAACTCAGTCAATATTACCTAAACTAGCAATCTGCAGTCAGTACAATTATTACCTTAACTAGCAATCTGACGAGCTCAGTACAATTATTACCTTAACTAGCGATCTAACAAGCTGAGTACAATTATTACCTTAACTAGCAATCTGACGAGCTCAGTACAATTATTACCTTAACTAGCAATCTAACAGCTGAGTACAATTATTACCTTAACTAGCAATCTGACGAGCTCAGTACAATTATTACCTTAACTAGCAATCTGACGAGCTCAGTACAATTATTACCTTAACTAGCAATCTGACGAGCTCAGTACAATTATTACCTTAACTAGTAATCTGACGAGCTCAGTACAATTATTACCTTAACTAGCAATCTGACGAGCTCAGTACAATTATTACCTTAACTAGCAATCTGACGAGCTCAGTACAATTATTACCTTAACTAGCAATCTGACGAGCTCAGTACAATTATTACCTTAACTAGCAATCTAACGAGCTCAGTACAGTTATTACAGTAACTAACAACCTAGCGAGCTCAATGAATTATTGCTATAAGTAACAACCTAGCGAGCTCAATAAATTATTGCTATAACTAACAACCTAGCGAGCTCAGTAAATTATTACTGTAACTAACAACCTAACGAGCTCAGTCTTCTTAACTACCACAAGTAACAACCTAACGAGCTCAGTGTAGTTATTACCATAACCATCTGCAGCAACACAGCGTCGCCGTTGCCATTGCGCGTTGTCATAATCGTCATCGCTGTCTGTCTCATAACAACTTTTTCGCCTTTATGCATTTTGACATGATAACAGATTGAGCTGTCCCTTAGTTATCGTCCTTGACCTGGAGCTGGCTGACTGATATGATGTTAACGTGACAACCGTGATCGTAAGGCCCTCATCGCAATCAACGGAGTGAATAGCTGATTGCCGCCCTGACTTTGGTCACTCACCTTCCGCTATGGTGTTGGTGAGAGTGTTGAACAAAATGACTGTGCCAGCAAATGTAGCCCTCTCCATTTCTGCCTTGTTTTTGTGAAACACAACATGATAATAATTCCGTACATGGCCGAACTAATGTTAAAGAAAACGACAGGCACGTGGAACACATGAAAAAGGGGTGTGCGACAAATCATGTCATTGTCCTGTGGTCTCTTGTTATTCAAGACAATTTCTTTTAAAATAAAAAAACAACAACTTTTATTGTCTGTGTCCCTGAAAACGGGCAAACACTCTTAAACTGAAACAGGGACTACATAAGCCTACTTTTTTCAAAATACAGATGGACCCTGGTTAATCAAAGGGTGATTGTTCTAAAATTCTTGCCATACCTTTTTTTCCGCAACATTGACACTGAATGCTTGTCTAGGACAGCCATAAGTCAAAATATTTGTTGACCCTTTGTCAGGCTGTACTAAGCATAGCCATCATGCACTCAGTATGTTTCCAAATATAGTATACGAATGTGAACGGTTACACCAGAGACAAAAATGTATACATACATATATACAATGTTCACAAATTAATTCACTATTATACAGCGATGGCATTGCCAAAATATCAACACACACACACACACACACACACACACACACACACACACACACACACACACACACACACTGTGTGTATCCTTTGCTATCTGGGCCCTGTTTCATAACCCTAGACTGTCCTCACCCACTCTCGCTCAAGGTCCAGCTGATCTGTTATAAATGCATGTCATTGCCGTGTGTCGGTTTTCTTTTTCCTTTCAGTCCTTGCCGTAAAAGGAATTGATGGGGACAGAAATCGTAAAAAGGACGAAGAGCTTTACAAGATGTCCGTACAAGTGTGTTTGTGGTGTGTGTGTGTGTGTGTGTGTGTTGGTGTGTGTGTGTGTGTGTGTGTGTGTGTGTGTAAGTTTTTACCTTGAACCACAAACATTTTCTGACAACCAATAACAGCTTTATTAGTCAAATCAGTCCATATTTTAAGAATTGCCAACATTAAGCATTGTCATCCCTTGCCGACCTACGTCCGGATCAGTGTAACAGGCATTGCTATCAGTCAGTACTATCATCCCTCAACGACCCGACCAGATCAGTGTAATCCGATTATGAGGAGGAAGGGGAGTGAAACAATGGGGTTTGTAGCTTGAGTAGCTGGTTTAGTAGAGATATATTTGTGACAGTAGTGGTTATGGTGGATTGATAATAGTGCTTAGTGGGGGAAAGGATAAAAAAAAAAAAAAAAAAAAATTAAAGTAAAAAGGGGAATAAAAACAAATAAATAAATAAATAAATAAATAAATGACTTTACTGGGTGGTGATGGTGATGATAGTACTTATGCGTGGGTAGTTGTATGTGGGGGTGTGGCTAATGCTAATAATGATGGGAAGGGAATGGGAGTGATCAATGGTGGGGGGGGGGGGGGGGGGGTTGGGTGTAGGGGGGTGGTTCATACAAATAGTGTTGTTGAAAAAGTAAACAATACTGTGGGATGGTGTTCACTGTAGCAGGTGAAATAATGTGTTGGCATTGATACGCTCATGTTGTTTGAGAAGAGGTAGGAATGATCAGTGAGAAACGGGGTATCATGTGTTACACACACACACACACACACACACACACACACACACACACACACACACACAAACCTTAATGGGTGATGGTCATTTGATAACAAAAGTGTTGCAGGATGATAATCGTTGTTACTGGAATACTGTGGGGTGCTGATCATTGTCATAGGTGAAGTGATGTAATGGCATTAGTTTATATAATGATGGCGCTTGAGGCGGGGGATCAAATCAATCAGTCACTGATGGGTGATGATCATGTGAGATCAACAGTACTATAGGATGGTCTTCTTCTTCGTTCACCTAGGCAGGAACCCTGGAGGTATTGGCGAAGGTTACTGTATGGTGAAGGCCCTCCAGAGGTCAGTAAAGTTTTGCATTCATCGGTGTGTTGGCAGGCTAGGTTTCTACTCTGAGTTTTGCTGGGAATGTTCCGCTGTCATTGGGGCTGTACTGCATGGATAAATTGAAGACTCGCCAGTGTGGAATATTGTGGACATGTGATGTCATAGCCTGGAGTGCCCTGTCCTCAGTCTCACAATGTTCACTTGGTCCGATCTGGGCTTCTGGTAGTATGCATCCCTCTTGTTGAAGTCTGGGAGCTGCTCAAGTCATCTTCCTTTTTGTGTCCTTGGAAATAGTTTTGATTTATTCAAAGGAGGCTTCCTGTTACAGTTGGGGCTGATGTTCTCCTTCCTTTGCCAATTGGTCAGCTTCCTCGTTGCCGTATATATTGCAGTATGAAGGTGTTCACTGGATGACAGTATTTTCAGTGACTGATGGATGGTGATCATTTTAGATCAGCAGTACCATAGGATGATGATCATTGTTATGTAAGTGGAATAATGTAGTAGTATTGGTACAATAGTGGCAGTTGGGGGGATAAAGGGAAATATCAATGACTGGTGGGAGATGATTATTGTCATGAGTGAGATCAACAGTACTGTAGGATGATGGTCATTGTGATAAGTGGAATAATGTGGTGGCATTAGTGTAATATTGCCAGTTGAGGAAGAGGGTGGAGGGGGGGGGGGGGATTTTGATGACTGATGGGTGATGATCATGGATCATTAGAGATCAACGGTACTGTAGGATGATGATCGTTGTTATAGAAGTCGGATAATGTTGTGGCATTGGTGTAATAATGCCGGTTGGGGGAATGAAGGAGGTGATCAATGATTGATGGATGATGATCATGGTCATGGCATAAATATGATCCACAGTAGTGTAGGATGATGGTCATTTTAAAAAAGTGGAATAGTGTATTGGCCTTAGTATGATAATGCCAGTTAGGGGAATAAAGGAAATGATCAATGACTGATGGATGATGATCACTGTCATGAGTGAGATCTTCTACAGTACTACATGGTGATGACCATTGTCATAATGTGGTGGCATTGGTGTAATCATGCCGGTTGGGGTGGTAGAAGGAAAATGATTGATGACTGATGGATGATGATCATTGTCATAAGTGGGATAAACAGTGCTATAGGATGTTGATCATTGTCATACGTGAAATAACATGACAGCATTGGCATAATAATGCCAGTTGAGGAGAAAATTGGCAATGATCAATGACTGATGGATGGTGATTGTTGTCATAGATGAGATCGATAGTGTCACACACACACATACACGCACGCACACACATGTACACACACACACACACACCACACACACACACACACACACACACACACACGTCCTAACACACATCCACACACATATGCATACACACACATGCCCTAAAAAAGAGGGGGGGGGGGGGGGGGGGGGAAGCATACACACAGACAGCTAATGAGTGGTGATCATAATGATAATGGTCATACATGGGAATATGTATGCAAACCACAAACAGTCATTTAATAAAGAAAAATACAAAAACCAAACAGAGCTGAGTAAATATATCTGGAAACTTAAAGACGCAAAAACAAACTACAATATATCCTGGAAAATCATAAAAAGAGCATCATCATACAGCAATATTTCAAAAAGGTGCAACCTATGTTTAACTGAAAAATGGTTAATACTATGCAAACCACACTTAGCAACTCTAAACACCAAAACAGAAATAGTAAACAACTGCAGGCATAAATGGAAATCGTTGTTAGTGAACACACCCAAAACAAAAACCTGAAAACTTCAAAAAACACGTGCAGCCAACCCGCACGTGCAAACAACCGCAAACGGGAGCCCACACGCTATATAACACCGGCGGTGGGCAAACCAAAATCATCCTGACGATAGCGCAAGCTAGAAACAAATTTGTAGATTGCCTTTTAAAAACCTTATTTTAACAAATGTTGCTCCCCAAGGGGTTGAGCACTCTCAAAATCGTTTTAGGAATTTTAATCACATTGATCTATCTATATATATATATATATATATATATATATATATATATATATAAAACAAAAAACCCTACACACCCAGACCGACACATGCACACACATCCAAGCATACCTATATACAGAGGGGAGAGGGGAGACACACGCCCCTCAGCATACTTATACACAGAAAGTGGGAGGGGGGACACAATGTGAACAGACAAGGGAAAGGAAGTGGTCGATGAAGGAAAAAAAAAGTAAGTTGGTGTGGGTGTGAGTGTGATTTGGTGGAATATATAGTGGGTTGGTGTTGCGGTGATGGATGGATGGATAGTTGTTTTAGAATGTCGATAATATGGGGGGGGGGGGGGGGGTGTGAAGGGAAGGAGCGGGGGTGCTTAGGGGGGAGGGGTGGAGGTGGGAGGGTCAAGTACTTGGCCTATCCTTATGCTAGGGGAAGGTGGGAGGGGAAGAGAGATTCATGTGGAGGTGGTAGTGTAAAATCAGGTGTTGGAAAAAAGGGGGGAGGGGAGGTGTTGGGGAAGGGGGAGGAGGGGGTAGATCTATGGGTAGGCAGTGGATTGGTATGGGACATGGGGAGAGTGTGGTGGGGAGCGAAAGGTGAAAGGAGAGTGGCTGTAACTTCTGTAGGGAGTGGTAGTGGGGGTTGTGTGTGTGTGTGTGGGGGGGGGGGGGTTGTGGGGGGGGGGGGGTTGTGAACCCTGTCAAAATCCACATCACATGCTAGTTCCAGTTTGTCTGCCAACAGTTCTTGGATAACTGCTTCGCAGTTTAAAATTGTTTCATTGGCCCTAATGCCATAGAAAACGAGATAACTCTTTCTGAACAGTCTTTCAATTCGTCTGTTTCCTTTTCAAGTGTTTCTTATTTACTCACGAATTCGAGTTACATTTCATTAAGCCCTGGTTCTTTTGGTGTAGAACAGCCACTTCCTCTCTTAGTTAAGTCACTTCTCTCGGGAGTACAGTAAAGTGTTCACTTAGTCCTCTCACCCTTTGGTAGATATCATCAGTTGTGCTGCTTAAAGAATTGTTCATCAACTGCGTCGTGTTCATCAAGTCGACGAGAGGCGGACGATCCTTGACTAAAGCCAAAAAGGGATTGCTTGCCGCTGTGTGAGGCACTGCTGGTTGTCCACACAGTGACGTCGTCCCAGGGAGATCAGCCTGGACTGCTTCGTGGATTCTGGTCTCGACGGTCCTGATCCAGGGTTCTGCTCCATATCACCACACCTGGAGAGTAAACTGCCCCAGAATATCCACTTCAGCAGCAAACCTAACATCACAGCGTCCGCTCGGTGACGAGGTATGAGAATGGTGAAACGACTATCTGCCCTCTGATAGACCAATTGAAATATGAAATACAGAAATATCGGACAAAACGGGCCCACACAGCCTGAAACGTAGCCCTTCACAGATTTGCTTGCAAACGGTCACAGTACCCACGCAGCTCTTTATAATGGTGAAAAATAACGAGACGAAAAGAAATGCCACAACGTCTTATAGGTCGCGCCCCAAGAGAGAGAGAGAGAGAGAGAGAGAGAGAGAGAGAGAGAGAGAGAGAGAGAGAGAGAGAGAGACGAACTGGATATTGTCCACCATAAGGGATGTGTGTGTGTGTGTGTTCGTTCGTTCTTTAATTTAACGTCTATCCACCTAACAGTGATCTTAGACAGTATGTAAGTGTTATGTGTGTGTGCATGTGATGTTTTTGGGTGTATGCATGCGAACGGTTGGTGTTGATTTTGGGCGTACGTAGGTATGTATAATGCAATTAGGCCTAGAAAAAAAGAAAAAAAAAAAAAGAAAAAAAAGAAAAAGAAAAGAAAAAAACAACAAAAAAACACCACATAACTGAATCCAAAACTATAAAAGAAACACTAAATAAGCAACTAACACCAAGATGGGGAAAATAACAGACGTTAAAGTAAATGTCCAATTGGGCTCTTGATCAGTCCTTGAACAACTTCAAAAATATTTGATTCGTTAGAGATGACATCTTCAAAGACTGACATCGACGGTTCGGTGTTCAACAACCAAGCAGGTAAATAGGGTTTCATTCTATCGCACAAAAAAAGTAGATGGAACGGAGTGATTTGCTGGCCACAAATACAAGTCACATGTTTACAGAATTTTGTTTTAAAGGCATCAAGCCTCAATCTAAAAATCAAACTTTTTAAAATCCTCTCTTGGTAGAGATTCTTGATACCTGTTTTATTGTCTGATATCTTGTTAAATAATATACCCTTTTTGTTTTTGGTGCCTTTTCCCTTATTTAAAATAGTATTCCAGGCTGCGTCTTTTAAAAGACTATAACTCTCATGTAAGGATAAAGGAATGTATATCTTTGTTAAATCAGTTTCAGTGATAGCAGCCTTTTTGGCTAATGTGTCTACCCTTTCATTAGCAGATAATCCACAGTGAGATGGAACCCAACAAAAATCGACATAAGAACCACGTAAATGCAAAAAATGAATTAGGTGGTACACTTCTGATATAAGTTCTGCTCTCATAGTTGTATTCGAAAATTTTAGAGCTTGTAGGACTGATTTTGAATCAACACAAAGTAGTATTTGAAATACAGGAAATCGAAAATCAAGAAGAAAGTTTAATGCCATAATAATGGCAACAAGTTCCGCAGTAAATATGGAAATATTCTTACCAAGGTGGTAACCTTTCTCTATTTTTAAGGATGGAATTATGAATGCTGAACCAGACAAATGATTGTCTAGTACGGAACCATCTGTATAGATTTTAAGGTGATTTACATAGGTTTCATTTATATGTGACTTAACATACGTTGGCAGCAAGGGTCCATCACTTTTTCTTAAACTTGTATAGTCTATGTCATAATTTGCTCTACTAAGTTCCCATTCTGGGATAGTGCTAAAAGACACCCGATGAGCTACGTTTTGAGGTGCAGTGCCTGCTTTTGTAAATAAGTCAGATGTGTATGAGGCTATCGATTTTAGAGAATCAATTTTTTGTGCCCGTTTAGGAAAATTTATTTCTGATTTTAATTCAGTTTCACTGGTATTAAGATTTTGTAGTGTATGACTTCTTAAGATATATTTTGCAGATGCAAGTTTCATATTTTCTTCAAAAGGCAATATTCCGATCTCCATATAAGTTCTTAAAGTTGATGTATGAACCGGGACACCAAGAGCTATCTTGTAAGCTTTACTATCAATACTCTGCAACTTTTTGATTAAATATTTTGGGGCTGAAAAAAATGTCTCCTGGGCATAGGATAGTTTTGATCGTACAAGCGCAGTAGCTAAATGTGTTAATACTTTACTGTCTTTACCCCAGGATTGTTGACTCACCATTTTCAAGAAATTTAAAGTTTTCTTAGCTTTTGTTAAAATAGTTTGTATGTGATTATTCCAGCTCAATTTAGAAGTTAAATTTACTCCTAAAAATTTTACAACTTTTTTATATTCAAGGCACAATCCATCTATTTGAAATGAAGGCAGAGGATTAGGATCATAACCAGTATTGAACAGAACCATATGCGATTTTTCAGCTGAAAGGGCCAATCCATTTTCAGTCATGTATTTACTAATTTTATCTAGTTCATTTTGATATATCTTTTTAATATAGTTGATTGATCTAACTGGTGTGTGACGTTTTAAAGTAACTTTCATCCATATGCAGATATCATCCGCATATTGTGCTAGTTCAACAGTTTTTGATAATGATTTAGGAAGATCATGGATCAAAATATTAAACAGGATAGGAGCTATTACAGTTCCTTGCGGGATTCCCATCTGGATATGTCTTTCATTAGAGTATACATTTCCTACCTTCGTCTGTATTGTTCTATCACTTAAAAAGGTTTTTAAGTAATTGTACATACATCCTGAGAGACCAATTAACTTCAATTTGTTCAGAAGTTTTGAATGCCAGACTTGGTCATATGCCTTTCTAATGTCAAAAAACGTGGCAAGAACATTTTTTCTGCGTGCAAACTGATGTTTAACCTGTGTTGTAATTTTTACAAGATGGTCAACTGTAGATCTACCCTTTCTAAAGCCCGCCTGTTGTATTGGTATTATACCATTTTTTTCACAATGATGTTCAAGTCTTTTTAGAATAATTCTTTCCATAAGTTTTCCCACATGTGAAGTGAGAGCAATTGGCCTGTAGTTATTTTTGTCTGATTTTGACTTGCCCTCTTTAGGGATAGGGGTTACAATTGATTTTTTCCACAAAGATGGTTGAAGCCCTTCAGACCAACATTTCTGAAATAATAAGTTCAGAAACATTGTGAAATTAACTGGCAAATGCTTTATCATTTCATTGGAAATCGCATCTGGTCCCACTGACTTTCTTTTCGAACCAATAGAGAAAATTGCATCCTTTACTTCTTGAAATGTAAGGGGAGCGTTTGTATAGTGACTATTATTGGGACTTTTTTCATGCGTTTCCTTATCCTCCATTTTCTCTCTGTATATCTTTTGCTTTTCTGTCAGGCCCTCCCTATTGCTATTTTTTGCAAAAATATTTGCAAATGCTTCAGCCTTTTCAAATTTTGAAGGAAACTCATTATTTTCTAATTTTATGGGATATTCAGGAAGACTGATTCCGTTTTTCATGTCTTTTAATTTTTTTCCATGTTTTCTGAAGATCTTTGTGGTCATGTATTTCATTTTCACAGAAATTTGACCAATATTGCTCCTTGACTTTTTCGATTACTCTGTTACTATGATTTTTTGCTCTATTCTTTTCAGCAATTTTGTCAGGATCTTTCTTATCTTTTAAATATATTTTATAGGCCTGCATCTTTTTTTCTCTTGCTTCTTCACAAGTAGCATTCCACCATACATTCCCTGCATATTTGTTTGATGCATCAGAATTGCACCTTGGTATTGAGAGATCAGCTGCATGTAAAACAATATCAACAAAATTCGCGTAGCTTGTGTCAATGTTATCAGACATTATCTCTTCACAATTGTAAGTAGAGAGTATGTTTTCAAATTTATCCCAAACTGCTTTATTATAATTATATTTTGGGATCTTATCTTTGGCGCAGTTTTGAACAGATTGTTTACCCTTAATGGTAATAATTATTGGCAAATGATCACTACCAAGAGGATCTTTGAAGGTAGACCACTCACAGCTTGGAGCTATGGCAGGAGATATAAGTGTTAAATCAATTGCTGTTGCTCGATGGTGTGAAATATCAGGTATTCTTGTTACACTGCCATCATTTAACAGACTCATTGAAGAGTCTACTATATTTCCAACAAAACGATTGTGTGTTACTATTTCGCATTCATTATCCCAAAACGGGGCATGTGAGTTAAAATCACCTGCTATTAACCATTTTTCATGCTGGTCCGGTATAGCACGAAGCCATTCTGTGTTTTCATTGTCAGGACCTTTTGGCAAATAAATGGAAACAACGTTTAATGTAAGTAATTCGTTGAGTTTCAGTTTTGCTGCACATGCATTAATGTTTTTAACATTCTTTGAAAATGGTGGCTCTATTTCAAAATATTCAACCTTTTCTTGGATATATATTGCAGTACTAACCCTCCTTGTTTCGTTGTTAGTTTGGAGTATTGGAGGGTAATAAAAGCTTTGTAATTTTGGAATTTTGTTTTCAGTTGTATTTAAAGACTGTAATATCAACACTTGATACGAATGATCTGAGAGATGTTGAATCAGTTCGTGAATATTTGTTGATATTGATCTGCAGTTCCATTGCAATATTTTCAAATTCGAATGTTTTGTCATGCTCTCTGAAAAATGAAAAAAATGTATTATCCTAAATAGAAAAAAACCCCAAATAAACAGCAACTTTTATAATATTAAAAATAGCAAATAACAAAAATAACAAACTGTGTTAATTAGCCCAACCAATATAATGGTATTCGCAGTAATAACGAATTAATTTATGGTATTGATGTTCTTATGATAATGAGGTTAATTACAAAATGATGAGATCACAAGATGGCACCTTGTTCAAAACAAAACTAACAGTCAAAAAGGTGCTGGAATTTTGCAAAAATTATTCCACCCTCTCTCAGAAAGAAGTTCCCAGAAAATGGATCAATAATCACTCAGCACTGCAAATCTGTTCATCCATGAACTGGGAGCGAACAACAGGTCGTCGTAGTACATGGGGAAGGGTCTGGGTGGGTGGTGCTGGAACCTGGTTGCTTTCCTGGGCTTCCTCCAGAACAGGTCTCTCACGTGGCGCCCGATGTTAGCTGCCATCTTACTGGTTCCGAGGAAGGTGGGATGAAGACCATCCTGAAGATGTCGCGGGCTGGTTGGTAGATTAGAATGCCCCACGAAACTGATGTTGTTGAAATCAGCTAGCTGCTGCGTGACGAGAGCATTGAACAGTTCTGCCTTGATGTTTAGATCTTTGTTTCTGGTAGGGCACACTTTGCTG
>CM065725.1:56185712-56195712 GCA_033310375.1 Conus canariensis
GTCTCCTGGTGTCACTCTGCAGTGTCTGGTGTTCAGGCTGTCTCCTGGTGTCACTCTGCAGTGTCTGGTGTTCAGGCTGTCTCCTGGTGTCACTCTGCAGTGTCTGGTGTTCAGGCTGTCTTTCGCCGTCACTTTCCCATGTCTTGTCTTCAGACTGTCTCCTTGTGTCACTCTGCAGTGTCTGGTGTTCAGGCTGTCTCCTGGTGTCACTCTGCAGTGTCTGGTGTTCAGGCTGTCTCCTGGTGTCACTCTACAGTGTCTGGTGTTCAGGCTGTCTTTCGCCGTCACTTTCCCATGTCTTGTCTTCAGACTGTCTCCTTGTGTCACTCTGCAGTGTCTGGTGTTTAGACTGTCTCCTGGTGTCACTCTGCAGTGTCTGGTGTTCAGGCTGTCTCCTGGTGTCACTCTACAGTGTCTGGTGTTCAGACTGTCTCCTGGTGTCACTCTGCAGTGTCTGGTGTTCAGGCTGTCTCCTGGTGTCACTCTACAGTGTCTGGTGTTCAGACTGTCTCCTTGTGTCACTCTGCAGTGTCTGGTGTTCAGACTGTCTCCTTGTGTCACTCTGCAGTGTCTGGTGTTCAGACTGTCTCCTTGTGTCACTCTGCAGTGTCTGGTGTTCAGACTGTCTCCTTGTGTCACTCTGCAGTGTCTGGTGTTCAGACTGTCTCCTTGTGTCACTCTGCAGTGTCTGGTGTTCAGACTGTCTCCTTGTGTCACTCTGCAGTGTCTGGTGTTCAGACTGTCTCCTTGTGTCACTCTGCAGTGTCTTGTCTTCAGACTGTCTCCTCGTGTCACTCCAACTTCTGCAGCCCAGTGGGAGGTCCTTCCCTGGGTCTGCCACCACCTCCTCGTTGGCCCTCTCTCTCTTCCTTCTCCCGCTGTGTCTCAAACTACTGTAATTCTTACTGTTCTCTTGTTACTTAAATGAATGAAATGAATAAAGAAAAGACTTCACTCAAGCTTGGCACAGATGGAGAATGTGAAAGACATGAAGCTATTGTCATCGGTTCCCACTTGTTCTGTTTTCTTAACTTCTTTTAGATTTTATCGTTAATTTACATATTACGTACGCGTGTATGTCCGTCCGCTCGTAAACTATGAACAGGACAGGCCGAGGCATGTTATGCGCAATTTTGTTAACGCACACAAAAGAGCAGGGCAACAAACCAGGTCGCACGTAAATTCAGCTGAAAAACGTACTTCGATAGAAAGAAAAAGCAAAGAAAAATAAACACACTGACTGACTGAAACCAATTTATTATCAGATTAACCCATGGTTGTACTGACAAATAAACACACACAGTAGGCCTAGCCACAGTTGATCATATTGTCCGCTCGTTTCTAAATAAACACGTCATGACCATGACCATTTTTTTAAATATTAGTTTAGGAAAGACGTATGATATTAACATTCACAATATTCTTAATAATACTCACGCACATTGTATGCATATTACTGACAGCACCTACGACAACTATGATACAGAATATTGACAATAGCCGATCCCACTACCGTGTACAATATCGACATGAGCCACGCTTGCTATCCTTACATAACGGACGGTCCCTACGCCCACTACCATTTATACCACTGACGTTATCAACGTCTACCATCGATTATGATTCTGACATTCCTGTGCACTCATTTACAATACTGACAGTACTCACGCGCACTACCATTTACATAACCAACAACTGATACCACACTCACTGTCATTTACACTACTGACAATGTCCACGCTCACTATCATTTCCACAAACGACAATATCTACATTCACTCTCATTATGTAACTGACAATACTCACACCCACTGTCATTTACCTTATTGACGATACCCATGCCTACCTATGCCTACTATCATTTACACTCAGGTCCACTATTATTTGCATAACTGACAATACTGTCATTTACGTTACTGACAATACACACACCCACTCTCCTTTACAGTACTGACAACCGATACATACGCTAACTATCATTGGCGTTACTGACAGTGCCCACGCCCATTATCATTTACATTACAAACAACACCTACGCCCACTGCCCGTTATCTTTTACATTACTAACAACACCTACGCCCACTGTCATTTACATTACTGACAATATCCACGCCCATTATCATTTACATTACTAACAACACCTACGCCCACTGTCATTTACATTACTGACAGTATCCACGCCCCTTATCATTTACATTACTAACAACACCTACGCCTACTGTCATTTACATTACTGACAATATCCACGCCCATTATCATTTACATTACTAACAACACCTACGCCCACTGTCATTTACATTACTGACAATATCCACGCCCCTTATCATTTACATTACTAACAACACCTACGCCCACTGTCATTTACATTACTGACAGTATCCACGCCCTTATCATTTACATTACTAACAACACCTACGCCCACTGTCATTTACATTGCTGACAATATCCACGCCCATTATCATTTACATTACTAACAACACCTACGCCCACTGTCATTTACATTACTGACAGTATCCACGCCCCTTATCATTTACATTACTAACAACACCTACGCCCACTGTCATTTACATTGCTGACAATATCCACGCCCATTATCATTTACATTACTAACAACACCTACGCCCACTGTCATTTACATTACTGACAGTATCCACGCCCCTTATCATTTACATTACTAACAACACCTACGCCCACTGTCATTTACATTGCAGACAATATCCACGCCCATTATCATTTACATTACTAACAACACCTACGCCCACTGTCATTTACATTACTGACAGTATCCACGCCCCTTATCATTTACATTACTAACAACACCTACGCCCACTGTCATTTACATTACTGACAATATCCACGCCCCTTATCATTTACATTACTAACAACACCTACGCCCACTGTCATTTACATTACTGACAATATCCACGCCCCTTATCATTTACATTACTAACAATACTTACGCCCACATTCATTTACATTACTGACAATACTCACGTTCACTATTGGTTACATTTTTGACTATACCTACGTGCACCATCATTTACATTACCGACAATATCCACGCGCACTATTATTTACCCTGTTGACAAGTAAACCTACGTTGACTATCACTGACATTTCTGACCAATCCACGTCCACTTTGTAGCTATACGGACGCCACTATCATTGACAATACTGAAAATATCCACACCTACATTCATTTACATTACTGATAACACTTACGTCCACTATCATTTGCATTACTAACTACACTCACGCCCAATATCATGTACATTACACACAAGTAATCCCCACGCTCACTATCATTCCTGTTACTCACAACTGATGCCCACTTTCCCTCTCATTTACATTGCTGACAATACTCAGGTCCACTATCATTTATATTACTGACAATACCCACGCCCACTATTATTTACATTTATGAAAATCTCGACTCCCTACCATCTGTCATCACATATATTTTCAATAGTTCTCTCTTGAGTGGTTCAGTCCCCGATGATTTCAATACTGCCATTGTGAAACCTCTATCGAAAAAGTCATCGCTCGATTCAAATGAATTGAAAAACTTCCGACCAATCTCCCTTTCTTGTCAAAAATTTTAGAGAAATTGTTTCTCCGTTAATTATCCCGACATTTACTTGTAATTAACCTTCTTCTTTTTTTTTTTTTTTTTCCTTTTTGCTGTCCCAACCTCTGCGCCACCTCAGAGGCAGTGCACCCACGCCGCTCGTTCCGACACCCCGTCCACAGCCACAGCCCGGTCGGCCCCGCCGCAGCCCCGGCACCGGCAATCCACAGGGAGCAGTCAATGTCAAGTCGTCAAGAGGCAACCCACCGGAGGAGACACTGCACTGCTGCCGAGTCACTTCGGTGGTGTTCAGTGGCGCCTGTTCTGATCTAACATACGCAGGACACCACCTACTAAGCCCCCTACTGACGACAATAATTGTTTAGTCGCGGAGCCGGCGTGAGTGAGCTCTCCCTCCGGAGGGCGCCACCACGTCCGTCCAGCGACAGCCCCCACGTCCGTCCAGCGACAGCCCCCATGGACTCGCCGATACCTGTGACCCCGACGGAACCAAACCAAGGCCACAGACGTGGAGAGGACATCGAAATTGAGGTCACCATGAGAGCAGGGCATGAAGGGCCACAGAATTTGAGACAAATTTGAGACATTTTTTTATGCTGATCGATGAGAATGAGGATGATTAAGATGATGCTACGGATTTCCATTTCGGTCTGAGACTACATGACAGGGCTGTACTCTACGCTTCCTTTCATAATATATCCTGGCGTCAACCAGGCCCGAGAGATACAGGCACCTGCAGTGTTGGTCAGGAAATTTGAGCAACACTCTCAGAAACGCATCCATTAAGTGGATGAAACTCGACTGTGTGGTCCCAGTCTTCCCAACTGAGTCCGCAGCAAACTCAACTCTGGGTATGAGCCGGTCGGGGCAGGAAAACCCACATGACTCTGATGGGATTCGAACCCACGACCTCCCAGCCGGGAGTCCGCGACGCTAACCACTTCGCCACGGCGGCTGGTGTAATTAACCTTCTTGATTTCCACCATTATAGTCAGCCTACCGTGCTGGTCATAGCACAGAAACTGCTCTCGTCAGAATCTTGAACGACATTCTTACATGTCTTGATGACGACAAAGTATCTGTTTTTCTCCTCGATCTGTTTGCAACTTTCAACACAATTGATCATGAAATACTCTTTCACGTCTCAGGACAAACTTCGGCATATGTGACGTAGTACTAACTTGGTTTAGATCGTATCTGTCAAACAGACAGAATTGGCGTTCCCCAGGGTTCTGTGCTAGGTCCAATGCTTTCCATTATGTATACAATGCCTCACTGAGATCATTAACAACCGTTCTGTTCATCATGAAACGCTCGCCGATGACATCCAGTTTGAACATTCTGACACGTTAGATAACTATGGTAGTCTCGTCAAAAATCTTCTATACTGTGTCTCTGATACTAAATAATAGATGTCTATTAATAAGCTGAAATTGAACGATGATAAAGCAGAGGCTGTTCGATTTATAAAACATGCTCAGGCTCAAGACCCCCGTCTTCATGAGTCAATAGTCCTAGGCTCCACTGACATCTCATTTATGTCATGTGTTCGTGACCTTGGCGTCTGTCTTGACTCTGATCTCACACTGAAACACCACATATCCAAAATCTGCCAAGAATCCTTTCTTGAAGTCCGTCGCATCAGCTCTATCAAGCCTTTCTTTACAGAATAGGCCACGAAAACGTTGGTGTTTTCCTGCTTCTTGTCAGGATTAGATTATTGTAATGCTCTTCTCCTTGGTGTACCTGCCGCTTACTCCACTATGTACAACATGTTTAAAGTTCAGCAGCTCGCCTTATCTACAGGGCACCAAAACAACATCATACTTCGTATCTCTCGAAGAAATTACACGGGCTCAAAATCGAGCACAGGATTCAGTACAAGTCTGCGTGTCTGTGCTATACGATTATCATACATGAAGCACCTGCCTGTCTCTCTGACCTCTTAGAAACATATATTCTGACAAGTTCCCTCCGTTCTTCCTCCAATGACCGAATTCTTCGAACTCTCTCATATAACCGAAAGCAGCACGGTTCTGGAGCATTTTCTTTTTTTTGCGGCAACATTCTGGAAATCGCTACGTTTCCAACTACGTCATGCTCCCTCCTTCCTAACTTTCTAGTCTGCAAAAATTTTTTCTCAACGCCAGTTGCAGAATACCACCTGAAATAAAATTGAATATATGCCACTATACTACTCTATCTCACTTGCACACTTACTTGTGTACGAATGAGCCGTTCACTGTTATACAGTGTCTGTGTCTGTGTATGTACTACAGTGTGCTACACTGTGTGCGTGTGTGTGTGTGTGTGTGTGTGTGTGTGTGTGTGTGTGTGTGTGTGTGTGTGTGTGTGTGGAGCGTGTATTTTAGATGTTGATTTGTTAAACTTGTAAAGTGCCCTGCAGCCTACATTCTTATGATGGGAGCTATAGAAAGTGTCCTCATTATCCTCCTCCTCATTATTATTGTTATTGTTATTATTGTTAATATTATTATACTTATCATCATCATCATGATCATCATCATTGTTATTATAATCACTATCATTATTATTATTATTATTATTATCATATTGTTGTTGCTGTTGTTGTTGCTGTTATTATTATTATTATTATTCTTGTTATTTTATTCTCATCATTACTATTACTATTATCATTATGATTATGTAATTATCATCACCATAATAATTATTGTTATTGTCATTATTGTTCAATAATGATATCATCATTATCATCATCATCATCATCATCATCATCATCATCATCATCATCATCATCATCATTCTTACTATTATTATTTTTACTGACAGTACCCACGCCAACTGTCACGCCAACATTACTGACATCTGCTGATGCACACGCTCTTTATCATTTACATTAATGACAATACCCAACCTTATTATAATTTGCACTACTGACAATACTCAACCTTACTTTCATTTACATCAATGACAATACCCACACCCATTTTGATTTACATTACTGACGATACCCATGATCATTTACCATTTACATTGCTGATAATACCCTTGCCCACTGCCATTTAGTCTACAGAAAAATCGCACACCCACCATGATTTTTAAAAATTTATTTACAATACATACAACTACTGTCAATTACAGCACTGACAATACCTACGCCCACTATCATTTACATTACTGACAATACCCAGACCCATCGTCATTTACATTACCGACAACTGATATCCACGCTCACTATCATTTATAATACTAACAATACCCACACTGAATGTCATTCGCATTACTGACAATAACTCATAATCACTATCTTTTATATTATTGACAATTAATACCCACGTTCACTATCATTTTCATAATTGATAATATCCACGCACATTATCATTTTTACAATACACCATTACCCACGCCCACTTATATTTACAATACTGGCAGTACCCACACTCAGCATTATTTACACTTTTGACAATACTCATATGCACCATCATTTACATTACTGACAACACCATCATTTATATTACTAACAACACCCTCGCTAACTATCATTTATATTAATAAACAACCGATACCCACGGTCAGTGTCGTTTACATTACTGACAATACCATGCCGACTATCATTTATATTGCGGACAACATCCACCATTATTTACAACACTGACAATACCCATGCTCACTATCATGTACATTGCGGACAACATCCACCATTGTTTACATACTGACAATACCCATGCTCACTATCATGTACATTGCGAACAACATCCACCATTATTTACATACTGACAATACCCATGCTCACTATCATGTACATTGCGGACAACATCCACCATTATTTACAACACTGACAATACCCATGCTCACTATCATATACATTGCGGACAACATCCACCATTATTTACAACACTGACAATACCCATGCTCACTATTATGTGCATTGCGGACAATATCCACCATTATTTACAACACATGACAATACCCATGCTCACTATCATGTACATTGCGGACAACATCCACCATTATTTACACCACTGACAATACCCATGCTCACTATCATGTGCATTGCGGACAACATCCACCATTATTTACATACTGACAATACAAATGCTCACTATCATGTGCATTGCGGACAACATCCACCATTATTTACATACTGACAATACCCATGCTCACTATCATGTGCATTGCGGACAACATCCACCATTATTTACATACTGACAATACCCATGCTCACTATCATGTACATTGCGGACAACATCCACCATTATTTACACCACTAACAATCCCATGCTAACTATCATGTACATTGCGGACAACATCCACCATTATTTACAACACTGACAATACCCATGCTCACTATCATGTTCATTGCGGACAACATCCACCATTATTTACAACACTGACAATACCCATGCTCACTATCATGTTCATTGCGGACAACACCCACCATTATTTACACCACTGACAATACCCATGCTCACTATCATGTACATTGCGGACAACATCCACCATTATTTACACCACTGACAATACCCATGCTCACTATCATGTACATTGCGGACAACATCCACCATTATTTACAACACTGACAATACCCATGCTCACTATCATGTACATTGCGGACAACACCCACCATTATTTACACCACTGACAATACCCATGCTCACTATCATGTACATTGCGGACAACATCCACCATTATTTACATACTAACAATACCCATGCTCACTATCATGTGCATTGCGGACAACATCCACCATTATTTACATACTGACAATACCCATGCTCACTATCATGTACATTGCGGACACATACAATACCCATGCTCACTATCATGTGCATTGCTGACAACATCCACCATTATTTACAACACTGACAATACCCATGCTCACTGTCATGTACATTGCGGACAACACCCACCATTATTTACACCACTGACAATACCCATGCTCACTATCATGTACATTGCGGACAACATCCACCATTATTTACATACTGACAATACCCATGCTCACTATCATGTACATTGCGGACAACATCCACCATTATTTACACCACTGACAATACCCATGCTCACTATCATGTACATTGCGGACAACATCCACCATTATTTACAACACTGACAATACCCATGCTCACTGTCATGTACATTGCGGACAACACCCACCATTATTTACACCACTGACAATACCCATGCTCACTATCATGTACATTGCGGACAACACCCACCATTATTTACACACTAACAATACCCATGCTCACTGTCATGTACATTGCGGACAACATCCACCATTATTTACATACTGACAATACCCATGCTTACTAACAGTTGCATTACTGACGATATCCACCCCACTTTTATTTTCATTACTGACAATATTCACAACAACTATCATTTGCTTTACTGACAACTGATACTGACGCTCACTATCATTTACATTAATGACGATACCATTGCATACTCTCATAAACAATACCTATATTACCTTTGCACACTTTTATTTACAAAACTAATAGTACCCAGCTCACTATCATCTACCTTTCTGACAATACGCACGTACACCATCATTTTCATTTCTGACAATACCCACACACTGACAATATTGACGCCAACTATCATTTACATTACTGACAATACCCACGCCCACTATAACTTTCATTACTGACAGTACCAAAGCACACTATAACTTACATTACTGACAGTACCAAAGCACACTATAACTTTCATTACTGACAGTACCAAAGCACACTATAACTTACATTACTGACAGTACCAAAGCACACTATAACTTACATTACTGACAGTACCAAAGCACACTATAACTTACATTACTGACAGTACCAAAGCACACTATAACTTACATTACTGACAGTAACAAAGCACACTATTATTTCCATTACTGACAGTACCAAAGCACACTATTATTTCCATTACTGACAGTACCAAAGCACACTATAACTTACATTGCTGACAGTACCAAAGCACACTATAACTTACATTACTGACAGTACCAAAGCACACTATAACTTACATTACTGACAGTACCAAAGCACACTATAACTTACATTACTGACAGTACCAAAGCACACTATTATTTCCATTACTGACAGTACCAAAGCACACTATTATTTCCATTACTGACAGTACCAAAGCACACTATTATTTCCATTACTGACAGTACCAAAGCACACTATTATTTCCATTACTGACAGTACCAAAGCACACTATAACTTTCATTACTGACAGTACCAAAGCACACTATAACTTACATTACTGACAGTACCAAAGCACACTATTATTTCCATTACTGACAGTACCAAAGCACACTATTATTTCCATTACTGACAGTACCAAAGCACACTATTATTTCCATTACTGACAGTACCAAAGCACACTATTATTTCCATTACTGACAGTACCAAAGCACACTATTATTTC
>CM065725.1:56200712-56230712 GCA_033310375.1 Conus canariensis
CTTCTCTCATCGAAGAGCGCTATATAAGCTCGATTTATTATTATTATTATTAATCACTCTTACTATCATTTACATTACTCACAATACTCACGCCCACTGTCGTTTACATTACTGACATTCCAACATCCACCATAAGTTATATTATAATACTCAAGCTCATCCTCATTTACTTTACTGACAACTTATATCTACACTCATTATCAGTTAGATAACTGACAATACCCATGCTCACTTTTATTTACACTAGTGGCAATACTTACGCCCACTATCATTTACGTTACTGACAATCCCTATCCCCAATAACATTCACGTTACTGACAAGACCCGCGCCCACAACAATTTACATCACTGACAACTAATACCCACTCCGACCATCACTTATTTTTATGACAATACCTACGCTCACCATTATTTGCATTTTGTACAATGCTCTCGCTCTTCATTATTTACAATATTGAGAATACCCACGCCTATTATAAATTACAATAATGGGAATACCCACTTGCGTTTTAATTCAAAATACCCAGGTCCACAATCTTTCACAATAGTGACAATTCCCTTGCCTACAGCTTTTTTCACTTTCACAATGCACGTGCCAACACGTTTTACAATAGTGACAATACCACGCCCACAATTCCTTACGTCATTCACAATACACATGCACAAAAGTCTCTGTGATGTTGACAGTAATCATGCCCGCAGTCATTCACGAGTGGAAAGGATACTCTCGTTCATAAGTGTTCAATGCAATTTCCACGCACAAAATCCAGCATAATATGGAGCATACTTCCGCAGTCCATATACTGTGGAATATACCCATGTCTACTATCTTTCATTATAAGGCACACAACTGCACCCAGAGTCTCAATATTGTCAATATTAACAATGTACACCCAAAGTTTTTCACAATATTGAACATGTCCACATCCACAATCCTTCACAACACTGAACCACATACACGCACTTTCTGTCACAATATGGAATATACCCACAGCCATAGTCTTCCATAAGATTGAACATGCCCACATCCACAAGCTGTCATAATATGGAACATACCCACGCCCATATTCTTTCAAAATACTGAACATATCCACACCCCAAATCTTCCACAATAGTTACTATACCCATACGTAAAATTCTTCACAGCACCGAAAAAATACACAATCCTGTACCTTGCTGACAAAAACACCCCAATGCCAATGCTTTCCAGACGTGGCGGAGGCGATGGGTGGTGGTGAAGAAGATGACGGATCTGGCTGCCGGCACGCAGTCAGTGAGAGTGGATCTGTACCCCTGTGACCCAGCCGCTCGCCAGGATCACAGCCAGGCGGCGGATCGCCAGACCTTCGTCCTAGACCAGCTTAGCGCCGTGCAGGCCGCCAGCTCCAAGACCCACCCCTTCGCCTTTGAACTGGTGGAGCTGCAGCCTGTACTGGTGATGTCCGGGGCTTCCAGGGAGGAGTCTCGGGATTGGATGACTGCTCTCCGCTACATCTTCTTTGCCGACGACAGTGTGAGAGATACAGGTAAGATACCTCCCCCGCCCCCTCTCCCCCTCCCACTTCTCTCTCTGCCCTTTTGTCGCCAATAAAGAAGAGAAAGATGTTTGCAGACTATGACATGGGCAAGACCAAAAAGGTTATCCAACAGTTTGTTGTGATACTTCATCTCATTCTTATTTCAGAAAGCTTTCGCAGTCTTTGGGGAAGAAGCAGATGGCCTAGTCACCTTTATATAATTGTATTTCCTTTGTGTTAAATTATCGAACAGCCTGTTTGCCATAAGTTTCTTTTTCGCCCCATATTTCAAGGCATCTGACATGACTGACAGCACGGCACCTGACATGACTGACAGCACGGCACCTGACATGACTGACATGACTGACAGCACGGCACTTGACATGACTGACAGCACGGCACCTGACATGACTGACAGCACGGCACCTGACATGACTGACAGATGACAGCACGGCACCTGACATGACTGACAGCACGGCACTGACAGACTGACAGACGGCACCTGACATGACTGACAGACTGACGCACGGCACCTGACATGACTGACAGCACGGCACCTGACATGACTGACAGCACGGCACCTGACATGACTGACATGACTGACAGCACGGCACCTGACATGACTGACAGCACGGCACTGACATGACTGACAGCACGGCACCTGACATGACTGACATGACTGACAGCACGGCACCTGACATGACTGACAGGGACGGCACTGACATGACTGACAGCACGGCACCTGACATGACTGACAGCACGGCTGCAGCCTGACATGACTGACAGCACGGCACCTGACATGAGTGACAGCACGGCACCTGACATGACTGACAGCACGGCACCTGACATGACTGACAGCACGGCACCTGACATGACTGACAGCACGGCACCTGACATGAGACAGCACGCACCTGACATGACTGACATGACTGACAGCACGGCACCTGACATGACTGACAGCACGGCACCTGACATGATGACACATGACATGACTGACAGCACGGCACCTGACATGATGGCAGCACGGCACTGACATGACTGACATGACTGACAGCACGGCACCTGACATGAGACTGACAGCACGGCACCTACATGACTGACAGCAGGCACCTGACATGACTGACAGCACGGCACCTGACATGACTGACAGCACGGCACCTGACATGACTGACATGACTGACAGCACGGCACCTGACATGACTGACAGCACGGCACCTGACATGACTGACATGACTGACAGCACGGCACCTGACATGACTGACAGCACGGCACCTGACATGATGACAGCACGGCACCTGACATGACTGACAGCACGGCACCTGACATGACTGACAGCACGGCACCTGACATGACTGACAGCACGGCACCTGACATGACTGACATGACTGACAGCACGGCACCTGACATGACTGACAGCACGGCACCTGACATGACTGACAGCACGGCACCTGACATGAGTGACAGCACGGCACCTGACATGACTGACAGCACGGCACCTGACATGAGTGACAGCACGGCACCTGACATGAGTGACAGCACGGCACCTGACATGATGACAGCACGGCACCTGACATGATGACAGCACGGCACCTGACATGAGTGACAGCACGGCACCTGACATGACTGACAGCACGGCACCTGACATGATGACAGCACGGCACCTGACATGAGTGACAGCACGGCACCTGACATGATGACAGCACGGCACCTGACATGACTGACAGCACGGCACCTGACATGACTGGACAGCACGGCACCTGACATGACTGACAGCACGGCACCTGACATGACTGACAGCACGGCACCTGACATGACTGACAGCATGGACATCTGACATGACTGACAGCACGGCACCTGACATGAGTGACAGCACGGCACCTGACATGATGACAGCATGACATCTGACATGACTGACAGCACGGCACCTGACATGATTGCAGCACGGCACCTGACATGAGTGACAGCACGGCACCTGACATGACTGACATGACTGACAGCACGGCACCTGACATGACTGACATGACTGACAGCACGGCACCTGACATGACTGACATGAGTGACAGCACGGCACCTGACATGACTGACAGCACGGCACATGACATGACTGACAGCACGGCACCTGACATGACTGACAGCACGGCACCTGACATGACTGACAGCATGGCACCTGACATGACTGACAGCACGGCACCTGACATGACTGACAGCACGGCACCTGACATGAGTGACAGCATGGCACCTGACATGACTGACAGCACGGCACCTGACATGACTGACAGCATGGCACCTGACATGACTGACGTGACTGGCAGCACGGCACCTGACATGACTGACATGACTGACAGCACGGCACCTGACATGACTGACATGACTGAAAGCACAGGACCTGACATGACTGTCGTGACTGACAGCACGGCACCTGACATGACTGACATGACTGAAAGCACGGAACCTGACATGACTGACATGACTGACAGCACGGCACCTGACATGACTGAAAGCATGGAACCTGACATGACTGACATGACTGAAAGCACGGCACCTGATATGACTGACAGAACGGCACCTGACATGACTGACAAGACTGACAGCACGGCACCTGACATGACTGAAAGCACCGAACCTGACATGACTGACATGACTGAGAGCACGGCACCTGACATGACTGACATGACTGACAGCATGGCACCTGACATGACTGACAGCACGGCACCTGACATGACTGACAGCACGGCACCTGACATGACTGACATGACTGACAGCACGGCACCTGACATGACTGAAAGCACGGAACCTGACATGACTGACAGCACGGCACCTGACATGACTGAAAGCATGACACCCGACATGACTGACATGGCTGACAGCACGGCACCTGACATGACTGACAGCACGGCACCTGACATGACTGACAGCACGGCACCTGACATGACTGACAGCATGACACCCGACATGACTGACATGGCTGACAGCACGGCACCAGACATGACTGACATGACTGATAGGATGACACCTGACATGACTGACAGTATAACACCTGACATGACAGACATGACTGACAGTATGACACCTGACATGACTGACAGCACGGCAACTGATATGACTGACATGACTGACAGCACGACACCTGACATGACAGACCCTGACATGACTGACAGCACGGCACCTGACATGACTGACATGACTGACAGCACGGCACCTGACATGACTAACAGCACGGCACCTAACATGACTGATAAGACTGAGAGCACGGAACCTGACATGACTCAGATCACGTCACCTGACATGACTGCAATGACTGAGAGTATGACACCTGACATGACTGACAGCACGGCAACTGACATGACTGACATGACTGACAGCATGACACCTGACATGACTGACATGACTGACAGCACGGCAACTGACATGACTGACATGACTGAGAGCACAGAACCTGACATGACTGACAGCATGACACCTGACATGACTGACATGACTGACAACATGACACCTGACATGACTGACATGACTGACAGCATGACACCTGATATGACTGATATGACTGACAGCATGACACCCGACATGACTGACATGACTGACAGCACAGCACCTGACATGACTGACAGCACGGCACCTGGCATGACTGACAGCATGACATCTGACGTGGTTTTCAGACGCTACAATGGTTCCAAAGAAATAACTCCTTCACTTTGGCTTGAGTACGGTTGATATATACAACACATAGACCGCTGTAGTAATGGAGTTTCCTTCATTTTTCAGATTCGTACAAAGTAACGATACAACCAAACAAGGATTCACTTCGTTTTAAGCTAGCCGGGGAGTACACACTCATTATCTCCCCTGAAGGCGTGTCTTTGAATGCCAGTGTGTCCACACAACACGCGCTAACCAGAACCTCCCTGACCATGGACATCCCCTGTCCTGACAGCACAGCTCATAAACGCAGCAGCTCCTATGAAAGGGACAAAAGAGCAGGCAGTCTGGAGAGAGGTCTACACGTGGAGACGACGAGGAAGGGCGTGGAGGACAAGGAGGGTGAGCAAGAGGAAGAGGAGGTGGTGGCTTGGAGACTGTCCATGCTGAGAAGGTTTGACGTGGAGAAGAAAGCGTCAGGCCAGCCGCTGGTCTTCCTGTTTGAGTGTGGCCCGTGAGTACATCTCCATCACCGGTTACATACTGTGTGCAGGGAAATTTGGCTTACATCTTAATGATAACATTGATTTTCTTACTTATTGAGTTGCATGAATAATTTATGATAGGTAAATCTCTCTGATACGGTTGACAGCACACCTATTAGTAGGGGTTGTGCTGATGCTTTGGCACTGATGTGTGAGAGAATGTTTTGCCTAGAGTGTCAAATAGCATATGCTGTAATGTTTGTGCCATGAATGAAAGTCAAAACGCAATGTGTATACCTAGCCCGATCATGTTGTCTGCAGGAACTCTCCGACTGGAGAGGCCACTTTTCTCTTCAAAACGGACGAGGCTTACCGGATCCTGGCCTCCTTTCGCAAGTGCATCAGCAAGGCTCTGGAGAAACGCAGACATCTGGATCGATTCGCCTCCACCCCCGACCTCCGGCCCCCTAGAGCCCGAGCCATTTCTACTGTCACAGGATACCAGACCCTTCTGGAGAGCTCGGCCCGGGACGACATCTCTGTAGGGGCTATGAGCAATGTACCCGAATCCCCAAGAGAAGACCTTTTGATAATGAACAGATCGTGGTCGATGAGTTCTAACTCTACCACGACACCCACATCGCCAACATCCGATAGTGGAGAATTCAGGGCGCCAGGGGACAGCCTAAAGAGCGAGTTGAAGGAGATGAGCTTGCCGGTGTTGACTCCAAGACAGCGTATCTCCGTGATCAGCATGCCTCCTGAGCTTCTGAGAAGTTGTTCCAAGACTTCGGAAC
The DNA here is from genome assembly GCA_033310375.1 of Conus canariensis. NCBI lineage: Eukaryota > Metazoa > Mollusca > Gastropoda > Neogastropoda > Conidae > Conus > Conus canariensis. The sequence continues at coordinate 56,207,148 of CM065725.1, forward strand.
ATTTGGGTAGTTCTACACAGCCAGGCTCTCTGGACTGCCCCCCTACGGTACGCCATCGTACCAACAGCTTATTGCAGCAGCAGCAGCAGCAGCAGCAGCACAGCAGCAGCAGCAGCAGCTGCAGCAGCAGCAAATGCAACAATACCAACTGCAGCAAGTGCAGCAGCAGCAACAACAGCAGCAAATGCAGCAATACCAGCTGCAGCAACAGCAGCAGCAGCAGCAACAGCAGCAGCAGCATCAAATGCAGCAGTACCAGCTACAACAAATCCAACAGCAACAAATCCAGCAGCAACAAATACATCAGCAGCAGCAGAGCGATCAGGGCTGGCAAATGCAGCAGATTTCCATGTGGCCGCAGCACCAGGTCAACAGCCCTGTCTTTTCCGCTCTTCTATCACCACCAATGTCTCCATCGTCTCTGCTGCAAGGGACTCATCCATTCTTGATGTCGCCGACCCCTCTGCCACAGCAGACGCTACAGAACTGGGTAAAGCAACAGCAGGGGCATCACCTTGACAGGCCAAGCATTTCACCTCCGGGCAGAATGGGCATGAGGAGGAATTCGTCCCTTCCCAACGTCGTCACTTTTGCCATGGACACGGAAAGCAACAAGCTCGACAATGAGGGTACATAGTTACGACATTTCAGTCTTTAGCCCAGTAGTAACTCCAAACGCAAATTCACAAAACCACTCGGTTTGTTTTTCACTCTTGTTTGGATGTTGCGGTAGTTCCTGTTTGAGGGACAGTTATTCTGCTTTTTTCATTGGTTTTATCTATTTATTTATTTATTTATTTATTTACTAGCAGGGGCACTCGGCGTTGCCCGGGATATGAACATTCTTTGCGATACTCACGTGACGGCAAACATGTATTAATTGTTTTGATTTACAATCAATCCCCCACACCCCCCAACATCTTCCCACCCCCTCCCCCACACAAATACACATTCTCTCTCTCTCTCTCTCTCTCTCTCTCTCTCTCCTCTCTCTCTCTCTCTTATACATTCTATTGTTTTCCGCCTGCCTCTGGCCCCTTTCCTCTGGATCTTCCCTAGCACGTCGAGATGCTTTTCTCGCTCGATTTTCCGCCTGCACTCACTGTTCCCATTCCCATTCTTCTGACTGCCCTTAATTTTATAGGAATAGACTTTGTGCAGAAGTATTTTATTTCAACGGGTCTGTGTCTAATGTAAAAATAGTGTATCGGGCTTTGCACTGTACAATCATTTTTCTGGCCCCTCTCATTCCTCCCTTTTCATCCCCCTACCCTGTCCCATCCATGTTGCAAAAATTACTTACCGTTACTGGACATACGCATACCGAATTTTATCAATAGTGGTGTAAATTTAGAAAATAACGGTTTTTAACGGTCAATGTTAAGTCTTGGTTCGTAAAATTTGCATAACATTGTTCAGCGCTTAAAACTGTACGTGCATACGGAATGTTATCAAGAACGGTGAAAATTTAGAAATTCAGAAAATAACGGTTTTTAACGGTCAATGTTAAGTTTCGGATCTTGAAAATTGTATATCATTGTTTAGCGTTCAAAACTGCATATGTATATCGAATTTCTTCAAGAATACTCTAAATTTATAAAATAACGTTTTTTAACGGTCAATTTTAAATTTCGGTTTGTAAAAGTTGTATATCATTTTTCGGCATTTAAAACTGCACATGTATACCGAATTTAATCAAGAACAGCCTAAATTTTGAAACTAACGGTTTTTAACGGTCAAATTTAATGGTCATAATGACTATCTAATGACCCTATGTTACCCGCTGGATGTTCCTGTAGGCTTATGTCAAGTTTGGTGGCGATCCGATGACTCTCGTGGCCGCCAACCTCAGAAGATCGGGTTTTAAACAGTGTTTATAGGGTTTGGTGTTTTTAACTGTTTTTAACTGTTATAAATAACGTTTCTCAACTGCCAAATAACGGTTCTTATTTTCGAGAAGTAGCCCTGTACCTGTGCAATGTCACAACGGCCATTTGATGAAAAGCAGAGGAAAAAGATGTCTTTGAAACCGTTATAACAGTTTTTTTTAACGGTTTTTAACATTTCAAAATGGAGTGACTGACGGCGGAGAACGAAGCAAAATTTAGAAAGAGAGGGTGTTAGTTACCGCCAATGACATTGACAAACAAAGCACATGACAAGACACGATGCATTTCAACCACTTGGGTCTTCTTCAGGCGAAAAAATAAATCACATTTAACATTTAAGACAGTACAAACAAAGAACGAAAATGACTCATCTGTTGTTAGTCCATGTGGTGTGGGCACCCCACATGGACTAACAACAGATGAGTCATTTCGTTCTTTGTTTGTACTGTCTTAAATGTTAAATGTGATTTATTTTTTCGCCTGAAGAAGACCCAAGTGGTTGAAATGCATCGTGTCTTGTCATGTGCTTTGTTTGTCAATGTCATTGGCGGTAACTAACACCCTCTCTTTCTAAATTTTGGTTTTTAACATTTTATTTTTTTTAGAGATTAGCCCAAAACCATCCTCGGGTCACAACAGACGTACCTGCTAAATTTCAAGAAGATCGGGTTTTAAACAGTTTCTTTTATAGGGTTTGGTGTTTTTAACGGTTTTTAACTGTTATAAATAACGTTTTTAAACTGCCAAATAACGGTTCTAATTTTAGAGAAGTAGTCCTGTACCTGTGCAATGTCACAACGGCTATTTGAAGAAAAGCAGAGGAAAAAGGATGTCTTTGAAACCGTTATAACAGTTTTTTAACGGTTTTTAACTTTTTATTTTTTTAGAGCTTAGCCCAAAACCATCCTCGGGTCACAACAGACGTACCTGCCAATTTTCATGACAATCGGTTGAGCCGTTTTTGAGTCTACAGCGTATACACACACACACACACACACACACACACACACACACACACACACACACACACACACACACACACACACACACACACACAGAATTTACCATTTATATATTAGATTGTTTTCCGCCTGCCTCTGGCCCCTTTCCTCTGGATCTTCCCTAGCACGTTGAGATGCTTTTCTCGCTCGATTTTCCGCCTGCTCTCACTGTTCCCATTCCCATTCTTCTGATTGCCCTTAATTTTGTAGGAATAGATTTTGTGCAGAAGTAGTTTATTTCAACGGTGTGTGTCTAATGTAAAAATAGTATCGGAAATGAAATGAGGCAGGGAACAGTAAACGATAAACAGTAAACAAGTGGGGTATTTTTTGCTCCCACAAGAAAACCTAACACAGAGTAACCTTTATTCAAGACTGGCACAGCCTTTTAAACTTGAATAAAGTCAGACAAATACATAGACGAACAATCTAATAGTGGGGGGAAAAACAAGCGCAGGCCAACAACTGAACTGTCTTCATAGTAATGACTTGGCAAAGATTTGGACTTAAGGGGGGTGGGGGGGGGGGGGATTTGAAGATGGAGAAACTGGGAACATGAAATTAAGAAAATATGTTACAGATATGAAAACTCTTCACTAGCTGCATAAGGGAACCATCGCAATCCCTTTTGAAGGCAGATATATTTGTATTGCCTGCTCCGAGGCCTTTCGTCCGCTGGGTCGGAACTCATCAGGGAGACACGGCTGGTTGTGTCTGCGCTCCTGGCGTCAAATAGAGACACACCACAGTCCATAATACTGTGGTGTTCTCACCACCAAGGGTGCAAAAAAGAATCCAATAGCACCCCCAAAGTAAAAATAGTGTATCAGGCTTTGCACTGTACAATCATTTTTCTGACACCTCTCATTCCCCCCTTTTCATCCCCCTACCCTATCCCATCAATGTTGCAAAAGTACTTACCGTTACTGGACATACGCATACCGAATTTTATCCATAGCGGTGTAAATTTAGAAAATAACGGTTTTAACAGTCAATAAAATTTGCATAACATTGTTCAGCGCTTAAAACTGTACGTGCATACGGAATGTGATCAAGAACGGTGAAAATTTAGAAATTCAGAAAATAACGGTTTTTAACGGTCAATGTTAAGTTTCGGATCTTGAAAATTGTATACCATTGTTTAGCGTTCAAAACTGCACACGTATATCGAATTTCTTCAAGAATACTCTAAATTTATAAAATAACGTTTTTTAACGGTCAGTTTTAAATTTCGGTTCGTAAAAGTTGTATATCATTTTTCGGCATTTAAAACTGCACATGTATACCGAATTTAATCAAGAACAGCCTAAATTTTGAAACTAACGGTTTTTAACGGTCAAATTTAATGGTCATAATGACTATCTAATGACCCTATGTTACCCGCTGGATGTTCCTGTAGGCTTATGTCAAGTTTGGTGGCGATCCGATAACTCTCATGGCCGCCAACCTCAGAAGATCGGGTTTTAAACAGTGTTTATAGGGTTTGGTGTTTTTAACTGTTTTTAACTGTTATAAATAACGTTTCTTAACTGCCAAATAACGGTTCTAATTTTCGAGAAGTAGCCCTGTACCTGTGCAATGTCACAACGGCCATTTGATGAAAAGCAGAGGAAAAAGATGTCTTTGAAACCGTTATAACAGTTTTTTTTAACGGTTTTTAACGGTTTTATTTTTTTTAGAGATTAGCCCAAAACCATCCTCGGGTCACAACAGACGTACGTGCCAAATTTCAAGAAGATCGGGTTTTAAACAGTTTCTTTTATAGGGTTTGGTGTTTTTAACGGTTTTTAACTGTTATAAATAACGTTTTTAAACTGCCAAATAACGGTTCTAATTTTAGAGAAGTAGTCCTGTACCTGTGCAATGTCACAACGGCTATTTGAAGAAAAGCAGAGGAAAAAGGATGTCTTTGAAACCGTTATAACAGCTTTTTAACGGTTTTTAACGGTTTTATTTTTTTAGAGCTTAGCCCAAAACCATCCTCGGGTCACAACAGACGTACCTGCCAAATTTTATGACAATCGGTTGCGCCGTTTTTGAGTCTATAGCGTATACAACACACACACACACACACACACACACACACACCACACACACACACACACACACACAGAATTTGCCATTTTATATATTAGATTTATTTATTTATTTATCTGTTTGTTCATTTATTCTTTTAGCTATTTATTTATTTATGATCACTCAGCAGCTGGCAAAGCACTGGTGAGCGAAGTATTGTTGCCGTTTATTATCATGTTAATATTTTTGTCCGAAAGGTAAGTGACATACGGGTTGGACAAATCTTGATAAAGATTCAAAGTCTAGTGCTGGTTGTCTGTCAGCTGAAAAAAGAATGCAATGGTACGCTTGCTTGGGCCGTCACTGAGGATATGACGAAGGACAGCCGATCAGGGGGAGGGGGGCTTAAAAGGTGGGCACTTGAAAACATTGTTCCAGAGGGGAGCGGAAAACGTCGTTTAGAGGGAAATCTAAAACGTTATCCAGTGTCTTAGAGGAGAGTTAAAAACAATGTCCTATAGGGGAGTTTAAAACAGTGTCCTAGAGGAGAATTAATAGTGTCCTAGAGAAGACTTAACTACAGAGTCCATAGGGGAGTTAAAAAAGATGTCCTGCAGGGGATTTAAAAAGAGTGTCCTATGGGGTGGGGTGGGGGTGGGGGTAAAATAGTGTCCTATAGGGGAGTTGAAAGCAGTGTCCTAAAGGAGAGTTAAAAACGATGTCCTGAGAGTCCATGGGGGAGTTAAAAAAGGTGTCCTGTTGGGAATTCAAATACGATGTCCTATAGGTGTGTGTTTTTGTGTAAAGATAGTGTCCTATAGGGGAGTTAAAAACAGTGTCCTAGAGGAGAGTTACAAAAAGAATGTTCTATAGAGAAGTTAAAACCAGAGTCTATAGAGGAGTTAAGAGATGTCATGTAGGAGACTTAAAACAGTGCCCAATAAGGGTGGGTGGGGTCAAAAACAGCGTCCTGGAGGGGAGTTGAAAACAGTGTCCTGTAGGGGACTTGACAGCAGTGTCTCACTGGGAGTAAAAAAAAGTGTCCAACAGAGGACTTTAAAAAGTGTCCCATTATGGACTTAAAGACAGTCCTGTAGGGCGTTTAAAACAGTGTCCAAGAGGGAAATTAAAAATAGTGTCTTGTTGGGGAGTCAAAACAGTGTCCTATTGGGGGTGGGGTGGGGGTTAAAGCAGTGTACAATAGGGAAGTTAAAAACAGTGTCCCATTTGGGAGTTAAAACAGTGACCCGTTGGGGAGTTAAAACAAGTGTCCTATTGGGGTGGGGTTAGAGTGGAGTTAAAACACTCTCCTGTAGGGAAGTTAAAAACAGTGTCCCATTGAGGAGGCAAAAACCTAAAGGGAGTTTAAAACAGTATCCTACACGGAAGTTAGAAACAGTGTCTCTTTGGGGAGTTAAAAACAGTATCCTGTGTGTGTGTGTGTGTGTGTGTGTGTGTGTGTGTGTGTGTGTGTGTGTGTGTGTGTGTGTGTGTGTGTGTGAGCAGTGTCCTGTAGGGATGTTAAAAACAGTGTTCTACTGGGAAGTTGAAAATAGTGTCCTAGAGCACAGTTAAAACATTGTCCTAGACGGGAGCTGGAACAGTGAGCTAGAAAAGATTATAAACAGTATCTGAGAGGAGAGTTTAAAACAGTGTCCTAGAGGACAGTTAAAAACAAGGAGAGTACAAAACACTGTCCTAGAGGAGTGTAAACTGATTGTCCTATAGGAGAGTTAAAAACATGTTCTAGATGGGAACTAGAACAATGTCCTAGAGGGAACTTTAAAAATGTCCTAGAGGAGAGTTGAAAACATTGTCCTACAGGAGAGTTAAACATTGTCTAAGAAAAGAGTTTAAAACATTGTCCTAGAGGAGAGTTAAAAAGATTGTCCCAGAGGAGACCATAGACCGCCTTGCTTGTGGGAAGGCCCCTAGCAGTGACGGCATCCCACCAGAAGTCCTGAAGAGTGGGAAACCTGCACTGCTTCGACCCCTGCACAAACTCCTCTGCCTCTGCTGGGAACAGGAATACATCCTCTAGGAATGCGAGACGCTAGCATCGTAACTTTGTGTAAGAACAAAGGAGATCGCAGAGATTCCAACAACTACCGGGGCAGTTCCCTCCTCAGCATCGTCTCGAAAGAGTTCGCCGGAGTCGCCCTGACGCGCCTGCAGACCCTAGCCTCCCGGTCTACCCAGAGTCCCAGTGTGGCTTCAGAGCCGGCCGATCAACAGTAGACATGATCTTCTCACTACGCCAGTTGCAGGAGAAGTGTCACGATGCCCCCTACATTGCCTTCATAAATCTGACAAAGGCGTTTGACCTGGTCAGTTCAGTTCAGTTCAGTTAGGCCCATAGCTCAAGGGTGAGCATAGGCCATCGACAACACTCCGCCATTGCACTCGGTTCTGGGCTGCTCGCTGAATGCCTGTCCAGTTGGTCCCCTGCCTTTTCATCTCTGCCTCTGTGTCTCGTCTCCAGCTGTTGCGAGGTCGGCCTCTCTTCCATTTCCCCTGCGGGTTCCATGTCAGGGCTTGGCGTGTGGTGCTGGATGCTGGCTTCCTGAGGGTGTGTCCTATCCAGCCCCACTTCCTCCGCAGAATCTGTTTGGCAACTGGTTCCTGTCCTGCTTGTTTCCATAGATCTTCATTGCTGATTTTCTCTGGCCATCTGATTTTGAAGATACGCCTCAGACAGGTGTTGATGAAGGTTTGAACTTTTTTCTGTATTGTCTTGGTCATTCTCCAAGTCTCGCAACCGTAGAGCAGAACTGACTTCACGTTGGAATTGAAGATACGCAATTTTGTCTTCCTTCTGATCTCTCCTGAGGCCCATATGTTCTTTAGCATGATGAATGCTGCTCGCGCCTTGCCCATCCTGGCTATGATATCCCGGTCGGTGCCTCCCTGCTTGTCAACTACGCTTCCCAAGTAGACAAAGGAATCTACTTCCCTAATGGGCTCGCCTCCAACTGTGACTGGGCTGCTGTCTGTGGTGTTGATCTTCATCAGCTCGGTCTTCTTCTTGTTTATCTTGAGCCCTGTTCCTGCCGATGTTGTCTCAAGGCGGGTGGTCTTGTCCTGCATCTGTCTGTGACTGTGGGAGAGGAGTGCCAGGTCGTCAGCAAAGTCAAGGTCATCTAGCTGCATCCAGAGTGTCCATTGTATCCCGTTGTTCCCGCCTGTTGTTGTGGTCTTCATGATCCAGTCGATGACCAGGAGGAAGAGGAAAGGTGACAACAGACATCCCTGCGCACTCCTGTCTTTACCTCAAAACCGTCTGACAACTGGCCTGCATGAGCCACCCTGCAGTTCATGTCCTGATATGTGCATCGTATGAGAGAGATGATCTTCTCTGGTATTCCATAGTGTCTCAGTAGCTTCCATAGTGTCTCTCTATCTACACTGTCAAAGGCCTTTTCATAGTCGATGAAGGTGATGTAAAGGGGCGAGTTCCACTCCAAGGACTGCTCGATGATGATCCTGAGGCTGGCGATCTGGTCGGCACAGGATCTGTTTCGCCGGAAGCCCGCCTGCTGGTCTCGAAGCTTTGGGTCAACTGCTTCCTTCATCCTCTCCAATAACACTCTGTTTTAGAACCTTGCCTGGCACTGACAGGAGCATGATCCCTCTATAGTTACTACAGTTGCTAAGGTCTCCTTTCTTTGGCAGTTTGATAACAATGCCTTCCCTCCACTCTGCTGGGATGTTCTCTTTTTCCCATATCTTGCCGAAGAGGCTGTGTAGCAAGTTGACAGCTGTATCAACATCCGCTTTAATGGCTTCTGCTGGGATCTCATCAGGCCCTGCTGCCTTCCCATTCTTCAGTGTCAGGATGGCCTTTCTGATCTCTGCTTTCGATGGCTTCTCACAGTTGATGGGAAGTTCTGTTTCTGCTGGTGGGATGTCAGGTGGTGCTTCGGGGGCGGGACGGTTTAGTAGTTCCTTGAAGTGCTCTGCCCATCGCTTCAATTGATCTGTTGTTTCGAGGGTCTTTCCGTTCTTGTCTTTGACTGGCTTGTTAGTCTGTTGGAACTTGCCTGCCAGCTTCTTTGTGGTGGTGTACAGCTCTCTCATGTTGCCCTGTCCTGCAGCATCCTCTGCTTGTCTGGCAAGTCTGTCGATGAACTCCTTCTTATCTTTCTTCACATTTTCTTCTCATCTTTGTCCGCCTGGGTGTAGTCTTCTTGGGCCTGTGCTTTGCTTGATCTTGTCCGGCTCATGTTCAGTGTCCGACTCATGTTCAGTGTGGCTTTCTTCTCTTTCCTTTTGTTCAGTTTCTGAACAGTATCATCAGAGATCCACTTCTTGTGTTCAGTTTTCTTCTTTCCAAGTACCTCCTCACAGGTCTCATGCCAAAGTTCCTTGGTATGTTGCCACTGGTTCTCAATGTCTGTGCTCTCCTCTTCAAGCATTTCTTCAAGTAGTTGGAACCTGTTGGTAAGACTGATCTGAAATTTCTCCTTTATTTCTTTACTCCTGAACAGCTCCACATTATATCATGTCCTTGTTGCATTTGTTGATGTGTACTTCTTGAGTCGGAGTCTCACTGTTGTAACAAGCAGGTGGTGGTCTGATGGCACGCCAGCACCCCTCATCACCCTCACATCACGCCATGATCGCCTGAATTTCCTGCTGATGCAGATGTGGTCGATCTGATTCTCCGTGACGTGGTCCGGGGATCTCCATGTTGCCTTGTGGATGCGCTTGTGGGGGAAGATGCTGCCTCCTATCACCAGCTGGTTCAATGCGCACAGGTCTGCAAAGCGTTCTCCATTCTCACTCATCTGTCCATGTCCATGTGTCCCCATGATGTCTTCATAGCCCGTGTTGTCTGATCCTACCTTGGCATTAAAATCGCCCATGAGTATTGTGATGTCGTTTGCTCCTCTTTTGTCCAGCACAGCTTGTACTTGCTGGTAGAAATCATCTTTCTTTTCCTCCTCCGCATCATTTGTGGGAGCGTAGCATTGGATGATGTTCAGCTTGATGTTCTTCTTCTTGGTGCTAAACTTGGCTGTGATGATGCGGGAGTTGATAGGTTCCCAGCCGATGAGTGCCCGCTGCGCGTCTGGTGTCAGCATCAGGGCCACACCTTCTGTATGGGGGGCTCCGTCTTCTGTGTGTCCCGAGTACAGCAGCAGCTCTCCTGATGAAAGTCTCAGCTGTCCCGTCTGTAGCCACCTTGTCTCACTCAGTCCTAGGACTCCTATCTTGTAGGTCTTCATCTCTCTTGCTATCTGGATGGTTCTGCCCGTTTCGTACATTGTCCTGATGTTCCAAGTGGCTATCATTGTTGATTTCCTGGGAGGTCAGAAGGGGGATCGGTCTTGCAGCTTCCTCTCGGCTTTCACTGCCTGACGTCATGAGTCTCCGGGATGGAGACCCTTCCTCTCCCAGGTGAATGTCTTGGTTTGATGTTGTCGATGCTTCTGTAACTTGATTTTTTTCTAGGAAGGGGTGTTAGCCCTTCGCAAACCCCTTTATCCTCGGGGCGAGGTGGTCCTGCCTTAGTCGCCTCTTACGACATGCATGGCAAGGCAGTGGGTCTATTCTATGCTTAACCCACAGGGCGTTGACCTGGTCAGCCGGTGTGGATTCCTCACGCTACTGCAGAAGACTGGCTGCCCCCCACACCTGTTAGCGGTTGTCACCTCGTTCCACGAGAACATGCACAGCACAGTCTGCTTCAACGGTGCAACATCTGAAGCCTTCCCAGTTGGCAGTGGAGGAAAACAATTAAAAACAGTATCTTAGAGGAAAATTAAAAAAAAATTGTGTCCTTGAGGAGAGTTAAAACAGTGTCCTAAAGGAGAAGTAAAAACACTATCTTAGAGGAGCGTTAGAAACATTGTTCTAGAGGAGAGTTAAAAGCACTGTCTTAGAGGAGCGTTAAAAACATTGTCCTAGAGGAGAGTTAAAAACATTGTCCTAGAGGAGAGTTAAACATTGTCCTAGAGGAGAGTTAAAAAATATTGTCCCAGAGGCCAGCGAAGAAACAGTGTCTTACAAGGGAGGTAGAACAGTATTCTATTGGAAATTTGAAAACAGTGTCATATAGAAGAATTGAAAGTAATGTCCTACATAGGCGTTAACACAGCGTCTTTGAGGAGAGTTAAAACTGTCCTAGAGAAGAATTCAAACAATGTCCATGAGGGTAGTTAAAACAGTGTTCTATATGGGAGTTAAAAACAGTGTCCTGTAGGGAAGTTGAAAATAGTGTTCTATAAGAAAGTTAAAAACAAAGTCCTGTAGGAGAGTTAAAAACAGTGTCCTATAGGGGAGTTAAAATAGTGTTCTATAGAGAAGATAAAACAGTGTTCTATAGGGAAATTAAAAACAGAGTCCTGAAGAGGAATTCAAATCAGTGTCATGTAGGAGAGTTAAAAAACAGTGTCCTCTAGCGAGGTTAAAACAAGTGTCCTATTGGGGAGTTAAAAACTGTGTCCTACTGGGGAGTTAAAAACTGTGTCCTATACATGAGTTAAACAGTGTCGTATCGGGGAGCTGAAAACATGTCCTAGGTGGGAGTTATAACAGTACAGTGTTATAGAGGAGACTTAAAAACAGTGTCCCATGGGGGAGTTTAAACACTGTGTCCTATAGAGGAGTTAAAACAGTGTCGTATAAGGGAATTAAAAAACAATATCCTATAGGGGAGTTAAAACATGTCTTAGATCGGAACTACAGCCACTACTATACAGGAGGGAAAAAAACTTTACTAGATGGGAGCTAGAACAGTGTCCTAGAGAATAGTCAAAAAATTGTCCAAATAGTCAAAAAAGTCTCAGAAGGGACTTAAAAATTGTGTCATGGAAAGAGTTAAAAACAGCGTTCAAGAGGGGAATTATGAATGCTATCCTATGTTTAAACAGTATCTAAAGAGGAGTTAAAATGTTCTAGACAGGAGTTAAAAAGTATCTTAGAAGGAAGTTAAATCCAGTTCATAAGAAGTTAAAAACATGGCTGAAAGGGGAGACACAAATAATATCCTTGGGAGAGTGAATAAAGTGTCCCAGAAAAGAATTGAAAACAGTGTCCTAGACGAGAGTTGAAAACATTATCCTAGAGGAAAGCTAAAAACAGTGTCCTAGAGGAGAGTTAAAACTTACTCCTCGCGGGGATTTAAAAATAATATCCTAGGCGGGAGTTTAAAACAGGTCACCCTAGGTGGGAGTTATAAATGGTTGTGAAAGCGTGTTCTAGTAGGGAGTGGCAAATAATATGTTCTAGAGGTGTTAAAACAGTGTCTCAGAAGGGACTTAAAAATTGTGTCATGGAAAGAGTTCAAAACAGCGTTCAAGAGGGGAATTATGAATGCTATCCTATGTTTAAACAGTATCTAAAGTGGAGTTAAAAAATGTTCTAGACAGGAGTTAAAAAGTATCTTAGAAGGAAGTTAAATCCAGTTCATAAGAAGTTAAAAACATGGCTGAAAGGGTAGACACAAATAATATCCTAGAAGAGAGAGAGAGAGAGAGAGAGAGAGAGAGAGAGAGAGAGAGAGAGAGAGAGAGAGAGAGAGAGAGAGAGAGAAATAAAACAGTGTCTTAGAGGGAGTTAAAGTAGTGTCATAGAATGAGTTAAAAACAGCGTTCTTGAGGGATGTAAAGTAGTGTCCTAGAGAGGGGAGTTAAAAAAGGATTCTAAAGAAGAGCTAACTCTGTGTCCTAAAGGAGAGTCAAAACAGTTCTAGATGGGAATTAAAAACAGTGCCTAAAGGGAGAGTTAAAAACAAGGCTGTAAAGAGAAGTTAAAAGTGATATCCTACAGGTATTTAAAAACGGTGTTCCAGAGGAAGTCAGAACAGTGTCCAATAGGGAGTTACAGTGTTCTACAGGGAGTTACAGACAGTGTTCTACAGGGAGTTACAGACAGTGTTCTACAGGAGTTACAGACAGTGTTCTACAGGGAGTTACAGACAGTGTTCTACAGGGAGTTACAGCAGTGCCTTAGATGGCGTTTAAAACGGTGTCCTTGGGGAGTTAAAAGTGTCTTATTGGGAAGTTAAAAACAGTGTTCTAGAGGAAGTTTAAACAGTGTCCTAGAAGGGAGTTAAGAACAACACTGCAATGGGGTCTTCAAAGTAATGTTCCACATGGGGTTAAAACAGTGTCCGAGGGGGAGTTAGAACAATGTTCTAAATGAGAGTTAAAGCAGTGTCCAAGAGGAGAGTTAAAAGAATGTCCTAAAAAGGAGTTAGCACAGTGTACTAGAGAGAAGTTGAAACATTGTCCTAGATGGAATTAAGACGGTGTTCTAGAGGGAGTTAAATGGAGTGTCCTGGAGAGAGAGAGAGAGAGAGAGAGAGAGAGAGAGAGAGAGAGAGAGGGGAGGGAGGGAGGGAGGGGAGGAGAGAGAGAGAGAGGGAGGGAGAGAGAGAGAGAGGGGGGGAGGGAGGGAGGAGAGAGAGAGAGGAGGAGGGAGGAGGGAGAGAGAGAGAGAGAGAGAGAGAGAGAGAGAGAGAGAGAGAGAGAGAGAGAGAGAGAGAGAGAGAGAGAGAGAAGTAAAAGAGTGTCTTAGAGGGAGTTAAAATAGTGTCATAGAATGAGTTAAGTTCAGCATTCTTGAGGGATTTAGGTAGTGTCCTCGAGAGAGTAAAACAATGTCTTAGAGGAGAGTTGAAACAGTGTCCTAGACGGGAGTGAAAACAGTGTTCTATGACTTAAAACAGTGCTCTAGAGGGAATCAAAGTAATGTCCTAGAAGACTTAAAACAGTGTCCAAGAGGAAGTTGAAACAGTGTCATAGAGTGAGAGAAAAAAAACCAAACCCGGTGTCCTATAGGGAGTAAAACAGTGTCCTAGAGGGGAGTTAAAAACAGTCTCGTAGAGGGTCTACAACAGTATACCAGAGGGGATTTAAAAACAGTGTCGTACAGGGTCTACAACAGTATACTAGAGGGAGTTTAAAACAGTGTCGTAGAGGGTCTACAACAGTATACCAGAGGGAGTTAGAACAGTGCTCTACTGAGAATCAAAACAATGTCATAGAGGAAGTTAAAACAGTGTCTTAGAGGGAGTTAAAACAGTGTCTTAGAGGAAGTTAAAACAGTGTCTTAGAGGAAGTTTAAAACAGTGTCTTAGAGGGAGTTAAAACAATGTCATAAAGGAAGTTAAAACAGTGTCATAGAGGGAGTTAAAACAGTGTCTTAGAGGGAGTTAAAACAGTGACATAGAGGAAGTTAAAAATGTCATAGAGGAAGTTAAAACAGTGTCATAGAGGGAGTTAAACAGTTGTCTTAGAGGGAGTTAAAACAATGTCATAGAGGAAGTTAAAACAGTGTCATAGAGGGAGTTAAAACAGTGTCTTAGAGGGAGTTAAACAGTGTCATAGAGAAGTTAAAACAATGTCATAGAGGGAGTTAAAACAGTGTCATAGAGGAAGTTAAACAATGTCATAGAGGAAGTTAAAACAGCGTCTTAGAGGGATTAAAACAATGCCATAGAGGGAGTTAAACAGTGTCTTAGAGGAGTTAAAACAATGTCATAGAGGGAGTTAAAACAGTGTCTTAGAGGGAGTTAAAACAGTGTCTTAGAGGGAGTTAAAACAATGTCATAGAGGAAGTTAAAACTGTCTTAGAGGGAGTTAAAATAGTGTCTTAGAGGGAGTTAAAACAGTGTCTTAGAGGGAGTTAAAACAGTGTCTTAGAGGAAGTTAAAACAGTGACATAGAGGAAGTTAAAACAATGTCATAGAGGAAGTTAAAACAGTGTCATAGAGGGAGTTAAAACAGTGTCTTAGAGGGAGTTAAAACAATGTCATAGAGGAAGTTAAAACAGTGTCATAGAGGGAGTTAAAACAGTGTCTTAGAGGGAGTTAAAACAGTGTCATAGAGGAAGTTAAAACAATGTCATAGAGGGAGTTAAAACAGTGTCATAGAGGAAGTTAAAACAATGTCATAGAGGAAGTTAAAACAGCGTCTTAGAGGGAATTAAAACAATGCCATAGAGGGAGTTAGAACAGTGTCTTAGAGGGAGTTAAAACAATGTCATAGAGGGAGCTAAAACAGTGTCTTAGAGGGAGTTAAAACAATGTCATAGAGGAAGTTAAAACTGTCTTAGAGGGAGTTAAAATAGTGTCTTAGAGGGAGTTAAAACAGTGTCTTAGAGGGAGTTAAAATAGTGTCTTAGAGGAAGTTAAAACAGTGTCTTAGAGGGAGTTAAAACAGTGTCTTAGAGGGAGTTAAAATAGTGTCTTAGAGGAAGTTTAAAACGGTGTCTTAGAGGGAGTTAAAACAGTGTCATAGAGGAAGTTAAAACAGTGTCTTAGAGGGAGTTAAAATAGTGTCCGAGAATGAGCTAAGAACAGTGTTCTTGGGGGATTTAAAGTAGTGTCCCAGAGACAGTTAAAACAGTGTCCTAGAAGGAGTAAAAAACAGTGTCCTGGAAGGGAGTAACAACAGTGTTCTAAGACTTAAAGCAGAGTTCTACAGGAACTTAAACTAAAATTTTAGTTAAGAATAGTCCTAGAGGACTTTAAAGACTGTCATAGGGGAAGTTAAAACAGTGTAAAAGAGGAAGTTAAAAACAATGCCCCAGAGGGGAGTTAAAACTGTGCTCTAGAGGGGAGTTGAAACAGTGTCACAGAGGGGAGTTAAAACAGTGTCCTAGAGGGGAGTTAAAATGGTGCCATAGAGGGGAGTTAAAACAACGTCCTATAGGGAGTTAGAACAGGTCCTAGAGGGAGCTATAACTGTGTTCCTAGGACTTATAACAGTTTTCTAGAGGGAGTTAAAGCAATTTCCTAGAGGACTTGATAGTGTCCTACAGGAAGTTAAAACAGTATCCTGGGGAAAATTGAAACAGTATCCTAGAATGGACTTAAAAACATTAATATGAAAAGAGTTAAACAGTGTCACAGAAGGAGTTAAAACTGTCCTAGAGCGGAGTGAAAAACAGGATACTAGAGGCAGCTAAAATGTATTCCAGAGGAAGTAAAAAGTGTCCTAGAGAGAGTTAAAACAGTGCCCTAGAGGAAGTTGACATAGCGTCCTAGAGGGAGTAAGAGAGTTAGTTAAAGCTGTGTCTGAAAGGGGAGGTAAAACAGTGTTCTAGAAGGAGTTTAAACATCGTTCTAGAGAGAATTGAAGCAATGTCCTAGAGGATGTTAAAATAGTGTCCTAGAAGGAGTTGAAAATAGTGTTCTAGACAGATCTTAAATAAATGTTAGCGAACCGCCCAGAGAACGTGGACAAACGAGTTTGTCTTGTAACTCGTTTGTCCACGTTCTCTGGGCGGTTCGCTAACATTTATTTAAGATTTGTTTAGATTTCCGCCTGCAGTCCTCTCGCTTTGCAACTAGTTCTAGACAGAGTTAAAACAGCCTCTAAGAGGGTATTCAAAATGGTGCTCCAAACGGAATTTAAAGTCTTCTAGAGGGAGTTAAACAGTGTCTGAGATTGAGTTAAAGTAATATTCCAGAGGGAGATAACACTGTCCTATAGGGAGTTAAAAGTGTCCTAGAGGGAAGACAAGACAGTGTCCTATACGAAGTTAAAACAGTGTGCTAGATAGGAGTTAAAACAGTGTCCTATAGGGAGTTTAAACAGGGTCCAGGAGGGGAGTTAGAACAGTGTCCTATAGGGGAGTTGAAACAGTGTCCCAAAGGGAGTTAAACAGTGTCCTAAAGGGAGCTAAAACAGTGTCTTAAAGGGAGTTACAACGGTGCCCTAGAGGTGAGTTAAAACATTGTCCTAGAAGGGAGTTACAACAGTGTCCTATAGAAGAGTAAAACCAGAGTCGTAGAAGGGACTTCAAACAGTGTCCTTGAGGGGAGTTAAACGGTGTCTTAGAGGGGAGTTAAAACAGTGTCCTAGAGAGTTTAAAGACAATATCCTAGAGGGAGTTAAACAACCATGTCCAGGAGCAACTTAAAAAAAGTGTCCTATACGGAGTTAAAGCAGTGTCTTATAGGGGAGTTAAAACAGTGTCCTGGAGAGGAGGAGTTGAAACGGTGTCCTATAGGAAGTTAAAACAGTGTACTACAGAAAGTTAAAACAGTGTCCTATAGGGGAGTTAAAACAGTGTCCTATAGGGGAGTTAAAACAGTGTACTACAGAAAGTTAAAGCAGTGTCCTATAGGGGAGTTAAAACAGTGTCCTCGAGAGGAGTTGAAACGGTGTCTTATAGGAAGTTAAAACAGTGTACAAGAGGGGAATTAAAACGGTATCCTATAGGGGAGTTGTAACAGTGTCCTGAGGGGAGTTAAAACAGTGTCCTGGAGAGGAGTTAAAACAGTGTCGTATAGGAAGTTTAAGCAGTGTCCTATAGGAGTTAAAACAGTGTCCTATAGAAAGTTAAAACAGTGTCCTATAGAAAGTTAAAACAGAATCCTATAGGGGAGTTATAACAGTGTCCTGAGGGGAGTTAAAACAGTGTCCTATAGGGGAGTTAAAACAGTACCCTGAGGGGAGTTAAAACAGTATCCTATAGGGGAGTTAAAACAGTGTCCTATAGGGGAGTTAAAACAGTGTCCTGATGGGAGTTAAAACAGTGTCCTGAGGGGAGTTATAAACAGTGTCCTGATGGGAGTTAAAACAGTGTCTTACAGGGGAGTTAAAACAGTATCCTATAGGGGAGTTATAACAGTGTCCTATAGGGGAGTTAAAACAGTATCCTATAGGGGATTTAAAACAGTGTCCTGATGGGAGTTAAAAGAGTGTCCTGAGGGGAGTTAAAACAGTGTCCTATATGGGAGTTAAAACAGTATCCTATAGGGGAGTTATAACAGTGTCCTATAGGGGAGTTAAAACAGTGTCCTATAGGGGAGTTAAAACAGTGTCCTGAGGGGAGTTAAAACAGTGTCCTGAGGGGAGTTAAAACAGTGTCCTATAGGGGAGTTAAAACAGTGTCCTATAGGGGAGTTAAAACAGTGTCCTATATGGGAGTTAAAACAGAATCCTATAGGGGAGTTAAAACAGTGTCCTGAGGGGAGTTAAATCAGTACCCTGATGGGAGTTAAAACAGTACCCTGAGGGGAGTTAAAACAGTGTCCTATAGGGGAGTTAAAACAGTGTCCTGAGGGGAGTTAAAACAGTGTCCTATAGGGGAGTTAAAACAGTACCCTGAGGGAGTTAAAACAGTGTCCTGAGGGGAGTTAAAACAGTGTCCTGAGGGGAGTTAAAACAGTACTCTGAGGGAGTTAAAACAGTGTCCTATAGGGGAGTTAAAACAGTGTCCTGAGGTGAGTTAAAACAGTACCCTGAGGGGAGTTAAAACAGTGTCCTGAGGGGAGTTAAAACAGTATTCTGAGGGGAGTTAAAACAGTGTCCTGATGGGAGTGAAAACAGTATCCTATAGGGGAGTTAAAATAGTGTCCTATAGGGGAGTTAAAACAGTGTCCTGAGGGGAGTTAAAACAGTATCCTGAGGGGATTTAAAACAGTGCCCTATACGAGAGTTGGAACAGTGTCCTACAGTAGAGTTTATCTAGGTTGAAACGTAGTCGAGTGAATTTTGGTCCTCTCAGCTTCTTCAAGTGTATCCTGAACGTCATCAGCACCAGATCGTGATCGCTTCTTATATCTGCCCCGGGAAAGGTACGGGTACGTGCCGCGTTCACTCCTGTTTGGAAGCATTTGGGAACCAGAATGTAATCAATCTGGTTGTGGTGTTGACCATCAGGGTTGTGCCATGTCCATCTTCTTGAACGTTTGCGGGCACCAAAAGTGTTTGCTATGATCAGGTTGTTTGTGCTGGCAAACTCGAGAAGACGGAGACCTCAAAGACCCAGCAGTAAGAGAAGAGTTCCAAGCAATGATTGGAGGAAAGTTTGCACCCCTGACGATACTGGATGAAGAAGACACAGACATTGAGCACACAATTAACACATTCAAGGCAGGAGTAGTGGAAACAGCTAATGAGATTTTGGGGAAACACCAGCGCCCCAAAAAGCCAAGAGTCACTACAGACATCTTACAGCTATGTGACAACAGACGGGAAATGAAGAAAAAGAAAAGCAGCCCAGAAGGAGCCAAACTGTACAGAGAAGCAAACAACAACATCAGAAAACAGATGGAGAAAGCAAAAGAAACTTGGACTGAGACTCAATGCACTGAAATTAAAGAAAATCTAAGGAAAAACAACATTAAAAGGCATACCAAGTGGTAAAAGACCTCACCACTGAGAAACAGGGAAGACCTACAAACATCCAGAGCAAGTCAGGGAAATGCCTATCTGAAGACCAGGAAATCTTGGAAAGATGGACAGAATATTGTTCCGAGTTATATAACTATCAGCTCAATGGAGACCCAGCAGTACTGCATTGTCCACAAGCACAAGCAAGACCAGAAGATGACTCACATCACATCCTACGCGAAGAAGTTGAAGCAGCAGTCAAGTCACTGAACAAGGGAAGTCAGTAGGAATTGACAACATACCTGCAGAACTGGTCCAAACAGGAGAGGCCATGATCACTGCTCTCACTACAATCTGCAAGAAGATCTGGAGCACTGGAATCTGGCCAACTCCCTGGGCACAGTCACTGATCATCACCCTTCCAAAGAAAGTAATTTACAGCTGTGCCAGAACTATCACACGATCAGCTTGATTCGTCATCCAAGCAAAGTTGTGTTAAAAGTTTCACTGAACAGGTGGAAACCTGTAGCAGAGACCATCATTGCTGAGGAACAAGCAGGTTTCAGAGCTGGTCGAAACACAACTACGCAGATATTTAACTTGAGAATAATCTGCGAAAAATGTCTGCAGCACCAACAAGATCTCTACCACGTATTCATTGATTTTAAGAAGGCCTTCGACAGTGTATGGCATGCAGCATTATTGACAACCATGAGGAAGTACAACATCATTGCCAACCTCGTCCACATGAATGAAGAGCTGTACACAACAAAGCCACTAGCGCCGTCTTCCTGAATGGCAGCATAGGCGACTGGTTCCGTACCACCGTCGGCGTGCGCCAGGGATGTCTGCTCTCACCAACCCTCTTCAATGTCTTCTTGGAGACGATCTTGAGGATGCCTTAGAAAATCATGAAGGAACAGTAAGCATCGGGGGAAGAACAATCACCAATTTGCGATTTGTAGATGATATTGACGGCCTTCCAGGAAATGAAGACGAGTTGATGAGCTTGGTATAACATCTTGACAAAGCAGCTGCCGCATATGGCATGGAGATCAGCGCTGAAAAGACCAAGCTCATGACCAACAGTACCAAAGGCATCAAGGCAGAAACCGTGAAGGCCTTCAAATACCTAGGATCCATCATATCTGATGAAGGCTCAAAGCCTGAGATTGTGGCAAAGATTGCACAAACAGCAGCTGTAGTGGCAAAACTAAAAACTATATCGGAAATGAAATGAGGCAGGGAACAGTAAACGATAAACAATAAACAAGTGGGGTATTTTTTGCTCCCATAAGAAAACCTAACACAGAGTAACTTTTATTCAAGACTGGCACAGCCTTTTAAACTTGAATAAAGTCAGACAAATACATAGACGAACAATCTAATAGTGGGGGAAAAAACAAGCGCAGGCCAACAACTGAACTGTCTTCATAGTAATGACTTGGCAAAGATTTGGACTTAAGGGGGGAGGAGGGGGGGGGGGGGGGGAGTTTGAAGATGGAGAAATTGGGAACATGAAATTAAGAAAATATGTTACAGATATGAAAACTCTTCACTAGCTGCATAAGGAAACCATCGCAATCCCTTTTGAAGGCAGATATATTTGTATTGCCTGCTCCGAGGCCTTTCGTCCGCTGGGTCGGTTTTTTCCCCCACTATTAGATTGTTCGTCTATGTATTTGTCTGACTTTATTCAAGTTTAAAAGGCTGTGCCAGTCTTGAATAAAAGTTACTCTGTGTTAGGTTTTCTTATGGGAGCAAAAAATACCCCACTTGTTTATTGTTTAAAAACTATATGTAGAGACAAAAATCTCAGTCTTCGCTCCAAGATCCACCTAATGCGCTCCCTTGCCCTCTCAGTTTTTCTGTATGCATGTGAAACTTGGACACTCACAGCAGAGTTACAAAGAAGAATTCTGGCAACTGAAATGAGATGCTACAGAAAGATTTTGGGCATCCATTACACAGACCACGTGACAAATGAAGAAGTCCGTAGAATAATTCAACAAACAATTTGACATTGTCCCGTTCAGCAGGCCTTGCAAAGACAGTCCTGCAAGGAACAGTCAGAGGAAGCCGCAATAGAGGAATACAAAGGAAGAGGTGGGAGGACAATATCCGATAGGGGACTGGAATGAGCCTAGCAGAATCTCAGCGAGCGGTGGAGGACAGGACCGGCGGAAGAGAGTGGTGGCCAGATCATCAGGGGTGCCCCAACGACAACAGATGATGTCAAGAGATAGGTGAGGTGAGGTGAGGTGGGAAGGTAGAACAGTGTCCTGGAGTGGAGTTACAACATTACTAGAGGGGAGGTAAAACAGTGTCCTAGAGGGGAGTTAAAAAAGTGACCTGGAGGGGAGGTAAAACAGTGTGCTGGAGGAGAGTTGAAAACAGTGTCCTACAGGGAAGTTAAAAACAGTGTCCTAAAGGGGAATTAAAATAGTGTCCTAGAGGGGAGTTAAAAAACAGTGTCTTAAGGTGGATTAAAACAGTGTCATACTGGGAGTTAAAACAGTTTCCGAGACGGAGTTGAAACAGTGTCCTAGAGGGGCGTTAAAAACAGTGTCCTCGAGGGGAGTTAAAACAGTGTTCTGGTGGAAACTAAAACAGTGTCCTAGATGGAGTTAAAGCAGTGTGCTAGGGGAGTTAAAAGTATTTTAGTGGGGAGTTAAAAAGCGTTCTTAAAGGGAGTGGAAAACAGTGATCTAGAGGGGAGCAATTACCATGTTCTACGAGAGAGTTAAACTACAAAATGCCCACTGCTCCAAATTAATGCTGCTTCTGATACCCACTCACATAGTACACATGTACCTCACAGAAAAAAACAACACAGATACGTCCTGAAACAAGGAAGTTCTAATCTTCTGCCCTGACTGGCTCCTACCTAGAGATGCGTTTTCTGTGGGCTCCATTGGGAAGACTGGGGCGATACATTCTTGTTTCATCTACTTTACAGATGCGTCTCTGAGAGTGTTGCTCAAATTTCCTGACCAACATTGCATGCATCTGTATCTCTAGGGTCTGGTTTACGTCAGGATATATTACTGAAAGTAGCGGAGAGTACAGCCCTGTCATGCAATCTCAAATCAGAAAGAAAATCCGTGGCATCAACTTCATTATCCTCATCCTTATTGATCTGCATAAAGAAATGTTTCAAATGATGTGGTCCTTCATGTCCTGTTCTCATGGTGACCCCAGTTTTGATGTCCTCTCCACGTCTGTGCCGAAGAGTGAGGTTATGTTCGGATCACCGGTACTGGCAAATTTTCGGAGACTGCACAGACGTGGTGCCACGCTCTGGAGGGAGAGCCCACAAACTCCGGCTCTGCGACTAAGCGGTTATTGTCGTCAGTAGCGGGCTTAGCGGGTTCTGCGTATGTTGGGTCAGAACAGGCACCACTGAACATAATCAAATTCACCCGTCAGTAGCGCATTGTCTTTTCTGGTGGGTTGCCTCACGACAACTTGAGCTGACTACTCCCTGTGGATATATGCCACTGCTGTGGCGGGACAAGCCAGGCTGTGGCAGTGGCGCTAGAGCTGGAATGAACGGCGTGGGTGCAATGCTGTGTTAATGTGCCACGGAAGATAAAACAGCACCAAAAAAAAAAAAAAAAAGATTTCTAAACTTGCCAGTCTACCTTGAGCTGACACAAGCACACGGCAGAAACAACCGATGACATAAGCAATACTAATTACCCCCCCCCCCCCCCCCATAACGGTATATTTATTACTCTTGGCACCAGAAATCAGTTTTGATCTCCTGGCTTAAGACAAAGTGCAGCTTGGCAAATTCCTGATTCACTTATCTATTTCTTGGAATAAGATCCTACTTATCCTTACATTTGTTTGTTGTAAGATCTTTTCACAGCTCTCTCTCTCTCTCTCTCTCTCTCTCTCTGTATTGTGTGTGTGTGTGTGTGTGTGTGTGTGCCCGCTGGATGAATGATAGTATGGTACATAACAACGAACAGCCAGTGCTTATTCGTAAAGTCAGTGATTATGTTCAAATAATGTGTGGTTTTCACATGCTTCAGCTGATTTCTGGACTGCATTGGTTTGTTAAAATGGACACAAAAGCCAGCTCTACACTTAGTCTTTTCTACCACTGTCATTTATTATGAATTATCAATTATGAGTGACTATCACGTGTCACGGTAATTATATGTATAATGGAAGTACATTTTGTTATTATTTTGACAAACCTATCACGTCATTCCTTATGTTTGCCTGAACTCATTTTGTTTCATTTCTCTTTGTAAATCTTTATATTGTGTTTGATCTTGCTTCATTTTATAATCTCATATTTCTCTTTGTTTGTAAATCTTTATATTGTGTTTGATCTTGCTTCATTTTATAATCTCATTTTACTTTCAGTTCTCTTACGCAGGCGCACAAGCTCCTTAACCGTGGAACGGCCATGTGCCTCAGGCTCCATATGTTCGGCAGATTCCGGTTTTGGGACTGATCCTGCCAACCAGCGCAAGGGAAGCAATTCCTTTGGCAGCACTGTGTCCACTGAATCCAGTCGCTCAAGTCGCCAGGTTTGTTAATGATAAGTGATCAAGCCTGACCTGTCTT